>JANAVB010030303.1:0-43145 GCA_029216955.1 Iris pallida | reverse complement strand
ATTTTACCCAAATTTGACCTATGGAAGTCGGATTTGGATTCCGATTGTTGTTTGGAGGAGCATGGAGGCATGGTATTTCATGACATGTTTCTCGTGGGAGCCATTAAGTACAGTGAGCCATGAGCATATTTGCTCTGAGCCGCATAGGTCAAGCCATGTATATTTTAATGCATGACCAAGTATATTTTTATGCCATGTATATTTTAATGCATGGCCTTAGCCATTAAATGCTTACATACATTTAGCTAATTTTGCATGGCCAACAGTTGTTTGCTGCATGAACTCATTCTTGGCCGCATATACAATTTTCAGTATGGCCTTAGCAAGTGGTCGCATGAGCTTTCAGATTTAATACATGCCTTAAGCTTGCTTGCATTAGCCGCATAAGCTTTTAGATTTAATGCATGCTTTAAGCTTGCATTCATTAGCAGCATAAGCTTTTATTTAATGCATTAATTAATTGCCTACAAAGTTGGCCGCATAGGCTAACCTATTTGGCCGCATATAGAAGAACATGCTCTGGCCGCATTACATGCATTAATAATTAATGCATGGCTTTTTCTTGATTTCATGCATTAACAATCAGTGCATATCCTTTTATTTATGCATGCAACCAATCTTGGCCGCATATGGCCTAGCAAGTTGGCCGCATATGGGAGCAAGTTTAGCATTTATATTATAGCCATTCCAAGTTGAGCCGCATAAGAAATTCATGACGGGCCGCATGGCCTTTCAATTATTTTGCATGAGCAGTTGCATGCATTTAGCTAATTAATTGGCTACATGGCCAAGTATATTGGCTGGCCGCATGGATATATATATATATTATATATAATATATATATCGGCCGCATGGCCAAGTATATTGGCTGGCCGCATGGACCAATTCCTGGCCGCATGAATATTCCAGAATTATGGCCGCATGAATATTAAATATTGTGGCCGCATAGGCCATTATTAATTGCATGACTTTTATTATTATTATCATTTATTTAATTGTATATTCCTGGCCGCATGCTACTAATGGGCCGCATGCATTTTGTTTACGTAAGAATTTGCATTGCATGCTAGTGTTTGCATGCTTTTGCATGCATAAGATTATTTAATCTATAATTATGCCTTAGCTAATATTATATGTTTATGGCCTAGCAAGCAGGTGCTTGCATTTAGCATGCATGCTTTGCATGCATTTACTTCCATGCATATATTAATACATTTTAGCTTGCATACGTAGCTTGCATGCATGGCTCCAAAATATATTATGGCCACTCCATTATGCTTGGCCACATGTAATTAGTATAGGCCGCATGGCCTGTGCATGGTTCCTTGCATGAAAATATATTATAGCCCATGGTTGCTTGCCTGAACATATTTAGTGGCCGCATGGGCCACTATATTAATTACTGGCCGCATAGCTGTTGGCTATTTATTATTTGTCTGGCCGCATGGCCAATGCCATGCTCGCCGCATGGCCAATGCCATGCTCGCCGCATATGGCCTATTATTTGCTGGCCGTATATGGCCCAATTTTTTCTGAGCCGCATGAGTCCACGTCCTTGCCCCTGCTAATTTAATTACTACATGAATGCTTGTGCCATATTAATTGTTCCCTGACACGATGGTGACCCATTGTGTGGCTTTTGACAAATGACATGACATGATAGTGGCCCGTCATGGCACACTCCTGACAGTGAACTTGACATGATATACTTGACATAATATACCTGACATGATAGTGGCCCGCTGTGGCACACCCTGACATGATATTTCTCGAAATGCTGTTACGACGGCTAACATGACACGACAAGATTGAATGGCCTGGACACCGTGGACGATTGTGCTTGTACAATGAACCAGTATTGTCTTGCATCATGTCTAGGATAGGGACCCCTGAGTACCACGGTCAGGGGTACCTACTGAAAATGGTTACGTCTAATAACTAAAAAATACAGTAGTCATGAGAGATTTCTCCAGTTACAGGCGATCCCGTTATCCCGGCCACCATTGTTGGACTTGTAGCCTGCCGCCGAGTAGGGCATATTTCCAGTCCACTGTCATGTGGGGCACACCTAATATTCTTGATAACTGCTTAATGAATCCAAGTCGCCTGGATAACCTGGATTAGCTGCAGGGCTTGTGGCTGGAGGAACATCTCATTGCATATTGCTAGTAACTAGGCCTGTGATAACCCTAGTTAGTTAAATATCAAGCCGTACTTATTGCTTGGCCGTGATTATTGGATGAGGAATAATCTGTCTAGTCTTGTATTGATCCTGTACAAGATTGTAACATGACCTGATTTCTTATTTATCTTGTCGATAAATGGTGGGAGAAACCAAGTTCTGTTCAGACGAAGGGTTACAACCTCGGTCCTTGTTTGGTTTACGGGTTGTTACCTGGTTATCTGAATAGTCCTATGGCTATCTCATCGTATATCACATGTCATACTTTCCTTAATTACTGTCTTTTATTATGTAATTATATTCTTGTGCTAATTGCTGGTTTTAGTTCCTAAGTGAAGCCTCATTTATGGCACTTGCTCTTTCTGGGGTCTGACTCAGCTGATTTTGTATGGCCAGATACCGGAGCAACTCCAGAGGATCTACCGGCCTTCCAGGCAGATGGTGACCACTAGAAGGAATCCTAGCGACGAGTGGGTTTATTTTGGCTCTCCCACTCTATTGTAAAAATAATATTGAGGCATTTAGCCGCGAGCACCTGCTAGCTCGTATTATACCTTTATTTACTGTCTGTCTATGGGCTGTAACATGATTGACAGATCCTAGGGTTGATCATGTATGACTAAAACTCTTGCTAGTCCTCACATTTTGTAACGACTAGCTTCATGATCAGCTGAATATGTAATATTTGGGATGCCTTACTATTGTATATTTGGTGATCTTACATATTGTAACATTTACTTATTTGCTTGATTGAGACACTAGGCTTGTTCATGACCATAAGAGACTGATGGCTTGTAGTTAAACCCTCATATATCTAGACAGCCGTAACCGTAGTGGGATGAATTCTATTCCATTATACGTAGCTGGCTATGTCTGCCCCCGCTCTCCAATGTTCTGGTTCTGGGGCATGACATAGTTTAAGTGGTGGCCCATGCAGGTGTAGAAGCATGGAATTTCACAACCAGAAAGCCCATGCGCCAGACACTACATGCGCCAGAACTCAGATGAAGAACTTCACAGCAAAGTCAATAACTATAGACATTTGAAGAAGGACTTTTTATTTATATATAAAAGTCTATTACATGTCTAGAAAAGGTTGTACAAAGGAGAATTCCTACAAAGGAAAGAGCCTAAGTCTACAGCCAGCGGCCATCATGCGCCTTCAGATAAGCGCAGCAACCACCATGCGTCTCCAGATAGGCGCAGCATCACTATGCGCCACCAATGAGGCGCAGCAGATATCATGCGCCTCCATCCAGGCGCATCCCATCATCTCTTCAGCACCTCAGTTATGTGCATCCCTTCAGCCAAATTCTTCCAGCCAGGCTCACCTGGCCGAGCAGAGCCCAGTTATGTGCCGCTCTTCCAACCAGGCTCGCCCGATAAATGCTTCGACACAAAGCATTTAACCCTCTGGCTGGAACCAAGGAAGAGAAGAGCACCGCAAATGCTGTGGCCAGGGGAAGATCCTCCAAAGCCGAAGGAAGACCGTGATCGAAACCATGGCTAAAGGAGCAGCTTTCGACACGATCAAAGTGGGGAAACCCCACTTTGCAGGAAGAGAGAGCCTTGCACCGCCATTCCGATCTACGGCTCTTCCGGAATAACGGAGACGAGGCTCGAGCATCCTTATCTTTGGATGCAACAGGCACCTTCCGCCTGCCTCAGAAGCCCTCGACTCCGTCTTTTGGATGTAACAGTCACCTTCAAGTGCATCAAAGATAACACAGCGTCTCATCTTCACCCTCGGGAGCACTTCGTCAGCAGAATGCACCCGTATGTTCAAATTCATATTGGAAGTACGTGAGGGAATGAGAAGCAAATCTTCTCTCCATGCCACTATTTATAGGCCGGGCAGATCAAACCCACGCGCCAAGTGGATGGCCCTCCGAATTCCGTGCAATGAATTTACATTAAATGGATGAACCGGACGCCTCGAATTCAGCCAAACGGCTATTTATAGCACTCGAAGAGCGAGACAGCCGCATCATTAAAAGACATGTCCGATGCGCCAGCCAGACAGCGCATCACACGGACGCGCCCTTCGGCGTCAGGCGCATCACACAGACGCGCCCTACAGTACTCGGCGCATTACAGAGGGTGCGCCCTCACACATCTCCATACCGAGTGGAACGCCAACCGACGCGCCCACTCAGCTGTCCATCGAACGTCACCAACATTAAATGCTGAACTGACAGAGTTGGCAGCACGCCTCCCAAAGTCTGAACAGTTGACAGCTTTTCAGAAAACGAAGCGTCGGCAACGTCAGCATCATCATGACCTTGTTTCGACGGCTACTGCCACGTGGCCACTCCACCATCAGCATGCGCCTCTACGGCCATGCGTCCAAATCAGCATGCGCCTCAAAAGCCATGCGCCTCAGACTGCTCTCTGATCCCGAAAGACAGAAGGAAAGTCGCCTGCATGCGCCTCAAAAGCCATGCGCCCCAAATGGTTTGTAACTAAAGGTTATGAGCCGCAGCCTCCTCCTGCGCCCAATCCAAGGCGCAGCCCACCAGATCACTCCTCTCCACCAAATCCGAGATCTTCGAACCATGAGTCGACGACACGTGTCTTTTGACTCAACTCGTCCAAGATTTCAGCAACGGAAAGATCTTCTCTCTGCTACGTGCCGGCTCACAACAGCAGTATGAAGAGTTCTCCCCCTCGATCAGGGCACAGCATCCATGCGCCTCCATCAGCAACCTCCACGTGGCGTTCCCACACCGGCGCATCCTACATGCGCGCATGAGCAGCCAGCCTGCAAAACTATAAATAGAAGGGTCATCTCCTTCACACACACACACAGAGACTCAGAACAGAAGACTCACAAAAAAGAATCCACAACAGAGAATCACCAGAGAGGCAGCTCTAGACACTCAACGTCTTCCTCCTCTCAGCAAGCTCCAGCACCCAGAGCAATCAACACCTTCAGAGAACCGATAACCGTCGTCAGCCGGTCAACAACGCATTACCACTCGCTCCATTGGCACTAAGGACCCAGCTTAAACAAAAGTGTACTCCTAGGACTACATCTAAGTCCTATATTGTATCACTGTTCTGTTTGTATTAAGATTTCAATCAAAACAATTTTAATGGCAAACAAGCTGGCGACTCTGCTGGGGACCTCTTTCTCCTCTACCGAGAAAGTCGTGTCACAGGCCGACGACGTGAAGGTGGGCTCCTCCCACAAGACGCTGGTAGTGCGCCTCAATCAACAGGCGTACGAGGAGTTCATTTCTGAAGGAAGTGCGAGTCCTTCGAAGCGGCTGTCGAAGCCGAAGAAGACCCGCGCAGTCTGGGTGCGCAAAGTCGACGCCTCGGGCACCACCGTTGAAGGGGATGCGCCCGTCCAGCCTTCCCTTCCTGTTGACGTCCTCAGCAGTCAAGGTGCGCCCGCTGATGCAGCGCATCTCTCGGGGAAGCGTGCGGCTGACCACGTTCCCCAGCCATCTTCCTCTCAGGCGAGGAAGATACGTCGACGGAGCAGGGGCGCAGCCAATGCCCCGCGCATTACTTCTGATGCGCCACAAAGAGCCTCTGTCTTTGACAGACTCACTCGCTGTAACGGCGAGGAGAATTTGGATGCTGAGTACTATGCGCCCCAGCGGGCTGGTACGAAGAAATCCAAGGCGGCACGGGCCATGCGCCACAAACGTGCTATGCCAGCAGCCGGCCAGAGGCACGCGCTTACAATCACGCGCGCTGCCGATGGCAAGCTGTACAAGGTTGACTCAAGTGCTCCTGCACCGACAACGAGTCGACCTTCAAAGTCCTCATCTCACTTGGGCGCATTCACTGCGTGCACAACCAAGCCGAGAGAGGCAAACTCAGTGGTCTTGAACTCCCGCGCCTCCTCTGGTTGTGCGTTTGAGGTCCGTTCAAGTCACTTCAAATGCTGTGGTTCCCCCACTACTGATCGTGATGCCTGCTTGGTATTAGATCAGGGGGCGCAGCACTCACCCGACCACCCCGGCGCTTGGCCCTGCCATGCGCCTGAGAGGGGTGTGAGGGTAGCACTCTCCTCCAACGACTTGCGCAACGTGATCACTCACAAGCGCCGGTCAGGAGAGCTGACCAACAAGCACGATGCGCCTCTCACGGGGCACACTTGTGCAGTGGTCACCATCAACTGCTGTTGCAAGACGGCAGTACCGCCAAAGCAGTCGGTCTTCCAACGGCTACAATCATCGACACCCCTCCGACATCGCCTTGGGACAAAGGTGTCAGCAGAAGAGGAACTAAAGATTGCGTCATGCAACGTGATCTCCAATTCCTCATCTGTCCGGAAGACGACTGCCAATTCCTCGTCTTCATCTAAAAGCCAGTCGAGGAAAACCAAGGCAGCTGTCACAACCTCTGGGGTGTTCGAAGGCACTCGGTCAAGGAAGAAGTCCTTGGAGGAAGCTGGGGGTAGCCAGACCCTTGTTCAGCCTCCTTCCGAAGACGAAGATGTCCAAAGCACAGCTGCGGCGGATCTTCATCAAGGCGAAGATGGCCTCCCTGAAGCCCCTCAAAATGACGATGTCCTCCAGGACACCGCCGGGGGTAGTGCTGAAAACGAAGAGGCCCTTCAAGACAGAGCTGAGGGCAGTCAGGCCCTTGCAGATGCGCCTGTCGAAGACGAACTCCAGAATGTGGCTGGGGGTGGCCAAACACCAGGAGAAGTAACTCCCCCACATGAGAGTGAGGCTGAGAGCGAAGCCTCAACTAATCCATCCACTTCCGGCCGTGTCATGACAGTATACATGACCGGGGGTGATCTTGAGGCTGATGCGCCGCCACAGGACATTGTCCAGCGCATAGACTCGTTAGAGGGAGGACTCAAAACTCTCTCTGCCTCAATGCAAGCACTGACTCAAGCAGTGTTTGAGATGCGGTCGGCCTTGATCAGGACACCTTCAAATGGTCCCGACCCAGGAGCTAATGGAGAGTCGAGTGTGCCCCTCCAGCGGACACCCTCAGACACAGAAGCACCCCGGACATCGGAGCCCTCAAACGCTCCACTCCAGGTGGTACCTCCTTCCCCGGCTCCTAGCTCCACGGAGGACGTGGTCGAAATGATCAAAGATCTGCGGGAGCGCTTCGAGTCCAAGAACAGGCAGGAGGAACGCCAGAAGATGGGCATTCCCCAGCCTTATCCACTTGAGTGGAACAAGGTGGTTTATCCCCCAAAGTATAAACCACAGACACTCACGCCGTATGACGGGAAGGACTCTCCACGACGGTACTTGACGTACTTCCAGTCGCAGACAGGGCATCTTCCGAAGGAGGACGCGCTCCTCACCAGCATCTTTGTTGGGGCCCTGAAAGGGGTGGCGTATGACTGGTACTGCAGCCTCCCCGATAATTCCATATCGTCCTTCGACGACCTGACACGCCTCTTCCTCGACCGCTTCTACGACGGTGGGAAGGACATGACGATGGCGTCTCTCATTGAGATACGCCAGAAGGACAAGGAAACGGTTCGGGCATTCATCGAACGCTTCCGTCAGGCCTGCTTCAGGTTACCTCCAGGCATGCCAGAACATGCGCTTCTCTCCGCTTGCAGTATGAACATGCTACCTGCAGTAAAGCTCTGGCTTAACTCTACTCCCCCTCCCGATTGGAGCTCCCTAATCATTGAAGCTGAAGCTGCAGAGAAGAAGGCGGCCAATGCACGTCTTCTGGGTGTTAGCTTCCCCGCCTTTGACGATAAGGGGAAAAAGTCCGCAACCAACAATTCCGGACGAGAAACAAAGGGGAAACAGGCATTGACAGTTAATGCCTCGAAGGGCGCATCGGCGCCTACTCAAAAGCCTCCATTGGCACCGAGACCCAAGGAGGTTTATTCATTCAATGATGACGACACCCTGCAACTCTTTGAGATACTGAAGCAGGGTGACAAGATCAAGCTTCCGGACCCGAAGCGGCCCGATGAAGTCGGGAAGGTGGACAACCCAAGGTACTGTCACTACCATCGGTTTGTCGGACACCCGACTAAGGACTGCTACGTCCTCAAAAATTACATCCAGCGCATGATCAATGCGGATGTAATTTCCGTCGATTACGAAGAGAAGACGGTGTCAGCTAATGTGGTGTCACTACAGTTCGGCACCTTGCCGCCGACTACCACACAAGATGGCGTCGTCCCCATCCCTAAGGCGACAATGGAGGTGGTGAATTTGCCACCCACCCGTGACAATGTGAGTGGACTTGTCCCACTCACCACATCTCGAGGAGAGGTCCTCTGGGTTCACCCCGACCTCGTCTCCGAGGTAACTCAACCGGAGGTACGCCCTACCTCCAAAGCAAAAGGCAGGAAGATCAAGTCTTGCCGCACGGTCTCTTCTTCAGCGGAAGAGGCGCTTCCTGTGCAGACGCGTGCACAACAGAACTCCCAGCCCGGTGAAGCTGCCGCCGAAGGGGTGCCTCCTGGCACCATCCCTGAGGAGGGTCCATCCAAGCCCTCAGCAGCCAATAAACAAAAGCAAGTGGAGGCCCGTTTCGACAGACCTCTGCGGAAAGAAAATGCTTCGGGGCTAGCCAAGCCCCACAATTTTGACATTCTGGCACAACTGGCCAGTACTCCTGCACGCCTGTCTTTGTTCGAGCTCCTGCGTCTCTCTAAGGACTCCCGAGAAGCTCTCTGCGAAGCTCTGAAGGATGCCGAATCCTTTCTCAGTCAGGTCAAGCAGCCTGAAGACCTCCCAACTACTTGTGCACACTGTCATTGTGCGGATGAAGTTATCCCAAACATAACCTTCACCCAACAAGACATGCTGCTCAAGCATCACCGACATAACCGACCGTTGTATTACACAGGGTACATCGGTTCGGTAAAGGTGAGCAGGATTCAGATCGATCCGGGGTCTTCCCTAAGCATCATTCCAAAGGCGCTGCTATCAAAGCTGGGGATCCCAATGTACCGGCTGGCGCCCTCCAATACGACCATCAGCGGCTTCAACGCCAGCAAGAGCGAGCCACTGGGCAAGATCCGGCTGAAGTGTCACATCGGCAGCCTCAAAACTGAGGTAACTTGTTATGTGGTGGATGCCGAGGTCAACTACAACATCTTACTCGGACGACCATGGTTACATGAGTACATGGTGGTGCCCTCCACGCTCCACCAATGCATGAAATATGTATCCACCAACGGCGTCATCCGGACGGAGTTTGCAGATATCGATCCCTTCAAAGGGATTGAGGCCTACTTCACCGACTCCGACTTGTACAAGCCACTTGACGAGGAGGAAGCCAACGACGCCGATGATGAAGCAGAGACGGCAACAGAGCCGGACTTGGAACCCGAAGCGACTCCTGACGCCCCCTTGAAAATCCGTCTGAAAGGGAGACCACCCCAGAAGGCGCCTCCAATGAGCATCAAGCTATCAGGAAAAGCGCCAGCTCGCGAAGCCCCCCTGAAGATACGCCTCAAGGGGAAGCCACCACAAACAGCGGCTCCCCTAGCGGTAAAATTACAAGGGAAGGCGCCACTCATCGAAGGCGCAACCGAGGCACCCCTCAAGGTGCGTCTTAAAGGCAAGCCGCCGCAGTCATCCAAGATGCCGGAGAGGGCTCACATAACCCTCTCAGACCCCAAAGTCGGAGCGGTGGAGGACTCTCCTGATCCGGCCCCAGTGCTTACAGATGAGGAGCTTGGCGAATATATCTCTGCCGATGTAGACGCACCCTCCTTCGACAATGTAATCCCACGGGATAAAATCTCGTACTTTATCAATAATAGAGTGTCTTTCAATTATTCTTGTCTTCCACACTGGAATGCCATGTATACATTAGACAACGCTCTACGGTCGTTGCAAACACAAGTAACGACCGTCTACCATAATCAAATAGTCCCGTCTCAAGGAGTCTTCATAGTCCCTCCACGAAGCCGAGACGAAGGCACCATCATCTCGGGCAAAATCGAGCGTCGTCGGAACCTCCCGTCGATCGAGCCCGAACCTGATACCGGCAGGGTACAAGTATATCGATACACAGATGCGGCTAAGCACATCATCCAAAAGATGGGCTACGACCTGAAAAGCAACAAAGGCCTAAACTACGGCAAGGGTCGGCATCTCCCTGTCCGGCTTTCGATGCCCAATGGAAAGCCACAGGATTACTATAATCGGACTCGACGGGGGTTAGGCTATGTCACGCCGCCATCAACTCCAGAGAGTTCAGACGCAGAAGACATAGAACATTCCCACTCATCAGAAGCATCGACGTGGGATTCCGATACCAGTATTGGATCAGTCTTCAGAAAAGTGCTGTCAGCTAACATGACATCGGCGCAGCCTCAGAAAGATGAAGGCGAAGACCAACCGCCGGAACCCTTCGAAGAGGAACCCTGGGCTCAACGCCTAGGAGAGCAATGGGAGTCTCGTTTTGAGTTACGAGAACCTCCCACCGAAGACGAAGTCGAGCAAATCGACCTCGGGGATGGGTCTTCTTCTAAACCCATCTTTATCAGCAAAAGCTTGGAAGGAGAAGACCGAGAATCTTTAGTCCAACTCGCTAAGGAGTATATCGACGTCTTCGCCTGGAGCTACGAAGACATGCCGGGTCTCGATCCACAGATCGCGATGCATAGGTTGAACATCTTACCAGATGCCAAACCTATCAAACAACAACAGCGACGCTTCCGCCCGGACATCATGAACGCCATCGATCAGGAGGTAGACAAACTCTTGACCAGTGGCTTCATCCGTGAGGAACAACACCCAGACTGGGTAGCCAACGTCGTCCCTGTCACCAAGAAGAACGGGAAGATACGAGTCTGTATCGACTTCAGGGATCTCAACTCCGCTTGCCCGAAGGATGAATTCCCGCTCCCAATCACCGATGTAATGATCGACAACACATGTGGCTTTGAACGCATGTCCTTCATGGACGGGTATTCAGGCTACAATCAAATCAAGATGTTCCCCGATGACGCAAAACACACGTCATTCAGGACTCCAAAGGGTGTTTTCTGCTACACCGTAATGCCCTTCGGCTTGAAGAACGCCGGTGCAACGTATCAGCGAGCTATGAGCACCATCTTCCGTCAACATCTTCGCAAGACAGTTGAGTGCTATGTTGACGACATCGCAGTCAAGAGCCGCCTCAAAAGAGATCACCTACAGGACCTGAAGACGGTCTTCGATCTCATGCGGGCGCATCAACTCAAAATGAACCCCGCTAAATCCTTTCTGGGGGTTTCTAGCGGCAAATTCTTGGGCTTCGTCATCACAGCGAAAGGCATTCATGTTGATCCTGAGAAGACCAAAGCCATCCTTAACATGGACCCTCCGAAGAACCTTCGAGAACTTCGGGGCCTACAGGGACGTTTGGCATACATCCGGAGGTTCATAGCAAACCTCTCCGGTAAATGTCAACCCTTTACTCAGCTCATGAAGAAGGGAGTCTCTTATGTCTGGTCAGAGGAGTGCCAAAAGGCTTTCGACGACATCAAGGCTTACTTAACAAGCCCGCCAGTCCTAGTGGCACCTGTCGCCGGCAAACCATTCCTCCTCTACGTCCGTGCCATGGATCATTCCCTCGGCGCTTTGCTAGCTCAAAACAGCGATGCAGGCTACGAGCAAGCAATCTACTACCTCAGTCGAACACTCATCGGGGCCGAACACCGGTACAACCCCGTTGAAAAGGAGTGCTTGGCTTTGGTGTTTGCCATTCAGAAGACTCGTCATTACGTCTCGGGCCAGACAATTCACGTCATCTCCCGAGTCAATCCGCTCAGAGTTCTCATGACAAAGCCAGGGTCATTAAACTCCCGGCTGGCTACATGGGCGATCCTACTAACACCATACAACATGGTGTTTGTCCCGCAGAAGGCAGTCAAGGGTCAGGCTCTGGCTGACTTTTTAGCTGCACACCCCATCCCAGAATCTTCAAAACTCTATGAAGACATCCCGGATGAAGTTCAAGAATCAAATGTCACTGAAGGAAGCCCCATTTGGCGGATGTTCTTCGATGGCGCTTCAAGAACGGGCCCCAATGGCCAAATCATCGCAGGAGTGGGGGTAGTCTTAGTCTCCCCCGATCAGCTGGTCATCCAGCGCGCATACTCCCTTTCGAAGCCGTGCTCCAACAATGTTGCTGAGTACAATGCACTCGTCATGGGACTCCAGCTAGCACAACAGCTGGGGGTGGATCATCTGGAAGCCTACGGCGACTCGAAACTCGTCGTAAACCAGATTCGGGGGCAATACGAGGTTCGCCATGAAGATTTGATCCCTTACCATGAAGTTGCATTGAACATCATTTCAACCTTCACTGGGTTCTTCATCGAACATGTACCCCGCCTACAAAACTTGGAGGCTGACGCTCTAGCTGGCCTCGCAGCCTCATTGGCCGCGCCCCTTGGGACTCAACACTATGTCACGGTAACTGGCCGAGACTTGATTTGTCCCAGAAACAACCTATGTTTGCAAATGGCTCACGCCATGCCGACAAACACTGGGGTTAATGTCCGAGACTGGAGGTTCCCGTTCATCGACTTCGCTGTCTACGGAATCCTTCCAGAGGACCCGAAGGAAGCCGTCTCAGTCAGGAGACGCTCTCTTCGATTCTACTACGATACAGCCACTAAAACGCTGTACCGACGCTCCTTCGACGGGCTTCTCCTTCGATGCCTGTCTAACGAAGAAGCGGCCGAAGCTCTTCGAGAAGCTCATGACGGAACTTGCGGAGCTCACCAACCAGGGCCTAAGTTGCAAGATCGACTGCGACGTATGGGCTACTACTGGCCAACCATGGTTGCCGACGCAGTGGAATATGCTAAGAAGTGCCATGCATGCCAACTTCATGCAGACTTCATACATACACCATCTGAACCTCTACATCCTACAGTCGCCTCCTGGCCATTCGAAGCCTGGGGCATGGACATTGTAGGGCCAATCACCCCTCCTTCATCGAGAGGACACCGCTTCATCCTGGCCATCACCGATTACTTCTCCAAATGGGCGGAAGCAGTCCCACTAGCAGAAGTAAAAAGCTCCAGGGTGGTCAGCTTTATCAAACACCATGTCATTTACCGTTTCGGGGTACCCCGGCGAATCATCCATGACAATGGTCCTCAGTTTATCAGCCACATTTTCAGCAGGTTCTGTGACAAGAATCGCATTCAAAACGTGGCCTCAACCGCCTACAATCCGGCAGCAAACGGATTGGCCGAGGCATTCAACAAAACTATCGTCAGACTACTCAAAAAGGTCGTGTCATCCAACAAACGCGACTGGGACGAAAAGCTTGGCGAATGCCTTTGGGCCTACCGCACAACGGTACGGACCCCAACAGGCAACACTCCATTCTCCCTGGTCTACGGGAGCGAAGCAGTACTGCCTCTCGAGATACAGATACCTTCGCTCCGCGTGGCCATCACAAACGATCTCACAGAAGAAGACAATCAACGTCGTCGTCTGCGGGAATTGGAGGCACTTGACGAAAAGCGTCTCCTAGCTCAACAACGCATCGAACTTTACCAAGCCCGTATATCACAGGCTTTCAACAAGAAGGTCAAGCAAAGAACTTTCCAAGTTGGCGACCTGGTTTTAGCAGTCAGAAGGCCAATGGTGTTAACTCACAAGACACCAGGGAAGTTCGAGCCCAAATGGGAAGGACCTTTCATCATCGAGACGGTATACTCAAACGGTGCTTACCGGCTCGCCAAACCCAATGGGGACTTGTTCATGATGCCCATCAACGGCAAGTTCCTAAAGAAGTACTACTCTTGACATCCTCCAAGACATGTATTTCCCCAAATAACCTCTTTTCACAAAATCAATCGCTTCCGGAACCCAGCTGTTCCGTGGCATCCTTCCGTAGAAAGATAACCACGTCCACATTACCTCTGAGTTGTCTCTCTACATCCTACAAAGCGGAACCTTACACTTCGTGAGCTTACGCTATCCTTCATGTTTACCACGTCCACATTACCTCTGAGTAAACATCCCGTACAAGCAACTCCTACGTTGTCGTACATTTGATCGCAGAACTTCCACGTCCACATTACCTCTGAGTTGTTCAGCGTATCCCACAGGATCATTCCTACCACGTCCATAAACACCTCTGAGTAGGAAGATTCTATCATTTGAACCTAATGATTGCCATGTCCACATTACCTCTGAGCAAACATGTTGGTTCCTTTATACTTATTATCTGTACCTAAAAACCAAGGTGCGCAAAAGATAATAGGTCCACATAAATCATCAAGTTCATGAAATTAAAAATGAACACATCAAAGAGATAGTGTATTTCTTTATTTTTAAAAAGGGAGTACAGAAATACGCTATTTCCCTAGCAAGAGTTGCAAAAACACACAAAAAAGAAGAGAAGCTACAATCCCCGATCCTCCCCAGGGTGGGATGAGAGTTCTCTGACTCGACGTCTCAGGTCGGCAGTGCGAGTTTCCACAGTCGCCTGGACTCGCAGCTCGGCTTCTTGACGCATTAACCCGACAGCCTCAGCAGAAGTTTTACTCTCATACTTCTCATCAAGCTGTCGTCGCTGTTGAGCCAAAGCAAGGGTCCGCTGAGTAAGAGTCGTTTCCTCCCGTTTGAATGCCACGTGTTCAGCCAGGACGCGCTCAGCCTCTAGTTGAAGTTGGGCCCGCTGGTCTTCAAGACGGCGCATCTGAGCATCAACTTCTGCGATGTTAGCATCCACCGCAGCTCGCTTCTCCGTCGTCTTCTTCATAGATTGAGACAGCTGCTCCGCCGCAGCCTCAGTCCCAGCCACTTCACGCTCCCAACTGCTCACCTCGGCTCGATGGGAAGCCTCGATCTCAGCCATCGACTTTCCTATCTCTGCATCTACCAAGACCGAGAGGTCATTTCGTTGGATGCGCTGCAGTTCCGCGAGCCGCTCGTCCAGCTCCATCACCGAAACCTCCAGAATTTCGGCCATATGGTCATGGCCCTGGTGAATGCGGATCAGCTCGATACAAGGCATTGCCAAAGCTTTTGCCGCCGCAAAGCTCCCCTTGGCATCTACCACTGCAGATACACCTTTCTCCAGCATTTTGTACACTCCCTCGACGAGGAATTTCACATACCCGTCGGCTTCCGCCAGCACCTGCGGCGTCATAGCAGGAGTTGAGGGAGCTACTACAGTTTGCGGACCGGAGGAAGATCCGCCGACCTCGATCTGAGAGGTTTGAATCTCGGCAGCAATAGGCTCTTCATCAACAGGGCCCAGACTGCTGGCCCGAGGAGTCAAAGGAACAGAAGGAGCAGGCATATGCGTCGTGATAGTACCCCAAGTGGAAGGAGCAACAGAGGGTTCCACACCCTTACCCTTCTCAAGACTGGAGAAATCACCGACGTCAACGGCTACCTCTTCCCCCGACATTCTATCAGCATCAGCCACCTCCCCCGGCAAAACGGGGAGGTCAACATTTATCTCTTGGCCAGCCCCAGGAGACAAGACTGGCAGAAGAGTCTCATTCTTCTCAAGTCCCTCTACAGGGACAGAATCTGTCGCTACCACCTGATCGGTAGCCATCTCTATGTCCATGGTTGAAGCCAAGGAAGGATTCGGCAATGATTCAGCCGACCTCCCTTCATCATGACCAGGAGGGGAATCAACCCTCTCCTCTATCCCCACTACTTCTGCTGCCCCCGCAACAGACTCCTGCAGCTCCGGAGCGGTGTCATCGGAAGATGATGAACTCCATTCCTCTTCATCACCAGGAAGCTGCGCACTTGCTAAACCATGTGAAGCCTCCGCTGTGGCCTTCGCCACCTCGGAAGCTGCTGCACCCTCAGATTCCCTCCTGACCAGAACCTCCACAGTATCCTCCGGATCTTCCTCCATGAGAGACATCATTGTCGGCGGGATACGCACTTCAGACGAGCTCACCATCTCTTCTCGCCTACTCCCACCCGACTTTGGGGTACGAGGTTTTCTTTTTAGCGGCTCCTACAAAAGAAGGTGAGGCCTCGTAAGTGGCGGAACCAAAATCAGATTTAGTAGGATAACCTTACCTCTTCGGACGCCGAATCCGATGACACCGTCGGTAACGGTGCCTTCTTCTGCTTCTTCGATACAAAAGATTCAGCTCCTGTATCTGCACATCGTTTCGATCGATCGCCAGAGGGTTCTGCTTGTGATGCGGAGGCGGCACTCCGTTGACTCACCCCTGACGGACGATTCGGTCGGGCCTTCACTGGCGTATCCCCAGTCGCTGCTAACTGGGTGCCGCCGATAAGGCTGGTCTCCCTGTCATATCCGGAGGGCGGGGCAGCCATAACGCAGTAAAATTTGGCGGCCGAGTAAAGAATGGGCGGCCGCGGATCGGGGACGGGCAACGTAAAACGAGCTCCGGTACATCCGGCATTATAGTAATGCCAAGCTCGTGCACCATCCAACAAACTTCCAACATACCCTAGGGTATTACTGGGGTTATCCAACATCATCTGAGCATAACCAAATTGCCGCGCAAAGCGGCTCGGCAAGTATGATTCCAGGTAGCACTGATTCCTGTTCCGGTACACCAGATGGGACGGCCGGATACTTTGCAACCAGCGGAATCCCCATTGAGGCAGAGTGGTGGTACCTTCGCCCAGGTCCCTTAAATCCTCGTTGGCCTCAAAACCCAAATAGATGGGACCAACTTTGGTGATCTCCCAACCCTGAAGACGGGATAAAACCTTTCTACAAACCGGGACACCAGTATGCGACCAGCTCCTCCGATGGAAACGACGAAGGAATGCATCTCCAGCCCTATAATCTCCTTCCGAGCCTGGGCTCATCACACTGGGATGATGCAAAATCAGCCATCCCATCAAATAGTGAAACGGCAGTTCGGCGCGCGGGAAGTTATTGTTTCGGCCTCTGTCATGAATCACATTTCCAGCAAACTCTCTCAAACCTCGCTGCAGGTTACATACCATTGCGGGGAGAAGAGCCAAACGCCGACCGAAAACCAGCTTCACGGCTGGCAGGATTAAGTTTCGGGTTACCCTCTCTACGGCACCGGATCCGCCCGCAAATACGCAATCCCGGAGCCATATCATCAGGTAGGATGCCAACACCGCCTTGGGTGACATCCGATAAGCAAGATGCCAGAAGCAGCTGTAGGAGCGTGCATCTGACTGCTGGTCCTCACTTCCTCGGGGATTTTTCTCCCCTAACCTGCTCATTTCGGACAACACTTCGCTACGAGAGAGCGCCGGTGGAGTGGAAAATTGTGAGGGATCCTCCTTGTCTTGTCTAAAGACATGATCTCTCCAAGCGGTCACATGAGGCTGCGTCCCGTTCCTATCCCGTCTCTGCATATAGTAATGATGACTCGCCACTTCCTTGAAGACGGCCGTCATCTCCTCAGCCCTGTCCCCCAGGACTTGAAATTCCTCATTGGTTGGAAAGTACTCTTCATAGGGTTCCGACCCCCAAGGGAGTTTTGACACCTCGTACATCTCATGAAGTGCGAACCCTAATTCCCCCACCGGGGTAAAGAAGGTCCCGGTATGGATATCAAACATCTCCAGGAGTGCGAGGAACATGTGCCTATTAAGGTCAACACCTGCCTGGGTAGCACGGATCGCGGCAGTCAACCCGATCTCTCGGAGCTCAGTCTGAAACCGCGACAAGATCCAGAGCGTCAGTTTATCCCATTTGGAGACGTAATGGCACCAACCCTCCACCCGAAACTCTCCTGTCGGGTAGGAACGTTCCATCAAAAACATACGATGTGTAAAAGTCGAAGCACTATAAGCAAACATATCAATGGGTACATCACTGAAGAGGCTCCCAGGACGTAAAGTCCGCCAAGTGTAAGAAGACCCAGACCGTACAACGGTCAAAGCATCCCTTTGGTCGGAAGTAGAATCAATTTGGATGACACCAGTCATCGCTCCCCCCTGAGAAGGGGTAAGCTCCCAAGACATTCTCCTCTGGGAAACGAGGCGACAGAAGGACGTCAAAGGCCACTGACGTTCAAGTTGCTTAACAGTCATATGCACTCCATTCGCAGTAAAGAACCAGTCCTCCTTGACCTTCAGTACTGACGAGTCAGTAGAAGTGAGACGGTCTCCAAACAGGAACTCAGGCTTCAGAAAGGTCACTTTATCAGATGTGGAGGGTTTAATGACTCCACGCTCCATCATCCGTTTGAGGAACCAATACGGCTGTTCACGGATTAGGGTCATTCTCTCAGGAGGCTGATCCAGCATAAGAACATCTTGAGCAGGGTTCATCACCTCCTCGTTATGCTCTACTCCCATTTGGTTGAAGGCAGCCTCCGAGAAAACTTCACTCAAAAGCGGGATTGCCATCGACACTAGTAAAAGATCAGAAAAAGTCAGAAGAGAACACACAAATGTGTCTAAAGGAGAAAACTGCGGCGCATCATCAGGGTTTGAACCCATGCGCGTCAGCAGTATAGCCTTGGCGCATCTTCAGGGTTTGAACCCTATGCGCGTCAGCAGTATGCCTCGGCGCATCTTCAGGGTTTGAACCCATGCGCGTCAGCGGAATAGCCTCGGCGCATCTTCAGGGTTTTGAACCCATGCGCGTCAGCGGAATAGCCTCGGCGCATCCAAGGTTTAAACCCATGCGCGTTGGCGGACAAAGACCACGGCACATCATTAAAGACTCAAGGCCTATGTGCGTTGGCGGGACAATGAGACTTACCAACCACCTCCGGCCGAACTTCGACAGGCCGACGGGGAACGACCGCCGCCGCAACATCCGCGGACTCTTTCGCTTTCTCCTTCCCCTTGCCGGCAGCGCCGCGAGGAGTCTTGGGAGCCATTCTCTCGAAGAAGGAGAAGTTAGGGTTTTGAAGAAGAAACTCTAAAGAAGCAGAGGCACAGAGAAGAAGAACTCTTTCTCTCTCCGACTCTTACCTATTTATAGGGCATGGTCGCACGCGTGAACAGATGACGTGTGATCTCAGCCGTCGCCTCGGGTTCTGTGCAAGGATAGCAGCAAATAAAACCAAAAGATCATCATTAATCTTTTCGGTTACCGAGGCACCATCATCATTAACTGAGAAGAGCATGCGCCCGAACAGGCATGCGCCCAGAAATCATGCGCCCTGACCTCCATGCTTCTTATTCAAAGTATTCCAAAACTTACTCAAAAGTTTTGAAAACTTTGAAGGGGGTCTTGTAGAAGCATGGAATTTCACAACCAGAAAGCCCATGCGCCAGACACTACATGCGCCAGAACTCAGATGAAGAACTTCACAGCAAAGTCAATAACTATAGACATTTGAAGAAGGACTTTTTATTTATATATAAAAGTCTATTACATGTCTAGAAAAGGTTGTACAAAGGAGAATTCCTACAAAGGAAAGAGCCTAAGTCTACAGCCAGCGGCCATCATGCGCCTTCAGATAAGCGCAGCAACCACCACCAGATAGGCGCAGCATCACTATGCGCCACCAATGAGGCGCAGCAGATATCATGCGCCTCCATCCAGGCGCATCCCATCATCTCTTCAGCACCTCAGTTATGTGCATCCCTTCAGCCAAATTCTTCCAGCCAGGCTCACCTGGCCGAGCAGAGCCCAGTTATGTGCCGCTCTTCCAACCAGGCTCGCCCGATAAATGCTTCGACACAAAGCATTTAACCCTCTGGCTGGAACCAAGGAAGAGAAGAGCACCGCAAATGCTGTGGCCAGGGGAGGCTTCGAAAGATCCTCCAAAGCCGAAGGAAGACCGTGATCGAAACCATGGCTAAAGGAGCAGCTTTCGACACGATCAAAGTGGGGAAACCCCACTTTGCAGGAAGAGAGAGCCTTGCACCGCCATTCCGATCTACGGCTCTTCCGGAATAACGGAGACGAGGCTCGAGCATCCTTATCTTTGGATGCAACAGGCACCTTCCGCCTGCCTCAGAAGCCCTCGACTCCGTCTTTTGGATGTAACAGTCACCTTCAAGTGCATCAAAGATAACACAGCGTCTCATCTTCACCCTCGGGAGCACTTCGTCAGCAGAATGCACCCGTATGTTCAAATTCATATTGGAAGTACGTGAGGGAATGAGAAGCAAATCTTCTCTCCATGCCACTATTTATAGGCCGGGCAGATCAAACCCACGCGCCAAGTGGATGGCCCTCCGAATTCCGTGCAATGAATTTACATTAAATGGATGAACCGGACGCCTCGAATTCAGCCAAACGGCTATTTATAGCACTCGAAGAGCGAGACAGCCGCATCATTAAAAGACATGTCCGATGCGCCAGCCAGACAGCGCATCACACGGACGCGCCCTTCGGCGTCAGGCGCATCACACAGACGCGCCCTACAGTACTCGGCGCATTACAGAGGGTGCGCCCTCACACATCTCCATACCGAGTGGAACGCCAACCGACGCGCCCACTCAGCTGTCCATCGAACGTCACCAACATTAAATGCTGAACTGACAGAGTTGGCAGCACGCCTCCCAAAGTCTGAACAGTTGACAGCTTTTCAGAAAACGAAGCGTCGGCAACGTCAGCATCATCATGACCTTGTTTCGACGGCTACTGCCACGTGGCCACTCCACCATCAGCATGCGCCTCTACGGCCATGCGTCCAAATCAGCATGCGCCTCAAAAGCCATGCGCCTCAGACTGCTCTCTGATCCCGAAAGACAGAAGGAAAGTCGCCTGCATGCGCCTCAAAAGCCATGCGCCCCAAATGGTTTGTAACTCCTAAAGGTTATGAGCCGCAGCCTCCTCCTGCGCCCAATCCAAGGCGCAGCCCACCAGATCACTCCTCTCCACCAAATCCGAGATCTTCGAACCATGAGTCGACGACACGTGTCTTTTGACTCAACTCGTCCAAGATTTCAGCAACGGAAAGATCTTCTCTCTGCTACGTGCCGGCTCACAACAGCAGTATGAAGAGTTCTCCCCCTCGATCAGGGCGCAGCATCCATGCGCCTCCATCAGCAACCTCCACGTGGCGTTCCCACACCGGCGCATCCTACATGCGCGCATGAGCAGCCAGCCTGCAAAACTATAAATAGAAGGGTCATCTCCTTCACACACACACACAGAGACTCAGAACAGAAGACTCACAAAAAAGAATCCACAACAGAGAATCACCAGAGAGGCAGCTCTAGACACTCAACGTCTTCCTCCTCTCAGCAAGCTCCAGCACCCAGAGCAATCCACACCTTCAGAGAACCGATAACCGTCGTCAGCCGGTCAACGGAGTCAACGCATTACCACTCGCTCCATTGGCACTAAGGACCCAGCTTAAACAAAAGTGTACTCCTAGGACTACATCTAAGTCCTATATTGTATCACTGTTCTGTTTGTATTAAGATTTCAATCAAAACAATTTTAATGGCAAACAGCAGGTCTTGTAAATCAAGATATGTGAGGGTTTACATAATAGATGTCTCAATCAGTACTCGCCCTTGATCTCTGTTCGTATTCTCTGAATCCCTGAAATTCTAGTCCTGATCACATGCTTGAAATCTTTGATCTGTCCTGGTCCTTCCTTATTGTTCCCTATGTCGTCTTCTTCAGCGGCATTATTTCTGGACCTGCTGATCAACAAGGCAGAGCACCTCCCGTGGACCAGCAGCAGCCCGAAGATCAGTCTTCCAGCAGCAGAGACCCCAGCAGTACGTCCTGGTCCAAGCTCAGATTCAGAACCGGCAGAGAGGTTCCTAGCAGGATGTCTTCCCTCTTCCCTATGCCTTCAAATTTCTTGCTTGCATGATTGATTGTTTGATTGATTGATTGCTTAGTATAGCTTGTCCTTGCATCTCTAGTCACTTGATTAAATTCCGAGGACGAAATTCTTTTAAGGTGGGTAGAGTTGTAATATGCATATCTCGTATTACATATTTGAAATACGTGTACGTATTTTGACCCGTATTGTATGTCTTCCTGCTTGATTTATTTTGGCATTTCATTGATGGGTTTATCTTGGTTCGGTTCGGCTTGTTGGCTTGGTTCGGTTTTGTTTGTGAACCAAACCACTCTCACCTACCACCACCTTCTTCATTAAATATCCCACCACACATTTCTCTCTCCTCATTAATATTCTTCTTCCTCCATTAAACTTCTCCACCAACCTGAGAGAGAGTGGAGAGCTTAGACAAATGCAACTTGCTTCATGGAGGAATTCTATTTTTATTGTTCCATTGTCTTCCTCATGTGTTTCTAACCCACTTTAGTACTTGGCATTTTTTTATTTCCATGGTTAAATTCTTGTAAATCTAGCCTTGTGGTATTTTCGGTTTTCAGGAGTTTTGATCTATAAAACTTGCATATTTTTGCTAGTTGATGGTTCCATGTTGTAGAGAATTCCATTTTACCCAAATTTGACCTATAGGAGTCTGGATTTGGGTTCCTATTGTTGTTTAGAGGAGCATGGAGGCTATAGTATTTTTATGGACATGTTCTCTGTGGGAGCCATTAATTGTACAGTGAGCCGCATGAGCATATTTGCTCTGAGCCGTATAGGCCAATGCCATGTATATTTTAATGCATGACCAAGTATATTTTTATGCCATGTATATTTTAATGCATGGCCTTAGCCATTAAATGCTTGCATGCATTTAGCTAATTTTGTATGGCCAACAGTTGTTGGCCGCATGAACTCATTCTTGGCCGCATATGCAATTCTCAGTATGGCCTTAGCAATTGTGGCCGCATGAGCTTTCAGATTTAATACATGCCTTAAGCTTGCTTGCATTAGCCGCATAAGCTTTTAGATTTAATGCATGCTTTAAGCTTGCATTCATTAGCAGCATAAGCTTTTATTTAATGCATTAATTAATTGCCTACAAAGTTGGCCGCATAGGCTAACCTAGTTGGCCGCATATAGCAGAACATGCTCTGGCCGCATTACATGCATTAATAATTAAGGCATGGCTTTTCCTTGATTTCATGCATTAACAATCAGTGCATAGCCTTTATTTATGCATACGACCAATCTTGGCCGCATATGGCCTAGCAAGTTGGCCGCATATGGGAGCAAGTTTAGCATTTATATTATAGCCATTCCAAGTTGAGCCGCATAAGAGAATTCATGGCGGGCCGCATGGCCTTTCAATTATTTTGCATGAGCAGTTGCATGCATTTAGCTAATTAATTGGCTGCATGGCCAAGTATATTGGCTGGCCGCATGGATATATATATATTGGCCGCATGGCCAAGTATATTGGCTGGCCGCATGGGTATATATATATTTTAGTCACATGGACCCATTCCTGGCCGCATGAATATTCCAGAATCATGGCCGCATGAATATTTAAATATTATGGCCGCATAGGCCATTATTAATTGCATGACTTTTATTATTATTATCATTTATTTAATTGTATATTCCTGGCCGCATGCTACTAATGGGCCGCATGTATTTTGTTTACGTAAAAATTTGCATTGCATGCTAGTGTTTGCATGCTTTTGCATGCATAAGATTATTTAATCTACAATTATTAGCCTTAGCTAATATTATATGTTTATGGCCTAGCAAGCAGGTGCTTGCATTTAGCATGCATGCATGCATTTACTTCCATGCATATATTAATGCATTTTAGCTTGCATACGCAGCTTGCATGCATGGCTCCAAAATATATTATGGCCACTCCATTATGCTTGGCCACATGTAATTAGTATAGGCCGCATGGCCTGTGCATGGTTCCTTGCATGAAGATATATTATAGCCGCATGGTTGCTTGCCTGAACATATTTAGTGGCCGCATGGGCCACTATATTAATTCCTGGCTGCATAGCTATTTGCCATTTATTATTTGTCTGGGCGCATGGCCAATGCCATGCTGGCCGCATATGGCCTATTGTTTGCTGGTCGTATATGGCCCAATTTTTCCTGAACCGCATGAGTCCACGTCCTTGCCCCTGCTAATATTTAATTACTACATGAATGCTTGTGCCATATTAATTGTTCCCTGACACGATGGTGACCCGTTGTGGTGCGCTTTTGACAAATGATATGACATGATAGTGGTCCGTCATGGCGCACTCCTGACAGTGAACTTGACATGATGTACTTGACATGATATACCTGACATGATAGTAGCCCGCCGTGACGTACCCTGACATGATAACCCTGACATGATATTTCTCGAAATGCTGTTACGACGGCTAACATGACACGACAAGATTGAATGGCCTGAATACCGTGGACGATTGTGCTTGTACAAATGAACCAGTATTGTCTTGCATCTTGTCTAGGATGGGGACCCCTGAGTACCACGGTCAGGGGTACCTACTGAAAATGGTTAAGGCTAATAACTAGAAAATACAGTAGTCATGAGAGATTTTTCCAGTTACAAGCGATCACGTTATCCCGGCCACCATTGTTGGACTTGTAGCCTACCGCCGAGTAGGACACATTTCCAGCCCACTGTCATGTGGGGCACACCTAACAATTCTTGATAACTGCTTAATGAATCCAAGTCGCCTGGATAACCTGGATTAGCTGCAGGGCTTGTAGTTGGAGGAACATCTCATTGCATATTGCTAGTAACTAGGCCTGTGATAACCCTAGTTAGTTAAAGTATCAAGCCGTACTTATTGCTTGGCCGTGATTGTTGGATGAGGAATAATATGTCTAGTCTTGTCTTGATCCTGTACAAGATTGTTACATGACCTGATTTCTTATTTTATCTTGCCGATAAATGGTGGGAGAAACCAAGTTCTGTTCAGACGAAGGGTTAAAACCTCGGTCCTTGTTTGGTTTACGGGTTGTAACCTGGTTATCTGAATAGTCCCATGGCTATCTCATCGTATATCACCTGTCATGCTTTTCCTTAATTACTGTCTTTTATTATGTAATTATATTCTTGTGCTAATTGATGGTTTTAGTTCTTAAGTGAAGCCTCCTTTGTGGCACTTGCTCTTTCTGGGGTCTGACCCTGCTGGTTTTGTATGGCCAGATACCGAAGCAACTCCAGAGGATCTACCGGCCTTCCAGCCAGATGGTGACCACTAGAAGGAATCCTGGCGACGAGTAGGTTTATTTTGGCTCTTCCACTCTATTGTAAAAATATTCTTTTGAGGCGTTTAGCCGGCGAGCACCTGTTAGCTCGTATTGTACCTTTATTTACTGTCTGCCTACGGGCTGTAACATGATTGACAGATCCTAGGGTTGATCATGTATGACTAAAACTCTTGCTAGTCCTCACATTTTGTAACGACTAGCTTCATGATCAGCTGAATATGTAATGTTTGGGATGCCTTAATATTGTATATTTGGTGATCTTACATCTTGTAATATTTACTTATTTGCTTGTGATTGAGACACTAGACTTGTTCATGACCATAAGAGACTGATGGCTTGTAGTTAAATCCTTATATATCTAGACAGCTGTGACCGTATAGTGGGGTGGATTCTATTCTATTATACGTAGCTGGCTATGTCTGCCCCCGCTCTCCAGTGTTCGGGTTTTGGGGCATGACACTGGAAAATCTCACTGCATATTGCTAGTAACTAGGCTTGTGATAACCCTAGTTAGTTAATGTAGAAAGCCGTAGTCATTGATTGGCCGTGAACGTTTGGATGGAGTCCGATTCAGTCTTGTATAATGCAGATTCAGTGTACGAACATTTTCAGTATGATCGCATGATTGTTACCTCCAACAATAATGATCAGGGGCTAAGTTCTGTTCAGGCAAATGATTACAACCCCGGACCTTGTTTGGTTTAAGGGTTGTAACCTGGCTTCCGGAGCAGTTCGATGTCCTCTCTTCGTTTATTGTCTTATTGCACCCTACGTCATGCTCGTCATGTTTTACATTACCAACAAGAATTTAAGACATGATTCTATTCAAGTGAAGGGTTACAACCCCGGTCCTTGTTTGGTTTAAGGGTTACGACCTGGCTACTTGAATGGTTTCCTCGTACTCAATCTACTGTTGTTGTCTCTGTTATTATCAGGTTCTTTTATAATTATCTTTAATATTTATTTCTGATATGCTGGTTTTAGTTCTTAAGGAAGCCCCTTTGTGGCACTTGCTCTTTCTGGGATCTGATCCAGCTGGTTTTGTATGACCAGATTTCGGAGCAGCTCCAAAGGATCTACCGGCCTTCCAACCCGATGGTGACCACCAGGCGTAACCCTGGCATCGAGTAGGTTTCCCTTTTGTTCTTCCACTTTATTATAAAAGTATTCTTTTAAGACGTTTAGCCGACGAGCACGTGTTAGCTCGATTGTACCTTACTTATTGTCTGCCTACGGGCTGTAACATGATTGACGAATCCTAGGGTTGATCATGTATGACTAAAACTCTTGCTAGTCTTTACATTTTGTACGATTGGCTTCATGATCATCCAAATATGTAATGTATGGAACGCCTTACCATTGTATATTTGATGCTCTAACATCTTGTAACTGCTATTCCTTGCATGAGATTGAGACAATAGGCTTGTTGACCAATAGAGACTGATGGCTTGTAGTTAAACCCTCATGTATCTAGACAACCGTGACCATACAGCGAGGTGAGTTGCACTTCAATATACGTAGCTGGCTATGTCCGCCCCCGCTCTCCAGTATTCTGGTTCGGGGGTGTTACAGTAATCAAATCGCACGACTTGCGATCTCGATAGAAATGTTGGATGAGACAAAATATAATCGGATCGCACGATGTGCGACTACGGTGAAGAGTTAGTTGATGCAGATAAATAGTGCCCAAGAGATAGTTGGTTACGTTACGGCAAAACTCATTGAGTACGACTGGAACACGTAAAACTTTAGAGGGCGTGATCGTATAACTCGAGGGTTCGATGTTGGATAATCAGTAACTCAGTTACGCAATCAAAGTATAGCGAGATGCGACGAATCGGAGAACGAGTTGATGCATATGGAAAAGTTCGTTGCGAACTTGGATGTATGCGATGCGAGTTAAGTTGACGTTGGAACGGGTTCAAAGTTGACCCTTACGCTATCGAAATTGATATGGCGTATCGAGATCGATACATAAGAAAACGTAAGCACGATGTGAGAAAACAAAATAGAGTGTGCCTCGCGTTATCAAAATTTTGTAGATAACGATGCGAGGATGAACGAACTGGTTGGTCATGAACTTTGTGATTGATCAAGATGAGACTATAAGTCATCGACGATTGCTCGATGCGTATAGCATCTCGTGTGTCGACCACAAAATAAGATAGACTCGAACTCGGTACGAGTAGATGCGTTGTGAATAGCAGAATCATCGACGGTAGTGCATGAGTTAGTCGGAGGCTAGTTGCGCATCAGTTGCGCCGATAGAAATGGTTATGTACGAATTTGGGTAGTTGCATAGAAAATCGTCGGAACGTGATTTGGCTCCGAAATAAGATATAGCATGGTTCGTAGTAAACTTTCCTTCGGAGATGATCCACAATTATCGAGCGTAGCTTCGGGATAGATAACCCTAGAAGATTTGACCGCCAAATCAAATTTAATGTTGCAGACTGTAAGATGACCCATGCGATATCGCATATGAAATTGCATCAAGAAAGAAAATGTGGTGCACGTTGACGATAAGTCTAGGTGATCGAGAATTGTTGGAACAACTTTCGATTGAGAATGATGTGGCTAGATTTTGAGTATTCGTCGGATGAGTGCTTGAATGGTTATGTTGGTCGACGATCAAACTAGAAATTTACCAACGAACTTGGTAATTCAGATAGGCGATTGCGAGAATAGTGCTATACACGAGAGAGAATGATTAGAGAATGACTTGCGAGTTATATCATTAAATTTGATTCACCTTGCAATTGAGCTTGCATGAATTAAAATTATGTTCAATGTTACGAGACAGATAAGTTGGGAATTTGGCTAGTGAATTCCTACTCGTTAGAAAATCGAACGTAAGGCGCATCGTAAAGACCTTCGTGTCAAGGCGATCGTTGTCTTGAGCACCATCGCCTTGATATAAACTTTTGAGTCGGATAGATTATGGCATTTGTGCATTGCCAATTTAAAGTTACGTCGGAAAGAAATCTAAGCACGTTGTCTAGGTAAATCACCTAACGGACGTAGTCCTGAATATTGATGCTTTTACAAGTCAATAAAAGAAAATCCTATCAAAATAAGATACAATGTGAAGTATCAGAAATAGTTGGATAGCGACGTCGAACGCAAGGCGTTGCGGAGACTCATTGTGATCGGATGCACGACAACTTGACGCGACGCGTAGAATTGATAGTTTCGATGAAACTTACGAAGTGAAAAATACGATTTTTGAATCGCATCATGTACCTTGACTTTTGTTGAATGATTGCATATGTATCAATATGCATGTGCGCTAAAATTGCGAGAACAAGTACTAGAGCCCAAGTCTAATCGATAGTACGAGATGGAAAATAATTGAGAATAAGAAGTTACATGTTTGCATTGTTCCGATATCTTACAACTGAGCTTGGCTGAAATACATATATTGGTGGGACGCCTAAAATATATGTATGATTCCAAACTAAGTTGTATGATCCAAACGATAGTGAGACGAGATCGTGAAACGATCTAGTGAAACCCTTGAAAAATTAGTATTGGTTTCGGTTCGAGGACGAACCTTATTTTGAGTGGTATATTATGTAATGCCCCGCTCCGCACGGTGCATTATGCTGAGTCATTGACTCGAAGAGTTGCATTGAACCGATTGCGTATCGATGCGAATCGATAAGAGAGTTACATTGTCCCGAGCAACGCATCAAACTAAGTCGATGCAAAGAGTTACCTTGTCCCAAAGAATGCATCGAGTTGAATCGATGCAAAGCGCCGCATTGCCCCGAAGGATAAGTGCGTTGAGACGGCTCGAATATTCTAAGAAATCGAATCGACCAAGGCGCAAGTCCGAATCGATGCAAGTGTTAACTTTAGTTGGTTTCTTGTGCAGGCTATATGTTTATGCTGAAATATTAGAGGTCGGCATTCTGCCTTATTCAGTAAGGGGTCCGCGAAAGCAAATCGTCGCCTTACGACGAACTGAGACTTTGGCACGGTAAGCCAAATCGGACGTATAATTCAATGAAGCACGAAGTGCTCAAATGGTTAAGTCAGGAGAGTGGGCCGTGTAACGAAGTTATGAAATCGAGCCGCATCGACTCGGCAAAACGAAAAAAAATATCGACTCAAGGTGGGGGGACATTGACTCTCTTTCCTACTCCTTCATGCCTAAGTAAAATATATATCATTGTATGCTGAGTTAACCTATCAACGCCACGGGCGTGGCTCGACAGAGAGATAAACATACTGCGTGTCGAACACTAGATAGAACAATTAAAATGAATCGTACATCAAATGTATGAGTCGCTATGGAATATTGAATAAACGGAAAGGCGAGCACCTCGGTGCGCAAGCCATAAGAACGTGGGATAACTGTATCGATGAGTGCCCCAGTACATAAGTCATTCCGTGCCCCCGCGTACGAGTTAGCATGCTAGAATATTGAAATACTATATCGGTGCGAGTGCCTCAGTGCACGAGCGATAGAACATTGAATACCTTATCGAGGCGTGCCTCAGTTGCACGAATTGAAAGAATGGAACATAAGTATAACACGTCGAATGCTAAGGCGTAGAATACGAAAACACGGCTCCGAGGCGTGCATTGAATGTATGATGCAAGGAAAGATGACAAATGTGTGCAGCTGCACAATACTTATAAAAGACGGCGTCGTTGCGACGAGGAGAACAGTTGTGGCCTGGATGTGGCATAACTGTCGATGCGGCATGTTGCCTCCGAAATGTTCGTGGCCTTCGGGCGTCCGTTGAGAACATTGGGGGCGTTGTGCCAATTGAAATAGATATAGACAAACTTGCTTGGTTGTATGAAAGATAAGATACGTTGCATGGTCAAATGGACTTAAAGATATAAAAGCTTGTGCATGGGTAATCCCTCGAATGCGGCACACCAGGGCGCTGGGACCGTTTGGCCTAGGAGGGACTGCGATAAATTCGGTATTGTTGGTGCACTTCATCTAGACGGGTAGCGACCTTCTAGTGAATGTGATAAGCCACTTACACGAGTATTTTGGGGGTCCTCTGATTGTTTGGTTAGCAACCGCAACAGAGTGATCGTCGTATTACATATTCGATTTCGATAAATATAAGTCCATTCTAGCCCGAAAAGCTAGTGACCTTCATATAGTTAAGGGCGATGGATTGGAAGTACAAGGTATACATATATCCTGCATGGATGGATCCTTGGTCGAAAGTGCAAGGTACACTTATATCGTGCACATATAGATCCACATAGAGGGTACTTATAACATGACAGGGAAAGCTGATAGGCGTATTCACCTTGCGTCGGTGCAAGGGCGAGTGCGTCGATGTTGGTAAGAAGTCAAAGAACAGTACGAGATTGCTTGCCTGTTTACTTATGCGAATTAAATAATATGCTTGCCATGCTTTACAGTCTTCGAATATGCCATGAACTCATCCTAAGGAGAACATAGAAAGAGAACTAAATTGTATGTTTGTATGAATCCATACAATACTAAATGTCGGTTTGTTAAGTGGATTTTTGATCAGTATAGCGAGGACGAAAGTACTAATCCCCTACTAGTTTGCTAGCAGGTTCAGGGATTGGTCTGCTCGAGACGGAGCTTCGCTTGAACGCGTTGATGCTTGAATGCCGAAGTATATTGAAGCGTGCGATCGCATTGACGCTCGGATGTTGTAACAAGATTGATGCGGCCGAGATATAGAAGGCATGATGTATGGAACGGTAAAATCTTTTGTGGGCAAGAGAGAACCTGAGTGTTGTAGCCAATCTGGCATATATTGTTGGGCTATCGAAAGCCCATTGTAATCACATTTCGAATATCAATAAAGAGAATTGTTTCATATACTATGTTTTTCTTTCGTGGCTAATATCAATTCAAAGATATCCATTTGAGAAATTGTCATCTTGCCTTGCACGAGCGCAACTCCAGGCTCGTGCGGCATCACGCCCCCCGCGAGGACGATAATTCGGGTGATTCCGGAATAGGGCGTGACAAATTGGTATCAGAGCTCTAGGCTCAATTTCCTCTGGATGCTCGCTTCATTTCCATTCTAAAAGTTGCCCACCACCAATCGAATCACTCTTGACTCTACTCGATGCCGCATTGGATGTTCCATACAATAAGTCTAATACAAATTATTTAATTTTGCCGCGTGTTGTTTTGGAATTTACATAGTGTTGCTGGGAAAGTCATGAAAGGTTTGTTGCTGTAAGTGCAACAAGTTGTGAGATGTGAATTCAAGGAATTCTTGCTGCGGATGCAACACGTCGTGAATTGTAATTTGAGATATTCGTTGTTTGAAACGATCGTTATGAGAAATGTTGGTTGCATCGATACAATAAAAGTCGTAGAATGTTGCTGCAGCAATTGCCATGCGTTGATTGTAAATGATGCGTTGAAAAGAAAATAAAATTTGATATGGAATGTGTCAAACGGATTCACATATTGATTTTGAATGTGCGTTGCGATGAAAGTGATAAGTCAATATCGAATGTGTTGAACGGATTTGAGCATTGACTATAAATGTCGAAAATAAATTATTGCACAATATGCAATGCGTATCAAAAAAAGATTGTTGTACGAGGTGCAATAGATATCGAAAATAAATCGTTGCACGAGTGCAAGGAATGTCGAAAATAAGTCGGTGTATGATGTGCAACGTATATTGAAAGTAAATTATTGCACGTGGTGCAACGCATATCAATGTGAAATCGCTGCATGAAGTGCAAGGATATCGAGAATGAATTGTTGCACAAGATGCAACGGAAGAAAACAAAAGTTATAAATCGAGAAACGAAATCGGTTCGGTTGCACACCGAGCTTGTGTTGGCAAATAAAAACATTTGGCCGAGTTGTGTCATATTTTGATTAATCAAGAGTTACGATTGTGATCGGCACGATCACTGCAAAAATCGTGAGTCGGAAGAGATCGTTGGTTTGTAAAGAGTATGCGTGAGGGAAATGACTTGATTTTCGAGTGGCATATGGCATACCACCGATGCAATTAATGGCTCGATTCCGAGTGGTATATGCAATTCCACTTGTGCGATGGGTTGCATCGACACATTGTAAGAATTGTGGAAGATTTGTCCGCAATGGACGAGATAGCACCGAAACTCGATTGAGAATTTGTATGGCGACATGTTGATGCAAGTGTTCTTCGATGATCGGTTAGAACGGTAAGGCGGGACTTATATCATTGAATGATACGTCGATTGAAAATTTTTATGTGTCGGTCGAATGACGGGAACTAACGAAACAATTTTGCCTTGAGGCAACAATCGGATCGGCGGGATATGAGACTTGAAACGTCGTAATCGAACCGCCTAACTTGCGAGCTCGATGAAAATATTGGGCGATACAAAGTATAATCGAATCGCATGACATGCGATCTCAAGAAAAATGTTAGAATACGCGAATGGTAATCGAATCGCACGACTTGCGATCTCGATAGAAATGTTAGACGAGGCAAAATATAATCGGATCGCACGATGTGCGACTACAGTGAAGTGTTGGTTGATGCAGATAAATAGTGCCCAAGAGATAGTTGGTTATGTTACGACAAAACTCATTGAGTACGACTGGAACACGCAAAACCTTAGAGGGCGTGATCATATAACTCGAGGGTTCGATGTTGGATAATCGATAACTTAGTTACGCGATCAAAGTATAGCGAGATGCGGCGAATCGGAGAACGAGTTGATACGTATAGAAAAGTTTATTACAAACTTGGATGTATGCGATACGAGTTAAGTTGACGTTGAAACGGTTCAAAGTTGACCCTTACGCTATCAAAATTGATACGGCGTATCGAGATCGATACATAAGAAAATGTAAGCACGATGTGAGAATAGAAAATAGAGTACGCCTCGCGCTATCAAAATTTTGTAGATAACGATACGAGGATGAACGAACTGGTTGGTCATGAACTTTGTGATTGATCAAGACGAGACTATAAGTCATCGACGATTACTCGATGCGTATAGCATCTCGTGTGTCAACCGCAAAATAAGATAGACTCGAACTCGGTATGAGTAGATGCGTTATGAATAGCAGAATCATCGACGGTAGTGCATGAGTTAGTCGGAGGCTAGTTGCGCATTAGTTGCATCGATAGAAATGGTTATGTACGAATTTGGGTAGTTGCATAGAAAATCGTCGGAACATGATTTGGCACCGAAATAAGATATAGCATGGTTCGTAGTAAACTGTCCTTCGGTGATGATCCACAATTATCGAGCGTAGCTTCGGGACAGATGACCCTAGAAGACTTGACCGTCAAATCAAATTGAATGTTGCAGATCGTAAGATGAACCATGCGATATCGCATATAAAATTGAATCAAGAAAGAAAATGTGGTGCATGTTGACGATAAGTCTAGGCGATCGAGAATTGTTGGAACAACTTTTGATTGAGAATGATGTGGCTAGATTTTGAGTATTCGTCGGATGAGTGCTTGAATGGTTATGTTGGTCGACGATCAAACTAGAAATTCACCAACGAACTTGGTAATTCGGATAGGCGATTGCGAGAATAGTGCTATGTACGCGAGAGAACAATTAGAGAATGACTTGCGAGTTATGTCATTAAATTTGATTCACCTTGCAATTGAGCTTGCGTGAATCAAAATTATGTTCAATGTTGCAAGACGGATAAGTTGGAAATTTGGCTAGTGAATTCCTACTCGTTAGGAAATCGAACGTAAGGTGCATCGTAAAGACCTTCGTGTCAAGGCGATCGTTGTCTTGAGCACCATCGCCTTGATGTAAACTTTTGAGTCGGATAGATTGTGGCCTTTGAGCAATGTCAATTTAAAGTTACGTCGGGAAAAAATCTAAGCACGTTGTCTAGGTAAATCACCTAACGGACGTAGTCCTGAATGTTGATGCTTTTGTAAGTCAACAAAAGAAAATTATGTCAAAATAAGATACAATGTGAAGTATCAGAAATAGTTGGATAGCGACGTCGAACGCAAGGCGTTGCAGAGACTCATTGTGATCGGATGCGCGACGACTTGACGCGACGCGTAGAATTGATAGTTTCGATGAAACTTACGAAGTAGAAATACGATTTTTGAATCGCATCATGTACCTTAACTTTTGTTGAATGATCGCATATATATCAATATGCATGTGCGCTAGAATTGCGAGAACAAGTACTAGAGCCCAAGTCTAATCGATAGTACGAGATGACAAGTAACTGAGAATAAGAAGTTACATGTTTGCGTTGTTCCGATATCTTACAACTGAGATTGGCTAAAATTCATATATTAGTGGGACGCCTAAAATATATGTATGATTCCAAACTAAGTTGTATGATCCAAACGATAGTGAGACGAGATCATGGAACGATCTAGTGAAACCCTTGGAAAATTAGTATTGGTTTCGGTTCGAGGACGAACCTTGTTTTGAGTGGTATATTATGTAATGCCCCGTTCCGCACGGTGCATTATGCTGAGTCATTGACTCGAAGAGTTGCGTTGAACCGATTGCGTATCGATGCGAATCGATAAGAGAGTTACGTTGTCCCGAGCAACGCATCGAACTAAGTCGATGCGAAGAGTTGCCTTGTCCCAAAGAATGCATCGAGTTAAATCGGTACAAAGCGCCGCATTGCCCTGAAGGATAAGTGCGTTGAGACGGCTCGAAGATTCTAAGAAATCGAATCGACCAAGGCGCAAGTCCGAATCGATGCAAGTGTTAACTTTAGTTGGTTTTTTGTGCAGGCTATACGTTTATGCTGAAATATTAGAGGTCGATATTCTGCCTTATTCAGTAAGGGGTCCGCGAAAGCAAATCGTCGCCTTGCGACGGACTGAGACTTTGGCACGGGAAGACAAATCGGACGTATAATTCAATGAAGCACGAAGTGTTCAAATGGATAAGTCAGAAGAGTGGGCCGTGCAACGAAGTTATGAAATCGAGCCGCATCGGCTCGGCAAAACGATAAGAAATATCGACTCAAGGTGGGGGGACATTGACTCTCTTTTCTACTCCTTCATGTCTAAGTAAAATATATATCATTGTATGCTGAGGTAACCTATCAACGCCACGGGAGTGGCTCGACAGAGAGATAAATATAGTACGTGTCGAACACTAGATAGAACAATTAAAATGAATCGTACATCAAATGTACGAGTCGCTATGAAATATTTAATAAATGCAAAGGCGAGCGCCTCGGTGCGCAAGCCATAAGAACATGGGATAACTGTATCGACGAGTGCCCCAGTGCATAAGTCATTCCGTGCCCCGTGCATGAGTTAGCATGCTAAAATATTGAAAGACTATATCGGTGCGAGGGCCTCAGTGCACGAGCGATAGAACATTGAATACCTTATCGAGGCGTGCCTCAGTTGCACGAATCGGAAGAATGGAACATAAGTATAACGCGTTGAATGCTAAGGCATAGAATACGAAAACACGGCTTCGAGGCGTGCATTGAATGCACGATGTAAGGAAAGACGACGAATGTGCGCAGCTGCACAATACTTATAAAAGACGGCGTCGTTACGACGAGGAGAACAGTTGTGGCCCGGATGTGGCATAACTGTCGATGCAGCATGTTGCCTTCGAAATGTCCGTGGCCTTCGGGCGTTCGTTGAGAACATTGGGGGCATTGTGCCAATTGAAATAGATATAGATAAACTTGCTTGGTTGTATGAAAGATAAGATACGTTGCATGATCAAATGGACTTAAAGATATAAAAGCATGTGCACGGGTAATCCCTCGAATGCGGTACACCAGGGTGCTGGGACCGTTCGGCCTAGGAGGGACTGCGATAAATTCGGTATTATTGGTGCACTTCATCTAGACGGGTAGCGACCTTCTAGTGAATGTGATAAGCCACTTACACGAGTATTTCGGGGGTCCTCTGATTGTTTGGTTAGCAACCGCAACAGAGTGATTATCGTCTTACATATTCGATTTCGATAAATATAAGTCCATTCTATCCCGAAAAGCTAGTGACCTTCATATAGTTAAGAGCGATGGATTGGAAGTGCAAGGTATACATATATCCTGCATAGACGGATCCTGGGTCGAAAGTGCAAGGTACACTTATATCGTGCACATATAGATCTGTATAGAGGGCACTTATAACATGATAGGGAAAGCTGATAGGCATATTCACCTTACGTCGGTGCAAGGGCGAGTGCGTCGATGTTGGTAAGAAGTCACGGAACAGTACGAGATTGCTTGCCTGTTTACTTATGCGAATTGAATAATATGCTTGCCATGCTTTACAGTCTTCGAACATGCCATGAACTCATCCTAAGGAGAACATAGAAAGAGAAATAAATTGTATGTTTGCATGAATCAATACAATACTAAATGTCAGTTTGTTAAGTGGGTTTTTGATCAGTACAGCGAGGACGAAAGTACTAATCCCCTACTAGTTTGCTAGCAGGTTCAGGGATTGGTCTGCTCGAGGCGAAGCTTCGCTTGAACGCGTTGAGACTTGAATGTCGAAGCATATTGAAGCGTGCGATCGCATTGACGCTCGGATGTTGCAACAAGATTGATGCGGCCGAGATATAGAAGGCATGATGTATGGAACAGTAAAATCCTTTGTGGGCAAGAGAGAATCTGAGTGTTGTAGCCAATCTGGCATATATTGTTGGGCTATCGAAAGCCTTTTGTAATCATATTTCGAATATCAATAAAGAGAATTGTTTCATATACTCTGTTTTCCTTTCGTGGCTAATATCAATTCAAAGATATCCATTTGAGAACTTGTCATCTTGCCTTGCACGAGCGCAACTTCAGGCTCATACGACATCACGCCCCCTGCGAGGATGATGATTCGGGTGATTCCGGAATAGGGCGTGACGACTAGGACTTGGGTTGAGTTCGGGCTAGTTTGGAACAACCGAGTCTTCTAAAAGTCAATAATCTTAATAATAAATAATTAATTTATTCCTAGGGTTATGTCACGAATTGGCCTGGTTTTCCTAGTTAGTACACACCTATGACTCGGCCTCCTATACCATGGCTAGAACACTAGTCAAGGCACTCGACCACACTCTCAGTACCAAAATTCTTGGTTATCTTGCACTCCAAAACTTAACCGTGATTAAGACCGTCTATACTAAATATTTATAAAATTCGAAAATCACATTTTAATTCAAAAAATAAATAAAAGGATATTTTTCGAACTTTCGGAAAGAGGGGTTACGAATCTACTCACTTTAGAAATACTATTGAGTCAGAATACAATAGTGCATCCTTCAATGAAAATTATCTAATAGGATTTAGGATTCGATGAGGCCTATGTAGCAACCTTAACTACCCAACTGTCAAATTGAATATGGGACTCCTAGTCCTAGTCATCCTCCTAATTTTAAATTATTCCTAATGTGAATGAGCATTTCCTAGTCGCAGGCTCGCAGTGGTACGACTAATATGGTACTACCATGAGTTCGCACAATTTGCGAAGACTGACCTGCATGGGCCACCACAAAAACTTGTTACGACCCGCACCCGCTTTTTCGGATACGAGACGTGTCCAAGCCAGCCTACGTCGCAGATTCGGCGGTAGAACGCTGTCAAGCCCGCAAGAAATAAATGCTCAAATCATAAAAAAACAATTTTATTGCTCATTCACATTTCTAAGATTTATTACAACAGTTACAATATTTATAATTAAAGAAAATACAAAGTTTTACAATTAATAAAAATGATACCACTTCTATCTAATTTCTAGGTTTCTGTCTGCAAGTACACCCGTATCTCCCAAAGCTAAGTGAAGCCACAGCTAACCTGAAAAATGTTAGTTTCCAGTCAGGAATGGAACAAGCACACTGTAATGTCCCAAATTCGTGATACGTATTTAGTGTACGTATACGTGTTTTGGACCCATATTTTATTTATTCATGGTTAGTTATCTTGGTTTATTTTGCATTGGCTTGGTTTTATTGGCATTGATAGTTTAATTGGTTTTAATAGATTATTGGTTTATTTGGGCTTGGTTTATTCCTTGGTTGGTTCGGCTTGGCTTGGTTTTGTCTTGGTTTATTATGAACCATAGGGGTGAACCCCCTACCTACTACCACCATCCCCCTTTATAACCCACCTAACTTTCTCTTTCCTCCACTTTCTCATTAACTCTTCTTCCTTCTCCATTAAACCCACCACCAACCAAGAACACCCCTTAGGCAAGTACAACTTGCTTCCACAAGAAAACCCATTTTATTGTTCCATTAGCTTCTCCTCATGTTTCTAAGACACATTAGAACTTGTCATTTTCTATTTTGAGGCTTTAATTTTTGTAGATCTAGAAATTAGTTATTTTCGAATTTTGGTAGTTTGATCTATCAAACTTCTTTGTTTTCAAGTTTTGATGGTTCCATGTTGTAGAGAATTTTATTCTACCCAATTTTGACCTTTGAAATGTTGGATTTGGACTTATTTTGACCAAGTTATGGACTTTTGAAGCTTTGGGTTCAACCATGGAGTTCCTGCTGATTTGGAGAAGACAGTGAGCAGTGCACGAGCTTTTTAGCTTGTGCCACTGAGCTACGTGTGCTCTTTAGCGCAGCACAGTCGACCCCCATACGCTGCCTTTTGGGAGCGTATGTCTTGTATACGCTCACTTGGGTGACAAGGAGTCATATGGAGTTCATACGCTGCTTTTTGGAGCGTATGACTTGCATATGCTGACTTGGATAGCAAGAAGTCGTATGGAGTCCATACGCTGCCTTGATGAGGAGTCGTATGGACCTCATACGCTGCCTTTTGGAGGCGTATGACTGAGCGTAGCCTGACCTGAGCGTAGCCTGACCTGAGCGTAGCCTGACCTGAGCGTATGACTTTTGCACTGAGCGTATGGCCTTTGGCTGACTTGGTCTTATGTCAGCGTGCCAGTTTGGTTTTATTTTCCTTAAGCTTGGCTCTTCTATAGCCCTGTATATTGATATTTTATTAGATATTTTACGTCCATTTTATATCCTTATGCCTTTTGTTATGAACTTGATAATCACGAATTTACTTGATATATTTGGAATTGATAATTGAGCATGACGTGATAGTGACCCGTAGTGATGTACTCCTGACATAATAACCTGACATGACCTGATAGTGGCCCGTCGTGGCGCACTCCTGACAAGTACACTTGGTATGATAACCTGACATGATTATCTCGAATAGCTGTTGCGACGGCTACCTGACATGACATGACATGACATGTATAATTAATCTGGACACCATGGGCGATTGTGCTTGTACAAATAATCCAGTCCTGTCTTGCATCATGTCCAGGAGGGGACTCCTGAGTACCACGGTCAGGAGTACCTACTGAAATGGACTAAGGTTAATGATTAGTATAATTCACTAGTCATGAAGAGATGTTCCCCAGTTACAGGCGATCCCGTTATCCCGGCCGCAAATGTTTGGACTTGTAGCCTGCCGACGAGTAGGGCATATTTCCAGCCCACTGTTATGTGGGGCACCCATCATTGTCACTTAAATGATTGAATTCTATTGTCGCTCTAATGTATTGTACTCTCTAGATTGTCACTATAATGATTGCCTGGATAACCTGGATAGCTGCAGGGCCTGTGACTACTCGGAGCATCTCATTGCATCTTGCTAGTAACTAGGATTGTGATAACCCTAGTTAGTTAATGTAGAAAGCCGTAGGTAATGATTGGCCGTGATTGATTGGATGGAGTCTAGTCCAGTATAGTATTATCTAGAATTGATTGATTGTAAGATTGTACCAGAATAATTGAATGATTCACTATAATGATTGTCACTCCAGATTGTCACTATAATGATGGGCACTCCAGATTGTCACTATAACGATTGTACTCTATTGTCATTCTAGCGTATTACACTCTTCATTGTCACTTTTATCGTTGTACTCTCTCCTTTTCACCTTAATGATTGTCACCTATAGCAATAAATGATCAGAGACCAAGTTCTGTTCAGGCGAAGGGTTACAATCTCGGTCCTTGTTTGGTTTAAGGATTATAACCTGGCTTCCGGAATAGTACCTTCGTTTCTCTTCATATATTGTCCAGTTATATTTTATTTAGCATGATTCTCCAGTTCTTTTCTGTCAATGATGCTTCGCTTAATTATTTTCTCTGATTGGGATAAGTGCATTGGTAGTGCACAAACCTCATCTGTGTTATTTATTGTTGTTTTCTTATGTATTGAATGATAATGATTTGTTGGTTTTAGTTCTTAAGTGAAGCCTCCTTTGTGGCACTTGCTCTTTCTGGGGTCTGACCCAGCTGGTTTTGTATGGCCAGATACCGGAGCAGCACCAAAGGATCTCCCTGCATTTCAGCCCGATGGTGGTCACCAGGCGTAACCAGGGCATCGAGTGGGTTCTTTTTGTTCTCCCACTGTAATATTGTAAATTATTCTTTTAAGGCGTTTAGCCGACGAACAAGTGTTAGCTCGATTGTACTTACTTACTGTCTGCCTACGGGCTGTAACATGATTGACAAGCCCCGGGGGTTGATCATGTATGACTGAACTCTTGCTAGTCCTCACATTTTGTAACGACTAGCTTCATGATCATTCCGAATATATAATGTATGGGACGCCTTACTATTGTGTATTTGGTGGTCTGACATCTTGTAATTACTATTAGTTTGTTGAGATTGAGACAATAGGCTATTTTATAACCTTAAGAGACTGATGGATTGTAGTAAAACCCTTACATATCTAGACAGCCGTGACCGTATAGCGGTGTGGATTCCATTCCGTTATACGTAGCTGGCTATGTCTGCCCCCGCTCTCCAGTATTCTGGTTCTGGGGCGTGACATACACAAACCGACGACAATGCGAGAACACAATAAAATTAACAAGACATAAAAATAACATATGAGAGATGAAAACTAGAAAGTACTGATGACATGGCAGGTGGTGGAGAAGGCAAGGAAAACAAATAAAATACAACTACCTATGTGATTTGAAATATCCGTTTTGACATGTGAATGGCTAGGGGGTAAATCCGGTACCCTGCACGTGCCGTGTGCAGCTGCTATTCTCCATGAAAGATACGGGGGATAGTTCTGGGTAGTCCACATGTCTACTAAGATATTTTCCTCCCGACTACTCCGTGTGACGAGCGTGTCAACAGCAGCAAGACATATGTATAAATGAAATAAAAGGACTACTATGAATCGCAAAGCAATCAGAAAGTGTACTTGCCTGAGGTCCTTAGCTGGTGAAACCAATAATACTATACCACTCAATGAGCCACAATCAGTCAACACATGCAGAAGTCTTCGGATGCTGAAATAAACATTACCAACATTTTTAGAATATTCAATTAGCTAGGATCGCCTGTCCTTAAGTCCAATTCTGAAGACAGGGGCAAAACGGTAATTTCGGACCAAAACGGCGTCCGCCGTTGGACCCGTTTTGCACCGAAAAGTATGCCAAGTCATGGTCTCTAAAGTCAAACTATATGTCAACAGGTCCGATTTTCGATACGAACCCAACCGTATGTCCAAAGTTGGATTCCGGCGGACCGTGCACAAAATTGCCCGTTGAGTCGGACCGTGGGGCCCGTAAAACGGCGATCCGATCAACTGTCTCAGATTTGGACCAAACTTGGCATATAGGACCAAAAAAATGATACGGTCCTCTTGGCGCAAGTTTCATCTCGATCTGACAAACGTGCACAAAGTAATTGGAAAATTTGCACAGAGGCCGATACGGTAAATTTTGACGGATACGCATCAAATTCGTCGCGCACATGCAACCAATTTGAATTCCGTCAAAGCCCACACGTCCACAAACTCGATACGCACCTTTCGATACTTTGGTTAGCGACCATGTCGCCCGGATTGGCGGGACACACGTCGTATCGAAGAATTTTATTATTTTTAAAACAGGTTTTTCATGAATTTCGGGATCCGATTCTCGGCGCGTAGCCGATGAAATTGACTTCTGCAAATTGGTTTGTGGAGCCCTATATGTTTCTATAACTGCCTTTAATTAGTTTTCTTGCTGGATTGACCAAGATCGGCCTTCCAAACCGGCATTGGGACAGTGTTTACTGCCTAATTCAAAACAGATTTTGCCAAATCGGTATTGATTTTAATCTCGATTCGTTTGATTAAACCGAAACTATCATATAAAATTAAAGGGTTATAGGTTAGGTTTTACCTGCACGATCGGCTCGAAGATTGATCGAGCGTGAAGGGTCGTCGCCTCCCCGCGAAGTCGGCCTCGCAGGGCTGCTGGTGCTGTCGCTGTCCTGCGCGACCTTGCGCGTGTGCGCGGTCCAGCGCGGCCGTGCGGCTTGGCCGACCGCGATGAAGCCCAGGCGCGCGCGCGACGGTGCTGGTGCCGGGGTCACTGTGGTGGTGCGGGGGTGGCGGCGGTTTGGCATGGGTTTTAGGTTTTTTTCTTCCTCTTTTTTATACGCGAATAATATCTGTTCTCAGCAGAATCAGGGAGGAGAGTTTACTGCTGCGGGGGTTGGGTTGCTCGGGCTGGCCTGGTTGGGCTGACCTGGGCTTGGGCCTAGGTTGGCCGGGTCTTGTTTTGTTACCGGGCTTTGGTTTTTTTTTTGTTTTTTTCTTTCATTCATCTCTAATATTTATATATATATATAGATATATATTATATATATATATATATATTTTCTAATAATTATATATATATATATATAATATTAGAAAATATATATATATATATATATATATATATATATATATATAGATATATATATATATATATATATATGGGAGCGGATCAAAAGCCCCCTTAGAAAAACCCCCTAAAAACCTCCCTTACTCTAATTCGTAATATTAATGTTAATGTTAATATTAATTTTTTTTAATATTAATGTTATGTTAATATTAATGTTAATATTAATTTTAATGTTAAGTTTAATGTTAATTTTATATTTAATGTTAATATTAACATTAATATTAACGTTACCATATATTAACATTAATATTAACATTAAATTACGAATTAGGTGAGGGAGTTTTTTAGGGGGTTTTCTAAGAGAGGCTTTGATCCGCTTCTATATTATATATATATATATATAATATCTATATATATATATATATATATAAATATATATATATATATATATTATATATAT
>JANAVB010030302.1:120000-176500 GCA_029216955.1 Iris pallida | reverse complement strand
TTTCTATCTGATAGTTTGTTTGGATGGTGATACGTAATAGTTAGCACAATTAATTGAGGTGACCAGCAAAATTCAAGAATGAGACGCGAACCATTTCGTCTTCTCATCCGACTTTACTTAATTTTGTGTCCCTTAAGGGGGGGGTTTGGTAAGCGCTATTTTTTTATTTTCGAAAAAATTTAAGATGAGAACCTATTATTACGTTTGTTTAGCTTATAAAAAATTTATTTTCGAAAATTATAAATAACCGGATAAATAGTTTACCCACAAAACATAAGAATTCTATCCCTTGAGAATAGGTAGGTATTTTTTTTGTCCAGGCAAAAAAAAAATTGTCTAAATTTTTTTCCTTCTTTTTTGATCAATTTTGGTTGTTTTGAGCATTTTTTTCCTTTTTTTGTCGTTGTTTTGTCGTTTTTACCAATTTTTTGTCGTTTTAAGCGATTTTTTGTCGTTTTTACCCATTTTTTTTGTCTTTTTTGTCGCTTTTTTGTCATTTTATTTTTCGTTTTAAGCGATTTTTGGTCGTTTTTAGCTTTTTTTTGTTGTTTTTACCGATTTTTAGTCTTTTTGTCGTTTTGGTTATTTTTACTGATTTTATGTCTTTTTTGTCATTTTTGTCATTTTTTTTGTCGCTTTAACCGATTTTTTGTCGTTATTGTCGCTTCTTGGTTATTTTTTTCGTTTTAACCGATTTTTTTGTCGTTTTCATCGATTTGTTGTCCTTTTTTGTCGTTTTTATCGATTATTTTTCGTTTTTGTCGCTTTTTGGTTATTTTTTGTCGTTTTAACAGATTTTTTGTTGTTTTTAACCGATTTTTTGTCATTTTTAACCGATTTTTGTCATTTTTGTCGTTTTAACCAATTTTTTTCGTTTTTGCCGCATTTTAGTTTTTTGTCGTTTTTACCGATTTTATGTCGTTTTTGGTTTTTTTTTTTTTTTCTTTTTTACCTTTTTTTGTTATTTTTTGTCGTTTATACATTTTTTGTCGTTTTTTTGGTCATTTTTGTCGTTTTAACCGATTTTTTTGTCGTTTTTTATCGTTTTTGTCGTTTTTTTTGTTATTTTGTCGTTTTTACCGATTTTTTGTCGTTTTTACCATTTTTTTCGTTTTTACCGATTGTTTGTCGTTTTACCGATTTTTTATATTTGTTCATTTTTTTGGATATTATTTTTTTTTATTTTTTTCCGGGAGTATTTATATTGTCACCAAACATGGAATGTAATTTTTCAGAAAATTTAATTCCTTGAAATTTGATTTCCAGGAATATAGAATTCTCGGATATATAGTATTCCGTATAACAAACGCCACCTTAATTGTCTTTAAACTCGGTGTCTCTATGACATATGGGCCAAATACGGTGCACACAAATATTTGTCATGGTCCATGTTCAAACTCATATGTCAAGTTTGGTTCGCAAAGAAAATAAAAGAAAATTAATTTTTTGATATTTTTTTTCTTTAAAAAATTACACCTATCTATTCTACTTTTCGGTATTTAAAAATGTCAATAAAAGTTTTTAAAAATATATTTAAAGGTGGAAAAATAAATCCTTATTTAGATGAATAGAATCTTTTCTTTTATATATTTTTTTATTGAAAATCAATTTTCTTTCGAAGGGGGGCCGTAGGGCAACCGAGGAAAGAGCAGAGGATCGGCTGACTAAATTAAAGACCATGTCCTAGAATTAGTGGGGATTATTAAATTGGAGAGCTGCAACAAAAGTTGTTTTATTTAATGTCATTACGCAGCTTCTTGGTTAGTCAACGTCAATGTCTAAGAGAGGCTGCAATGCTATATGACCAAACCACCGGAAAGTGCGTAAATGTACTGAAGAAGTTAATTAGAATAAGTTAAGCAATTAAAATTATTTTATTTTTTTTTTTTTCTTGACCCTTTTAACACGTTGAAGTTGTGCTAGAAGAGGAATTCATGACAACAAAATTAGATTATTTATAGGAAACTTTTATGAAATATTCAAAAATTGTAAAAAATTTAGAAAATCCACTACAAAATAACATTTCATCGCGTGTCCAGAATTAGCGAAAAATATATAAAGCGGGTTCTGAATGACCTTTTTGCCCGTCTAATTTATTGAAATACGCCTGAACCCTACTCTTCAAAAAAAAAAAGTTTCGATACTTCCTCTTCTTCCATACACCGCTCAGTTTCGAATCTAGCTTTTCTCCTCCAAAATCTTCAAACCTTTCTTCAAAAACTCGTCGAAAAATTTCGGAAAGGCCGACAAACTGGTAAAACTGTTAAAATGGAGGTCCAAATATCATTTTTTGCGATTCTAAAATTTTGAAAGGCCGACAAACGGTGGAACCGTTTATCTCAGTCACCTCGAAAATATGCTGATTTTGCGATAAATCGGACCTCGTTACGACCTCCAGTCAAAAGTTATAGCCCTCCAAAGTTTTAACTGGTTATAAAATGTAGGTGAATGACAATTCTCCGTGTTAATATCACAGAGAATAGAAATTCTTCATATTAATATCACGGAGAATGGTCATTCTCCTTGTTAAAATGCAGGAGAATGGCCATTCTCCGTGTTGAAACCATGGAGAATGACCATTTTCCGCGTTAAATCCACGGAGAATGACCATTTTTTCGTAGTTTTAACACGGAAAATGGTCATTCTCCGTATTAGAAATCATGGAGAATGACCATTCTCCGTTCTTAAAATCACGAAAATGACCATTTCCCGTGTTAAAATCACGAAAAATGGTCATTATCCGTGTTAAAATCACGGAGAATCAATTTTTCGTGTTAAAATGACGGAGAATGGTCATTACATGTGATTTTAAGAACGGAGAATAGACAATTCTTCGTGGTTTTAATACGATGAATGGCAATCTCCGTGGTTTTAACACGGAGAATGATCATTCTCCGTGTTAAAACCACGGAGAATGACCATCTCCGTGCTAAAATGACGGAGAATATTCCATTCTCCATCATTTTAACACGAAAAATGATATTCTCCGTAGTTTTAAAACAGAAAATGGTCATTATCCGTGGTTTTAACACGGAGAATGATCACCGTATTAGAAATCATGGAGAATAACCATTCTTTGTTCTTAAAATTTCGGAGAATGACAATTCTCCGTGTTAAAATCACGGAGAATGGTCATTCTCCATGTTAAAATCACGGAGAATCAATTCTCCATGTTAAATGACGGAGAATGGTTCTCCGTCATTTTAACATGGAGGACCATTCTCCGTGTTAAAACCATAAAGAATTGCCATTCTCCGTGTTAAAATGACGAAGAATGGTTATTCTCCGTGATTTTAAGAGCAAAAAATACAATTCTCCGTGGTTTTAATACGGAGAATGACCATTCTCCGTTAAAATCACGGAGAATGGTCATTCTCCGTGTTAAAATTACGGAGAATGATGAAGAACAGTTGACAGAAATCTAATTTTTGTTTTTTTGTAGAAAAATTTGTCAGGATTAAAGATTTTTGTTCTTCTTTCAAAATAATACTAACTCTTATGGAAAAGAAGAAGATTATCTTCTCTTCACAATTGACCTAATCGCCGGAAAACTTTAAATCTATCCAGGAGGAGGATGATGATGATGATGAGCGATGATCGAAGTTCGACTGAAGAAAAGCACAGTGAACTACGAATGATCTTTGCGATCTCTGCTGAAGATGAGAGCAATGGAATTCAGATCTCTCGTGAAGAAGAAGAAGACGAGAATCACAATCCAAATCTGAGTTTCTACAAAGGGGTAGTTATGGTATTATCAAAATGACAATTTTGTAAATACATAACATCTAAAGGGAATCTTGGAATATTAACGTAAAAATATATAATTCTGGGCATTTCATAAAATCCATCATGCGGGTGAATTTTTCATAAAAACCAACCCCGAAATTGGATTTCTCAGCAATTTTCAGTAATTTATAAGGGCAAGGACACATCAAAACTTGATCAGGACTAGCCTAAGTCTAATTTTGATTTATTTACAAGTTTGCCATTGAAAAACTTACTCAGGACTAGCCCAAATTGAGGCAATGATGGAAGAAGAAAAATAAGTAAGGGAACAATGAAACGAGTATGGAATTAAAAAATGTAATATGCAAAGGTTAAAGGTTTAGACCTTGTAATAATAATTACATTAATGACAATTTTAAGTGTTTTATTTTAATTATATGGGTGGACAAGTTCAAAGCATAAGGTAATAAACATTCAGAGGGAGAGGGAAATAACAGAAAATCTAAATCCGGAAGCTGCCAAAACCCCAAAGAAAGAGAAAAGTAGGCGTTTGTTTTTACAAGAAATATTATACGGTAGAAAATTCTATATTTTTAAAAATTAAATATTCTATAAAATTGTATTCTCGTATCTAAGTGAATATATAAATATTTTCGAAAAAATAAAAAATAAAACAAAAAAATAAAAAACAAAAAGAATAAAAAAATAAAAAAGATGAAAAAACTGAGAAAATACCAAAAACAAATAAAATACATTCTTAAAAAAGGAAAGAGAGAAAAAATGAATAGTAAAATAACAAAGCACCAAAGAGTGTGTGTATATATATATATATATATATATATATATATATATATATATATATATATATATATATATATATATAATTAATGGCTCTGATCCTGGCGGCTCCAGGGGCGAACAATCTAGGGTTAGGGATCCCAACATGGGATCCCGGCCTCTCTGAGGAAGATCTAGCCGAGAAGGGAGCGACTACTACAATGGAAAGAGAAGAGCATGGAGGGTGGACCACGATAAGAAGAAGAAATCGGACAAAAGCTAGGGATAACACGGGTATTCAGATCACGGCAACTCTGCGGCATAGGAGGTGGGTCGGCCAACAAAACCAGCAAGGAGGGAGAGAGATGACTTCTACACAGCGGACACAACAAGGTGGCGTCCTACTCAGGCACCGCCTCAGGGGAACACTGGAGAAGGTTTAGGCAATTCTAAACCTCCGACCAACCTAGATAAAGGCAAAGCGCCGATGATGGAAGAATCCAATAAAAAATCATGGGCTGATTACGTGCAACAGGGGACTCCCAACTCTAGTGCTGCCATGAAATATGTAGAACCCAAACAAACAGGGAACGGGCTGCGAGCTTCCTTCACGGAGGAAGACTTAGCGGAGACGAGATCGTATTGGAAGAATACGATAATTCTATATGTTCTCGGGAACAGGCCATTTTACTGCCAGATTCGAGCATACGCATACCGTGTATGGAAACCCAAAGGGAATATGGAATTCTTCTCCAGAAATAACGGATTCTACTTTGTGCGATTCGGACTTCAAGAAGATATGGAGCGGGTCATCCAAGGAGGGTCGTGGACGTTTGATGGACGGCTGATCATGATGAAGGCCTGGACACCAGATACGAGATGCGAGAGAGAAGCACTAAAAACAGTCCCGATATGGATTCGTCTACCTGGATTGCCTATTCTATTCTGGAGTACGGAGATGATGATGAAGCTTACAAGTCTTATTGGAAATCCCATTAAAGCTGACGATGCGACTGCCTCTCGCTCGATGATGGGCTATGCCAGGATATTTGTCGAAATAGAAGCTGGTAAGGAGCTTCCATCAAGACTAGAATTCGAAGTTCCCTCGGGTGTTATCTTTACGCAGGATGTGGAGTACGAATGGGTGCCGCCCATGTGCCATATATGTTGATGTTTTGGCCACCCCCGAAAGAATGTAAAGCAGGGGCAGCACAAGCGGAGAAAGAGCAACAATCAGGAGGCAATGTAGAGAGGCACAGCGCCCCTACGAGCAAGGGTCCAACATATGACACTGGTAATGCTCCCAAAGTTGTGGATAGACAAGAAGGGAGCATTAATATGGTGCCCCCGGCTAGCAATAATAATGAGGCAAGGCAGGCGGATATGGAACTGGAGATTGATATCGGGTTAGACAAAGCTAATAACGCTGGGATTAGCAACCCTTTTACCATAGGACATGTGTTTGGTACAGAAGCGACGAAGGAGGGGACTAGCGGACAACTTCTCACTTTCAAAGCTACTAGCAAAGTCCATAAGAAGCAAAGTGTTTATACTATAAAGACATGGGGAAAGGATTCGAACTCAAAAGGAGGCGCGAGAGATCAGGAAGGACCGAGGAGCAGGAAATGTCATGCGGGAGTCACCTCGGAAGACTTGAACCACCTAGTACTAACTCAGATATAAGAAGGCATGGGTATATGCATGGACAACCCAAGATGGAAGAAAAAATTTCACGCGAATGTGGCTATGGTACTGGCTATCGCTGCACAAACCGAACAAGAAACAGATGTTGAGGAGCAAGTTCTTCCCCCATGGAACATCACTCAGGTTAGTACTGGGGCTACTCCTAATTTATAAATGACTCTATTAATGTGGAACGTACGAGGTGCGTGTTCACTAGGTAGGTGGAGGGAGATTCGTCCAAGTATTAGTAAGGGACAACATAGTATTTGCGCCCTTCTTGAAACTAAAATTAAATCTGAGAAGCTGTTAACTCGTCGACGACGGATTCACTGGGATCATGTTCATAACTTACAGTTATGTTCGATGGCCCATATTTGGGTTCAATGGGACAGTCGATGTTGGGAAGGGTCCACGATAAGTACCTCGGACCAACTTATTGTTATCCGGTTCAGCAATAAAGGAGGACTACAGTTTATTTTTGGAGCGGTTTATGGACTAAATGATCGAAGAGGTAGGGAGTCTCTTTGGAAGGATATCATACTCACGAATGAGATAGCCAAAAATCAATACAAGCTACCTATTGTTTTTATGGGCGACTTCAACGCTCTTCTGTACCGGCATGAGAAGATTGGGGGCCGTTAGGTGCTAGAAAATTTGATGCAAGACTTCAGCTCATGTCTACTCCAATCGGGACTGCAACAACTGGAGCGTAGAGGTCATATATGGACCTGGAACAATAAATCGTTCCAAAATAGGGTAGCATGCCAGCTGGACAGAGCTTTGGGGAACAATGCATGGTTCCAGAAGTTCCCGGACACTTTCGTCGAAGGGTTGGCGGCGGGAACTAGCGATCACTCCCCGTTATACATCAGGTTCTCTTAGATCGAACAATGACGAGCCAAGCCGTTCCGCTATAACAACAAATGGCATATGCTGGAGGGTTACGACGAGGTGGTCAAGTGTGGACTTAGCAACAACTTCCGCGGCAACATCCAGTTCCAACTCGTGCAAAGGTTGAAGGCTGTCAAAGCCGGCCTGAAGGAGTGGAATCATACTAGACCGCCCGAGCGGTTGGCAGAAAAAGAGGAGCGCCTTGCTCAGTTACAATAGCAGCTTCAAATCCATATAAACAATGATACAATGGCAGCAGAGGAGCATTTGCTGATTCGTGAAGTGAGCCATCTCCGTATGCATGAGGAAATCGAGGCCGCTCAGCGAGCTAAATGCGAATGGCTGCGGAAAGGAGATAGATGCACGAAATTTTTCTACGACGTGGTTCGCATCCGACAACGTCGTAATCACTTAGGCAAACTCCTCGGGCCAGATGGAAAGGAGATCACCAAGTGTAGTGAACTTCAATCAGAAGCCATCAGGTATTATTTAGAGCTCTATAATCAATCGGATTATCCTTTAGTGTTTCTAGATATTACTTGCAGGAAGATTGTCTCCCCTCTTGGAAACAAACTGCTGCTGGCCCCTGTCAGCATGGAAGAATTGGAGCTGATTATTAAAGAGGCAGATCCCAATAAATCTCCGGGTCCCGATGGCTTTGGCAGCAAATTCTTCAAATTACATTGGGCTGAGCTTAAAGGTCAGGTACACAGACTGGTTAATGATTTTTTCATGAAAGGAAGGCTTCTTCGAGAATTGAACCACATGTTCCTCACTCTCATCCCGAAAAAAGAGAACGCCTCGTCCCTTGCTGATTATCGCCCGATTGCATGCTGCAATTATTTGTACAAAATAATTACTCATTTGATGTGTCGGAGAATGGAAGAAATTATGCAACAGCTTATCTCTCCATACCAGGCGGCATTTATAAAGGGCAGAGCGATAGCAGAGAACAACTTACTTGCACACGAGCTTGTCCGGGATTTTAACAAGCCTGGAGGGATGCGTGCTTGCATCAAACTTGACCTACGGAAAGCATACGATACGGTTAATCGAGAATTCGTTTGCCATATTATGCTTGCCCTCGATTTTGATCAAGCCTGGGTTAATTTGGTCCGGGAATGCATCTCTACCCCGTCCTTTTCTATTCTGGTTCATGGCTCTCCACATGGGTTTATCAAAAGTAATCGAGGACTGCGTCAAGGCGACCCGCTATCTCCATACTTGTTTACCCTGGTTATGGAGTATTTTTTATATCTGATGGAAGAAGCCATTTTCGAGCGGCGTGTTATACCTCTGCACAAGAATGTTGAGCCTCATGTGTCCCATCTTATCTACGCCGATGATCTTCTTGTCTTTATGAAGCCAACTGTAGAAGGTATGAAAGAATTAGCCGCCATTTTGCAGGTTTTTGGATCTCATACAGGGATGCACCTTAACTGTGATAAAATCAAAGCCTTTTTTAATCATCATTGCCCGAATAAGGAGCTTCGAGCATAGATTATAGGAGTGGAGCGTGGCGATCTCCCTGTGAAGTACTTGGGTATACCGCTCTCGGTTAACTATGCTGGAAGCTCAGAATGCAAGAGTATAGTAGAATTCGCTGAAAGGCGTACGGAAGGATGGCACGCACCAGGCTTATCATTCGGTGGCCGGATCGAACTTGTTCGATCAGTTATCAATGCAGTTACTATTTTTTGGCTTCAATCTATCATGCTTCCGCAAGCTACCATCAAGAAAATAGAAAAGTTTGTGCATATTTTATATGGCGAGGGGGACTACACTCGATTGGATAGGCCCAGCTATATCGGCCACGCGACGAAGGAGGAGTGGGGCTATGTTCTATTAATACGCTCCGGGACGTGGCAGCTATGAGTTTAGTATAGAAATTTATTTCAGGAGACTCGCTTTGGGGTAGGTGGATGTCAGCCAAGTATATTAAGAAGGATAACTTTTGGAATATGCGAAGCAACAACAACTTCTCGGTCACATTTAAAGTATTGCTTAAATATCGCGAGCAAGTCAAAAATTGCATAGAGAGAATCATGAAGGACGAAGAATCGACAAGTCTCTGGCTAGATCCATGGATTAAAAATCGGAGTTTGGCAGAGATTAGAGAGGCGGATGCCACCATCAGACCAAACAATGAAGATCGGGTAAGCCTGATCCTGGAGCGAGAAACTTGTAGGCCGGAGAGATATGTCGGAACTCGTCGACTTGGAGCTGACAAAACAGCGGATATACAGCGCACTCCGGTGGATACTGACCTATGGGCGGATAGCTGGAGATAGATAGGCAATAAGACGGGTGGCTTTGAGCACAAAGTGGTGTATGAATGTCTCCGAACTACATCTCCGAAGATGTTACATGGGGAATTTATTTGGCACAATAGAGTCTCCCGCAAGTTCCAGCTTTGTATGTACAAACTGATGCTTAGAAGATTGTTGACGAAAGATAGATTATTGTGCTTTGGTGTACAGGTAGCGGATAATAGATGTGTGCTCTGTATGGGACCCGAGGAGAGTATCCAGCATGTATACTTTACTTGTCCTGTGGTATGGGAAATATGGCAAGTGCAATGTGGACGGCTACAAATCCAAGCAGGTAATCACAAGGAGTTGGAACAAATTTTTGGTCTTCTAAATAGTGCTAAAAGAAGAGGTAGTGGATGGTTCTCGAAAGCTCGGATTAGATTAGCGGCGGCGGTCTGGAACGTTTGGAGAGAGCGGAACAAGCGGATATTCGAGAACTTGTATACTTCTGTAAATGGCATCATACACAATATTGATTATGATGTTCAAGTGCTTGTAACTAGGCATGCCTAATTGGCTGTCCTCCTATTATTTTTATGAATACAATTACCTTCTTAAAATATATATATATATATATATATATATATATATATATATATATATATATATATATATATATATATATTTTGTGTGTGTGTGGATATATATATATATATATATATATATATATATATATATATATCCACACACACACAAAATATATATATATATATATATATATATATATATATATATATATTTATATATATATATATATATATATATATATATATATATAATATATATATATATATATATATATATATATATATTTATCCACACACACACAAAATATATATATATATATATATATATATATATATATATATATATATATATATATATATGTGTGTGTGTGTGTGTGTGTGTGTGTGTGTGTGTGTGTGTGTGTGTTGTGTTGTATAGTCTGTTGGGTACATCGGGAGGTCCTGTAGGGATTGGCACAGTTTGAATTCCCACTAGGCGTTGCAATTCAGCCTGGAAAAAATGTGTAAAACCCAAAATTTTGGTTTTAGTTAAATTAGAAGAATTATTTCATTTAGTGCAATTAATTAGTTAGTTTACTTTAGTTATTATTATTATTAGTTGGATTTTTGGCTTATCATTTAGAAATTATTAATTAATTATATTGTTTCATTTAGAGCCTTGGTTGATTTATTGTGAGCACATTCCTATTTTAATTATTAGAGCCCATTTCTTTCTTCTTTCTTTTAATTCCTTGAGCCCAACCCACATCCAAGTCCATCAACCCATTCAACTAAACCCACTCCCCCTTATCTGACTCCATCGACTCCTTCCAACCGCACATGCACTCCTCCACTATCCCCGCTCCTTCCTCCTTCGCTCTTCTCACGTACAAATATAGAACATTTCCCTCACATAACCTTTCTTCACAAAAAAAAGCTTCACAAACTCTCACCCATTTTCCCCCTCACTCTACCATTCTCTGAACCGGTCGCACCATCACGCTCCTCATTCCACCCCGCTCCTACGGACACCTCTCAAGGCCATCCCCTGCGCATCCGAACCCGATGTTCCCAGCGCTCCCCGCGCTCGCGTCCACTCCCCCGTGTGTCCCCGTTCTGGTGTCCTCCGCGCCGTTGTCCGTCCCCGTCGGCACTTCCTTGGCTTTTCGACTTTCTGAGCACTCTTCGTGCGCCAATCGAGTCCGAGGTCGAAGCTACACTTCGGTTCTCCTTCATCAGACAACCAGTAGCTCATTCTGACAAAAACTTTCTATTTCACAAATAGAAATTACGCAGAAACATGTAGGTTTAGTCCGACCAAGTTGACAGAATAAAGCTCTGTCAACTTTGGGATAATTAGTTAATAATTAATATTAATTAGTGTTAATTGTAAAAAATTAGTATAATTGGTTAATATTTTTAGTTAATTAGTTAATAATTATTGATTTAATTAAATAATAATGGTTAGTAATTACCCAATTTATGATTGTGTGTTAATAGGTATAAATCGTTAATTAGGCCGTGAATCACCAATAAAAATAATTTTCATAAAAAATAAATTTTTGAAAGAATTAATTATTATTGATAATTAAATTAGTATTCCATTAAATAATTATTGGTATAAAAATGCAAAATTTAAGTAATAAATATAAATTTATTAAAATAATATTTTTCAATAATTATTAGTTAAAATATTTTTGTACAAATTATATTAAAAAATAATAGAGTTTATATATATATATATATATATATATATATATATATATATATATATATATATATATATATATAATACAAAAAAATCTTAAATAATATGGTTTATAAAATATAATTTTTAGATATATGAATATTTTCTCAAAATATGGTTTATAAATAAAATAATATATTTTTAGAATAAATTGCTTAATTAAAAGATTATAATTATTTATTAATAATATTATTCTCAAAATAGTTACTATTATTAAATGAACATATTTTGGGTAACTAATAGATAAATAGTGTATTATAAATTTTTATTAAAGATTAAAATGGTTATTTTATCACTTATAAATTAGTATTTCGGTTACTTAGTATTTTAGAATAAATAATTAAGAGTTAGTTTAATAACTATTGGTTTATTAATAAAAAGAACTAGGACCCTTAGAATGGTTTCTAAATCAGAATTTTAATTAATGTAGGTTTCAAGACCTAAGTTTGAGGTCGTATTTCCTATCTCCACCTACAGCATCGAAAACCAAGGCAAGTTTCATAAATTCAAAAGTCGTATTTTAATTAATGATTAAATGTACTGCATCATTAGAAATATTCTATCGACACTCGACTCACGGGATCACTCTTCGATCCAATTGATTGCTTGATTGACTTATTGACTCAAGATTGGAGAGTAGTGTTAGCGCCTGTGACCAAAGTCCATGTTACCATTATTGATTATCTCGCGCTAACCCCTATTTTCCACGGGGGTGAGCCGTACCGTATGCTAGCATTAGGCATAATGCTAGTATACATATTGCCTCTTCCAGCCGGTCACAGGTGGCTACATACTCAAAACACTATTGCTGATTGTAGTTGCATCACTTTTGCTTTCTTGAGATTTTACTGCTTGATTGATTCATTTTTATTATTTAGAAAATATAATTAAATAATGTTCTAAAAACTGCTTCTTGCATATTTTAATTATTTATTAAAATGTTAGAATTGGATATACGTTTCTTGCTCCTCTCCTGACGGAAGACCAACATTTTTAGATGACTACGATGACGAAGAGGTGCCCTTTAGTACCTACTATGGATCTGACTTGTGCTCTGAGGAGTTAGTTGATTCCAACCAAGAGGCCCAAGAGCACCAGTAGTATTGCAGTTTAGTTTCATTTGTTTAAGGAGTTGTAATAGCTTAAATATTTTTTTGCTTGTATGGTTGATTTCAGTTAGACTTGTGCTCTGAGGAGTTAGTTAATTTTATTTTCATTTGTTTAAGGAGGATTCCATCCGGTTCGTATACTCGTACGTAAGATACATATTATGATTGTGTTTCATTAAATGTTAAAAGATTTAGTTCTATCTTAAGAAATAAAGGCTAACATATATAATTCTATCTTAAGAAAGTAGTATGTATATTTAATTCTATCTCAAAAAAGTAATTAAAATTTTATATCATAATCTATCCATATGGATGAATTACATGACAAAGATTTTTTTTTAAACCTACACATATAATTAAATTTTTATTTCATAATCTACCTTAGGAATAATATAGACGAACCAATAAAATTTTATATCATATAATCTATCCATACGATGAATCTACATGATAAAGATTTTTTTTAAACCTACGCATATAATTAAAATTTTATACAACCGTATCTTAAATAAAAGATTTTGATAGGTTCTTCCGTTCGTTCAAATAAGTAAATATATCCGGATGTCAAAAGATTCAATGTATATCATATATTCATCCGTATGTCAAAATAAAAAATTTATTCCGTAGGTTTTCAAAGATTCAATAAATTGTTAAAAGATATATTTAATTACTCCATGTATACTACAAATAAATCTTTTTAATAAAATAAAATATAGTTTTATTTCTATCTTAATAAATTAATTAAAATTTGTGTCTTAATAAAGTAATTAAAATACCCGTCCAGTTCTGTATACCCGTACGTAAGATGCATATTATGGTTGTTTACATTAAATGCTAAAAGATTTAATTATATCATAAGAAATAAAGGCTAACATATTTAATTCTATCTTAAGAAAGTAGTAGGTATATTTAATTCTATAACAAAAAAGTAATTAAATTTTTATATCATAATCTATGCGTAAGAATCATATGAACCTCTAATCAAATATTTATTTTAACATACAGATGAATCTACATGACAAATTTTTTTTTAAAAATCTAGGGATATACAGTTCAGCCTTTTAATAGGTTCTTTTGTATGTTAAAATAAATATATATATCCGGATGTTTCCGTAGGTTTCACAGATTTAATAGATTGTTAGAAATTATATTTAACTACTCTATGTTGGCTTCAAATAAATATTTTCAATAAAATAGAAGATAGATTTAATTCTATCTTAATAAAAGATTGATTTAATTTCATCTTAAGGAATTAATTAAAACTTTATATTATAACTTATCCATTAGAATCATGGGTAGATTCCAAATGAAAAGATTCAATAACTTTAATTATATCTTAATAAAGCAATTTTATTTTCTAATTACGGCAGAAGATTCAATAAATGGTAATTACTCTGGTAGGTTTCAAATGAACAATTTTAATAAAAACTAAAAGATAGATTTAATTTTATCTTAATAAAGTAATTAAATCTTGCCTATCGATCTCCTCCTTACTGTATATAATTTTTCAAAACAAGATACTTGTTGATAATTTTATTGAAGTAAAACCTTAATATCTTAATAGAATGATATATGATGTGGGCGAATGTTCTCGTCTTAAATTTTTTATGAATAATTCAAACCAACTGAGAGGATCTTACATTAAAATGTATGACAACCTCCCAAGAAAATATTCACACAAGACAATCATATGTTGAACTATGCAAAAGAATCACTACTAAAATCTGCTCAATTAGCGACGTAAATTTAGCGACGTTCGTAAAACGTCGCTAAATTGTGGACATTAGCGACGTATAATTGAAACGTCGCTAACAGTCACTACTAGCGACAAAAATAGCGACGTGACAACGACGTATAATAGTTACATGAGCTAGTCGTCGTGAAACGTCGCTATGACGTCGCTAATAGCGACTAATTTAGCGACGTTAGTATGAACGTCGCTAAATTCTAATTAAATTAAATTCTCCCCCCGATTCATTCCCCCCCCACACATTTTACTCTCTCACTCTCTCCCTCCGGCGCTCTCACTCTCACTCTCTCCGGCGTTCTCACTCTCTTCGGCGACTTTCACTCTCTCCGGCGACTCTCATCCCTCTCTGGTACGTGACTCCCTCTCTCTATCTCTCTTTCTCTCTCTCTATTTTGGTTGTTGGTGGTTGGGGGGTGCTGCTGGGTCGGAGGAAGGGGCAGGTGGGGGCGTGCAGATGGTTGGGGGTGAGGAATGGTTGGGGGGTGGCTAGGGGGGTGGGGCGGGGGGGGTGAGGGTTGCTGGGGTGAGGAGGGGGGCTGGAGGGAGGGGAGGGTTAGGGTTCGGGTTAGGGGTGGGTGTGTGGAAGGGGAGGGGCAGGGAGGGTGAGGGCGGGGGGTTGGGGGAAGGGAAGGGTTATGGTAAGGGTTCGGATTAGGGTTAGGGGTGATTGGAGGGGGAGGAGAGCAGGCGGGTGGGGGGCTGGGGAGGGGAGGGGGGATGGTGGGGGAGGGGTTAGGGATTTGGTTCGGGTTAGGGTTAGGGGTGGTGTAGGGGGGGAGGGATACGGGGGGGGGGGGGAGGGGCGGGGGCTGGGTCAGGGGCACCGATAGTGCCAAAAACTTTGATAATTTAGTAATATTTATTTGTTTTTCGATACCAAAAAATCTGATGCTCCGATTCAAAACCACCGATAGTACCGATATTTGTAACACGTAGTTTTGTTGGTTGGTTAATGCCGTCGTCTATTTTCTTTGATCCCGATACTCATAGGAATGGTCCCGAGTTACGACCGTACATCGGGTTAGGACCTTCTTGCTGCTTGTGGGGTTGGGGGGGTCTGTTGTTCGGGGTGGGGCCCCTAGGGGTCTCACAGTATATATGTCTGTATGTAGTATGTAGTATATTCGTTTTTGTTTTGAAGTTTATTCATATTTGCAGATATCTAGAAATGGCTATATCCATCTATCTGCTAGACCGTTCGTGGATGTACAACCGCATTCGAGATGACAGGTGCGGTGTGCGAGATGAATACATCACCGAAGTAGAATAATTCCTCCAATTCGCGAAGGCGTTTCCTCAATCTATGGACGACGTGGATATTAAGTTCCCGTGTGCAAAATGTCAGAACATGAAGTTTCAACCAGAATTGGATGTGACGTATCACTTATACACAAAGGGTTTCCTTCCGAATTACTACCAATGGATCGCACACGGAGAGCTTGTACCTTTAGCATTCCAAGCGGAGCCTTATGTGGAGCCTTATGTGGAGCCTTATATGAATGTCCACAACCGAACTAGTGTCGACAATAAGTACGTGAACATGGACTTCGACGCTGCGGGACCTAGTTTCGATCCATACAATCGTGACGCAGCTGAGGAGGCACCGAATATCGATGCCGCGAAGTTCATGAAGTTGCTGGAGAATGCAAGGACTCCTTTGTAACCTGGCTGTGAGGACCATTCACCGTTAGAGGTCATCACTCCGCTCTTGAGCATGAAGTCTGGCTTTAACATGTCGCAAGAATGCTACAATAGAGTGCTCGAGTTGATTACCGATATCTTGTCGGAGCGTGCCAAGTTATCGAAAGACTTCTACCACTCTAAGAGGATGGTGAGATCCCTCTGGATGGGATACGACAAGATCGATTGCTGTCAGAACGGATGCATGCTTTACTACAAAGATCACAAGGATGCAGAAGTGTGCAGATTCTGTGGTGTTGATCGCTACAAGCCAACTGCTGCAGGAAAGTCTAGAAGACCGACTGCTTCAATGTACTATTTTTCGTTGATGCTACAGTTGCAGAGGTTGTTCATGGTGAAAGAGATTGCCAAAAATATGAGTTAGCACAAGCGACAAAAGACCGAAGGAGTATTGGATCACCCATCTGATGGAGAAGCGTGGAAGCACTTCGATCGAGCATATCCTAATTTTGCTTCTGATGTGCGTAATGTAAGGTTGGGGCTCTGCTCTGATGGTTTCACCCTATTTGATCTTTCAGGCTCCCAATATTCATGTTGGCCGGTAATCCTCACTCTGTACAACCTACCGCATTGGATGTGCATGAAGACACCTTATATGTTATTAACTATTATCATCCCCGGTCCGAACAATCCAAAGAGGAACATCGATATGTACTTACAGCCGTTGATAGATGAGCTGAAGCAGCTATGGGAAACAGGGGCATACACGTATGATGCTTCAAAAAAATAGAATTTTCAGATGCGAGCAACACTAATATGGACAATCAACGACTTTCTGGCTTATAAAATGTTATCTGGATGGAGCACTCATGGTCGGCTTTCATATCCGTATTGTATGGACCGCACTAAGGCTTTTCGTTTGAGACACAAAGGAAAGGCATGCTTCTTTGATTGTCACCGGCAGTTCTTGGCGAAAGACCATCCGTACTGTAGAAACAGAACTGCTTTCCGTGCCGAAGCTATGGAGAAGGGCGATCCACCGCCAATGTGGTCCGGAGATGACACATGGAAGCAAGTAAAAGAAATCCCAAGTGCTATTAAAGATCCTACAACAAGCAGCCGTTGCGAGAGATTTGGCGAAGATCATAACTGGACCAAAAGGAGTATATTCTGGGATCTGCCATATTGGAGCACAAATCTGATTAGACATAATCTTGATGTCATGCATATCGAGAAGAACATGTTTGATAACATAATTAATACTGTAATGGATGTCAAGGGAAAGACAAAAGACAATCTGAATGCTAGATTGGACTTAGCCAAAATATACAGACGTCCTACATTGCACATGATAGACAACAGGCAGGAAAAGCATTTGTGGCCTAAGGCAATCTACTCGCTGGACAAGAAGGAAAAAGTAAGACTTTTTAGATGGATCCAGGACTTGAAATTTTCGGACGGATACGTCTCCAATATAAGAAGATGTGTCAAAATAAAGGAGTGTAAACTGACCGGAATGAAGAGCCACGATTGCCACGTATTCATGGAGAGGTTAATTCATGTTGCATTTTGAAAATTATTACCGCCAGTAGTCTGGGATCCATTATCATAGCTTAGCATATTCTTCAGAGATCTTTGTTCTTGCAAGTTGCTCGTCGATCATTTAGAGAAGCAAGAGAAAGACATTATGGTAACACTTTGCAAACTTGAGAGAGTTTTTCCTCCTACATTCTTTGACTCAATGGAGCATTTGCCGATTCATCTTATCCTTGAGGCTCTTGTTGCTGGACTTGTCGGTTATCGTTGGATGTATCCGTTCGACCGACAGTTTAACCACCTCAAGAGGAAGGTAAAAAATAAGGTACGGGTGGAGGGTTCTATTTGTGAAGCATATGTCCTTGAGGAGATTTCAAACTTCTGTTCCATGTATTTTCAGGCTCATATTGCTACAAACAGAACAAGAGCTCCCAGAAATGACGACAGCTATGAAGTTGGTATTGAGGCAAAGCTGAAAGTATTTATTGCCTACGGAAAATCATCTGGTAAAATAAAAAAAAGATATCTAAATGATGACGAGGTTAGCGCTGGAATGTTATATGTATTGCTCAACTGCGACAAGGAAGAAGTGGACAAGGTAGAGGGGTAAGTAAAATTATTTTGCGTGCTTCGTTGCTTCTTAATATAACTAATATACCTATGCTTCGTTGCTTTTCAGCATGTTTAAGGATGAGGTAATATCCAATAATCCGTACGCGACCGAGGAGGAAGTAGAACAGCAAATGAGACTTCATTTTCCTTTTTGGTTGAGAGCATATGTACGGATATCTTCACAATTTACTTTTTTTGTACGTATATACTTGCACAAAATAATTAAGTTAGCGTCATTTATTTGGTATTTAGGTTGATCGTCCGGAGGCAATCCTTGAGAATAAGTATATTAAAACTCTAGCCAAGGGACCAATTTATCAAGTGAAGACCTGGCCAAGTTACTGCATAAATGACTTCAGGTTCAAGTCAACAAATGCTCGAATAAGAGATGACTTCTTGGCGTCCTACGGGAGATTGTGGAACTGACATACAATTATGCTATAGAACCTTGTAAGATCGTCTTGTTCAGATATGACTGGTTCGATCCGATCCAAGGTCGAGGTTGGAGAGTTGACAAACATGGTCTTGTTGACATAAATTATCGTCGTCGATATCAAGCTTATGAGCCGTTTGTTCTAGCAAGCCAGGCTCAGCTAGTTTACTTTACCAGCTATCCAAAACGAGGAGCCGGAAGATCAGATTGGTGGGCAGTCTGTAAGACTAAAGCTCGGAATACCTTCAATGTCAACGATATAGCTTATCAGGAAGACGAACTACCTCTTATTACAAATATTGTCGATGTGGACTCAACGAAAGTTCTTTATGACATGTTTCATCAATTGGAAGAGGTAGAAGTATCAGAAGAGGAATAGAAAGGTGATAGAAGTGAAGAGAAAGAGAAAAATGAAGAAGAAGAGGAAGAGGAAGAGGAACAAGATGAATTTTCAGAAGAGGATTGAATATGTTTAATTTTTAGATGTAATATGGTTTACTTTTGTTATTTTTCATATGTAGTATGGTTTACTTTTATTTTTTTTAGATGTAGTATGGTTTACTTCTGTATTTTTTCAAATATGGCTCGACGTGGATCCTTTGGTTCCGGTGCTGGTGGGAGTCGACGAGGCCGACAGTCTCCATCTTCCACTCCTCCTACCGACTCGTCATCCCCCGCACTCCAGTATACACTAGCGGTCTAGTCACCGACAATGTCTCCATACCCAGCTCTAGCAGTTCCAGGCTAGGGCCTTCTTCTTCTACGCAGCCAGTACCGTCGAGTATTCCAGAGGCCGACCCCACTGCTGAGGAGCAGGCCGAGGCCCACGCCGATGGCGAGGACAATGCCGAGGCCCACGCCGAGGGCGAGGCCGAGGCCGAGGGGCAGGCTGCGGGCAGGGACAGGGGTAGGGGCAGGGGCAGGGGCAGGCTGCAGTTCCCATTTGAGACAGATCCTCCGTGTCTCCCAGAGGAGGATCTGAGGTTGGAGATTTGGGCCTGTACTCGGACCAGACGGTAAGTAAAAATATTGTTGCATTTAATTTGTTTAAATTTATTATAAACTTGTTTAATAAATTTTAATTTCCATTTTACAGGTCTTATCCCTCCTCCGTATACCGGTCGCTGGGTACATTCCTGCGACAGAACTACGGGGGCCCCTGGATCAACTAGAGGGATGTCCCGACCGACAAGAAGGCCTTCTGGTTTGAGCACTCTCGGTACGTAAAAGTTTATTTCCTTTTAACATTTAGTATGTTATGTTATAACTTACGTACTTTTATAATTTTTTCAGCGGACTTACTTCTTCCCTCCCCATCGTGTCGTTGCTGTCGAGTCTATTTTTTCCAGCATCGCCAGCAAGCTTATTAGGGACGCGATCCTCGACCAAAAGGATCGCGAGCGCCGGGGATAGCCTATTCAGGGTTGGATCTCTACCGTTGACTGGACGACAATGAAGAGGAGATTCGAGGAGGGAACCTATAAGGAGAAGTCCGCGAAGTCTAAAAGAGCACGACAGGCGGGGTCGCAGTAGTGTGGTGGGTCACGGTCCATCATGGATTTCTTCACTCATATGGTACATATCTCGCCGTATACCCATAATTAATAATTTATAGTAATATATTTCTTTCAACTTAACTGACAAATCATATAATAATTTTGTAAGAGGTTAAATCGGAAGAAGACCCAAATTTGGTGACCTTGTTCCTCGCCACGCACACGAAGGAGGAGCGGTTCGTAGACGACAAGGTCCGGGACACCTACGTAAGTTTTACTTAATGCTAGTTCATTAATATTAATTTTTACTTACGTAGAGAATTCATATAGATGTTATTTCTAGGCCGAGTTTTTGAAGTTTTACTTAATGCTAGTTCATTAATATTAAATTTAGCGACCACGTGAGAATTTATATAGATGTTATTTCTAGGTCGAGTTTTTAAGGCTTAGGGAGGCCGGGCCGACACGGTCAGAGGAAGCTGGTGCTAGCACTACCCAGCAGCCCCCGGCCACTACAGCTCAGTCAGATGACGAGCTGTGGATGAGGGCCGTTGGTGGCATGCATAGGGGTACGTACAATGGTACGGGCTCCTATGGTGCCTTCATTGCGTCATAGGCCTCTACGACCGCCACTAGTGTGCCCGGCCCTGCACAGACTGAGGAGTCGCTCCTCCACCAGCAGAGTGTCGATGCGCAGATCGCAGCTCTGCGTGATGAGATACTGGAGAGGATGGTGGCGCTGTATACAGATGATTCTGCGCTCATCTTACGCTTTGTGAGGCTTGAGGAGACTACTGAGGCGCTGCGACAGATGACCCACGCTACGCAGGAGGCTACGCAGCGGTTAGTCGAGCAGATACAACAGTTCCAGAAAATGGCTACGGAGCGACCGTCTGTTGGTACGTCGGGAGCATCATCTACATCTGGCGGTGCACGGGAGGACTTGCTCGTCCACCTGTTGTCACTGGAGGAGTATCAGACGATCTTGGCGTTGCGACAACAGTCATCTGGTGGCGCTCCTCCTCCAGCTCCGGCTGTAGCTCTGGGTCTAGCTCCAGCTCCGGCTCTAGCTCCGGGTCCAGCTCCAGCTCCAGGCGATCATTAGTTTTGTTTTTGCATTTTTGGAATGTACTATATTTTTTACTTTGTACGTATCTGGGGATATTCACTATCTTCGTTGAGGATATTGACTTCGTACGTATTTGGAGATATTAACTTTGTTCGTTGAGGATATTATTGACTTTGTTCATTGAGGATATTATTTTTTCTTTATATTTTTTGCATATTCTGGAATGTATTGTGCGTGCCGTTGTTGAGTGTTCCACCGAGGGGTCGACGAACCCAGGGATTGGATTCTGTATTTTATATTTTGGATTCTGTATTTGGCTCAAGCTCCAGCTCCATTTGTATTCTTGATACTTATTTTTTATATTTTTTAACTTAGCGACGTTTTTAGCGACGTTAATCAACGTCGCTAAATTTTTTTGACGTTAATGAATGTCGCTAAAAGCGTCGCTAAATTGCTGACGTGGCAACACATGGCACCGAATCTGATGTCAGCACGTCGTCGCCAAAACATCGCAAAAGTGTCGCTAAACGGCGACCACACAATAATGTCGCAAATTGCGTCGCTAATTAGCGACCACGTGAGAACGTCGCTAATTAGCGACGTTATCAACGTCGCTAACTAACGTTGCCATAGCGACGTTTTGCGAAGTTTTCTCGATTAGCGACACGCTTTTTTCGTCGTTTCTAAAACGTTGCTGAAAACGTCGCTAATTTTGGTTAGCGACGTTTTGGCCGAGATTAGCGACGTTTTGGAACGTCGCTAATCTGACAAATTTTTGTAGTGAATTGGAAATAATAGATTAAACTATTGCATTTAGCCACTTTTGCATGTGATCATATTTATCATTTGATGGACCATCACTATGATGGGCACAATTTTATTCCAAAAAAATATTTCAAATGTCTTACTTTGCATAAAATGTATGTTAAACTTGTAAATGGTTCCATGTCTATAACAAAATCATTCCTTAATAGAGTACATAAATTGAGGAACTGAGAAACAATCATGGCTAATTGAACACGACCAAATACGATAAGAAGGTTTCATTTCTTCAAACGTTTCTACAATCGTCCTTATTGTCTCCCACACAGTCACAAATTGCTAGAACCTACATGAACACAATTGAAAAAAAAAATTAGTACCATGTAAATAATTATGGTGAGACTTTATAACGGAATCATTATTTATATAAATAATACCAGTAAGAGAAGTGAAGTCATCCTCGATTGGGTCATCTGATGAACTCTTGTACTCATCGATCGATCTATGAACCATTTTTTTTAGTAAGTACAACACTTGTAAAGTTTAGAAATACTAACATAACTCAATATAAATAAATACCTTTCAAGTAACATGGGATAATTTCTCTTGTTATGTGATTGGCCACGAAGTCCACATCCATGACAAAGTCTTGCTTTTGAAATTGCTTTCTCCTTTGATGATTTTAATCTTTTTCCACCTCCTTTTGCTCTAACTTGTAGTGGGTCATGGATACTATGGTTTGCATCAACATTTTTTCGATATGAGGACCCTGCTTCAGCATTACTACTAATGTTGATTTCCTTTATTTTTCTATACAATTGTTCAAACTCGTCAACCAGCATAGTAGTTCCAATTTCAGTCAAAGATGCATCATCAACCAAAATGGTTGTCATGTTAGATAATTTTGAATGTTGTGTCAATAATGATTTGGCATAAATATCACTAATATTTGCACCAGTAGTATGGTCATATACCACTCCTGCCTTTGCTTCTTTTGTCCACCTGTGCAATATGTACTTATCTGGTAGGTTGAACGCTTGCATGACACAAAAATATGCCAAGATGTGCGTATAGGTTAACCCCTCAAATTCAAAATTTTGACAACTACATGATATAAATTCTGATGATTTGTTGTATGTGAATTTTCGATGTCGAGAGGGCCCTCCTTGGGAGAAAATTCTTTGAACATTGTAAACAACAAAATCAGCAGATGATGATATTTCAGTAACACTATCGGCATGGCTATCACTTATTTCTTGTTGAAATTTTAAAAATACCTTCTTTGTGTATAGTTTCATCATTTGATTCTCCATTGGCCACTGACTCTTCATCCTTGGCTGCTCATTAATATCGATATGATCAGAGACCAACTCTTCATACCGCTGATGTTTTAGTGCTTTAGTGAAACGAGTGATAAAATCAATTAATGAGTTCGTATTTGTCACATATCTCTTATAGAATTCATGATTACTTTCTACTCTCTGGCTGCTTGACATTTCGGCACTAAAAATATGTTTAACATAAGCTGGAACCCATCGATGTTGCAACTCATACAATTGGCAAAACCATGAATTGCTGTCCAACTTGGTGTTTTGGAGGACTTCATCCCAACCATTGTCAAACTCTTCTATCAACTCAGAGTACAAAATAACTTTCTTTAAAGTTTGATAGTTGTCTCGGAAGATCATGGGGTTGATCTTTTCTGAAAATTTATTCAAGATGTGCCACATACAATAACGATGGAATGTTGTAGGTAAAACATATGATATGGCTCTTGTCATGGCAGGATCTTGATCTGTTATGATCATTTGTGGTGGCCCTTTGGGTATGGCCTCCATCCATTTGTTAAGTAACCATTCAAAGGATTCTATTTTCCCATCACTAAGCAATCCGTATCCAAAGATAATTGTTTGACCATGATGATCAACCCCTATGAATAGAGCAAAGATCATTCCGTATTTATTTGTGTTATATGTTGTATCAAACACAACGACATCACCAAAAAAATTGTATGACCTTCTTGAAATAGGATCTGCCCAGAAACATCTTATAAGTCTATTGTTTGAGTCAGTTTCGAAGTCAAAAAAGAACACTGGATTATTCTCTCTCTCTCTCTCTCTGATGTGAAGTGCTCAATTAGTGTCTCTACATAAAAACCTCTATGCTTCTCTCTTAAATCTTGCTCATAATTTCTAATATCATTCTCTGTACACCCCATGTATTCAGGTCCTCCATAATCTATCTCCAACAATCGTAGTCGTTGACATGTTGGTAAATTTGTTCAGAAAATTGTTGGCTTTATACCTTTTTGGTTGTTGATACATTCCGATGTGACCTTAGTAAATGAATCTTACTAGGAGTTGTCAATCCATGATTATGAGTTTCAACGAAAACAATCACGATCCAATTAGGACCTGTTTGTCGCTTCACCACAGATAATTTAGCTTTACATCAAACTCTAACTACTCCGCGATTTCTTTCCCCTGTACGTGGCATTGCATCTTTGTACTTTTTTGATACATCTCATTAGTATGTCCCTCCTTGGAGCAAACAAATTGTTTCCACGTAACCTCATTTGTTGCTTTATTTTTTCTACTATTGCTCAATCTTGCACTAAATCCAGCTTCTAGTGCATATTTATTAAAAAACAAAAAAGCTTCTTCAATTGACACAAATTCTTGTCCAACTTTCGGTTTTGATTCTTCTTTCACCTGGGGTGTGTATATTTCAATTCCACAGTCTTCTTCCATCCCTATTGTTGAAGACCATAATAAAGTTGGGGAAAAAATAGGCAAGAAGAAGGTATTTCCAAAAAAAAAACATAAAGATGCAATTGCAAAATTTTATTTAGATGCCAAAAGCAGAAATATCAAACATTAATAATTAGTCTCCCGCTAAACAAAAGAAGGAAAAACCCAAAAAGTGATTGTGAAGAAAAAATAGTTTAAAGATACAAGAAGATTATTCATAGCTCATTATAAAAAAATTACTTGAAGTTTTTAATTTATTGTTGTTGTATGAGGGGGAGAGACCGATTGAAACCAGTTCGGTTTTAAATTTATTGAAGTTACATATATATACAGTTCCGAAATTTGTTAAGACATATATAACATATTAAGACACAAATTTTAATTAATTTATTAATATAGAATTAAAACTATCTTTTATTTTATTAAAAACATTTATTTGAAGTCTACATGGAGTAATTAAATATATCTTTTAACAATTTATTGAATCTTTGAAACCTACGGAATAGATTTTTTATTTTGACATACGGATGAATATATTATATACATTGAATCTTTTGACATCCGGATATATTTGTTGGAATTATTCAATAATTAAGGGGCCACACATGTAAAATTAATTGTGTTTAAGCTATCTAAATAATTAAGCCAAATTAAAGTGGTCTATTTGGAAATTGGCTTAAAGGTATAATTGTCATGGAATTAATGTAGAGATACCAGAGATAATTCTAATTTGATGAGGGGCCAAATTAGAAATATCAAAACACACGTATATGTGTATTCATTAGGGTTATGGTCCCCAACTCATACGGCCACCAAGAGAGGGTTTTTTTTCTATTCTCTTCTGTATCCCCATCAACAAAGAGAGGAACAAAGATTTTATCTTTGTTATTAAGGGCCGTAGCGGGTTGGAAGATCGAACCCAACAAGAGAGACGTTCGCTTCAAGATCCATCAAGTCTAGCAATGGATTCAGGTACGCTTCCACAATTTTTATTATGTTCTTCATCTCATGAATCGACATGGTATAATAAATTTATAACAAGTGGTATCAGAGGCACCCTTATTTGATTCATGAGTTGAAATTTTCAGATTCAATTTTTTGTTCGTGTTCAGAAACCCTAGATTGTTAGATCTAATTTTATTTAGGATTCTGATTGCTCTATGGAAGCTTTTATTATTCACCGAGCATTTATATATATATATATATATGAAGAATCCGGTCTCAATTGCTTCCAGATGTCCATGAATTTTTCTTTCCCAAACGCTTTCGTTCATGATTTTTTCATCTTTAAACAATACGAATTCATTTAACATTGGTTTGTATATTTTCGTTCATAATCAGCAACAACAGTTTGCTGCCTATTTGGTAAGCACGGCCATAATAAATCTCCTTTATTAAATGAATTCGTATTTTAGCATTGGTTTCTCCTTCACATTCATGCTTAAATATTAGAATATGGATTACATGTGATGTTATGTACAGTAATATTTTACATTCATAGTATGGAATGTGATAAAATATTTTATATTTTATATTCACATGTGATATTGTGCTTAAATATTCACAGTAAAGGTTTCTCCTTTATTAAATGAATTCGTATTTTGGTATTTTTAGCATTGGTTTCTCTTGAAAGAATTTTTAATTTATGTACAGTAATGACCTATCTATTCATGCTCAAATATTAGATTTGGACGCATGTGATAATGACCGTAGAAATTCTCCATTATATTAAATATGCATGAATATACTTATTGCTGGACATGTGATAATATGGAATGTCGGTTAGATTCCAATTACTCATGCTGATAGATATTTGGTGTTACTCAATTTAGAGTATTTTTCAATCTAAGTTGATCATTGGAGGACAAATTGGAATCAAATATAGACAATTTTATGTTTGGCATAAATTTAGTTTCCAATAAATTTATGTTCTAAGTCATATATTTGATGTAATCTATTGACATACATATCTTCAGCAGATTATTTTAATATAATCTTTATGGGTTATTTGAAGCAATCTATTGGTCCATATCTTCAGTAAAATATTACGTAAATTTTATTATGCTGACAATGCTCAGTTTAGTCAAATTAAGAATATTTGTTTGAATCATGTAAAGAGATTCACATGCTTATGATTATCTTTTTTTGAGTTGTAATATTTTAATTATGCATGTACATAATGTTTTGGACATGATTCGGTTTTGTAAAATTTACTCAATATTCAAAAAAAAATTGGTGCCTTTTGTGACTAGCATTAGTCGTCTAATATTCTAAATAGACCCATTGAAACAAGATGTCACCAAAGTGACCTCTCTTGCGTAGATAGTCTATGAGGGATGTTAGATGTTTGTGTGTGTAAATTCATGCGAGTATTAGCCGGCCCAAAGGAAGGTTAATACTTGACCGAATTGTACACATACTTGTGGTGATAAATGTGTAACAATTATACGGTTTGCATATGAATAATAACCCGATCCAAAGATAGGCTTATTATTTGACATGACTTATTGTCAACGTTTGATCATTACACCAAGAATACCACTTGCAGTTAATATCACTGTCCAAAGACTTGATATTAATGATGTACTAGGTATCTTGAGATGGGGTTCACCATTATTTGAATTTGTTTGACTATATTTTACGCTTTGGTTATTTGTTAGAGCATGCTTGTTTTTTGTTGCTTTGTTCTCTTTATAGTTAATGTTGTTAAAATATCTGCCAATAAGATTTTAATTTTCATGTTTAATGGGATAAACTTTAAAGGCAAAAAGAAATAAATACAGTAGCTGCTAAGGGTCCAGATCAAAAGAAAGAACAATATAAAACTAAGGGTTGTTCTTTTGTGATAAGACATGACACATAAGGAAGAAATGGACAAAGTACCACGCATGGTGTAAAGAAAAGTACATTTCTAAATTTAATCTGTTCTGAGGTTAATTTAGATTTAGTACCAAGAAACTCATGGTAGTTGATTCTGGTGGGACTACCCACATTAATGTGTTGGCACATTTTATTTTGATTATTAACAACATCTTCGTAGTTTAGTTTTCTGCGTCTTCAGATACATATCCTCTCAGAAGCTCAACTACATAAAGACTTTCCGTTCAAGAGCATCCATCCTTCGTATCGAAGATTGAAGCAGCTACCGGCGCTCCTTGCATAAGATGGCCTTCTCCTGCTTAGATTCTTCGTGTCTGTACAAGTCTAGATATATCTGTAAACACCTAAGGACGGATGATAAGTAAAAGAACAAGTCAAAAATCAAATACCTACAGAGCGGCATACCGGCGGCATGCTTCGACATACCGGCGGTATACCGTTTTTAGAGTCTAGAAAGTTGCTATGACAAATTGTCGGCATACCGGCGGCATGCTTCGGCATACCGACAGTATACTGATTTTTGTGTCCAGAAAGTTGCTGTGACAAATTGTCGGCATACCGACGACATACTCCGGCATACCGACGGTATACCGTTTTTAGCGACCCAAAAGTTGTTGTGACAAATTGTCGGCATACCGACGGCATGCTCCGGCATACCAACGGTATACCATTTTTAGCAACCCAAAACTTACTGTGACAAATTGTCGGCATACCGACGACATGCTCCGGCATACCGACGGTATACCGAGTTTCAAATATTTGGTTTTTGATTTGATCTGACTAGCATTAATGGCCGTATTTAATGCTCTTAAACGGTCATTAAAATGACTGTTACTATTTGGCCGGTATACCGATGGCATGCCGGTCTGCCTGTATTCAGAAGCATTAAATGCCTCCAACTCTTGGTTTCTCTATAAAAGAAAGCCCTCTCTCTCTTGAGGACTTTACCAACTCTTGCCATAAATTTTCCAACAACCAAGAGCTCCACCATTAATACTCTTCAAGCTTTTAATTGTCATCCTCTCCCAAAGTGATAGAGTATTTAAGAGTTGTAAATTTCGATCTTCACGTTTTAGAAGATCAACAAGTTTCTCTTCTCATTTGTTTGAAGTTGGCGAGCCTTCGTAAGAAAACTCGTTTGTTGAAGTTGACGAGTCTTCGGATCCAAACTCGTGTTAAAGTTGGCGAGTTCTTCGGATCGAAACTCGTGTATACTATTTGACTAAATAGTGGATTTAAGCCGGAGAGAGTTCCGGGACTGGATTGCCTCAAGCGAGGATACCAGGATACATCTTGTGTTTGATCTTCTCACTCTTTATTTTTATTTGTCATATATTGCTTCTGTTGCACTAGTTATTTTTTATTTCCCTATTCACCCCCTATAGGGTTCTACAATTGGTATCAGAGCTTTGTTCTCTTGATTTGGATTTACACCCTTTGAGTGATCCATGGCCTCTAACCCTAGTATCAACACCTTCCACAATGAAGGACACTCCACAAATAGGTCTCCCCTATTTGATGGAACCAACTATAACTACTGGAAGATTAGGATGAGCATTTATCTGAAGTCCATAGATTTCGATTTATGGGATTGCGTGATAAATGGTCTTCCTACTCCTTTCAGAGTTATTGAGGATGTTGTTTCTGACACCCTTCGGGACACACTTACTGAAAATACCAAGAAGCTTACAAGTCAAGATACCAAGGCAACGAATGCTCTTTATTGTGCTCTCGACAGTAGTGAATTCAACCGAATCTCTACTTGCAAGACTTCCAATGAGATTTGGAAGTTACTTGAAGTCACACACGAGGGAACTTCACAAGTGAAGGAATCCAAGATCAGTAGACTCACGCAAGAATATGAGTCCTTTAAAATGAAGCATGATGAATCTATTACTTGCATGTTTACTCGTTTTGGTGACATTGTTAACCCTCTCTCTTCTCTTGGTAAGGAATATCCTGCTCATGAAAAGATCTGAAAAATTCTTAGAGGATTGACGAAAGTTTGGAGTCCTAAAGCTACCGCAGTCATTGAGGGGAACGATCTAACAGTCATGAACCTTGAGACACTCATGGGTAAGCTAATGACTCACGAGCTAGATATGAAGGATCAAGAGGAATCCTCCATACAAGAGAAGGAGAAGGAGAAGACCAAAGAGAAGGAGAAATCTCTTGCTCTCAAAGCGACAAAGTCCTACTCCAAGGATAGCTCCGACGACAATGAGTCAGACGACGATGAAGAAATAGCTCTCACAGCTAAGCACTTCCGAAAGTTCCTAAAATTTAACAAAACTAACCGCTTCAGACGGGACAACGAAGAAGATCCGGCGTGCTATCAATGCAGAAAACTCGGACACATCAAGAGGGATTGTCCGATGATAAGAAAAGACTCAAGCAAGTACGAGAAGCCTAGCAAGGGAAGCTCGTCCTCCAGAAAGTTCGCCAACACAAGCATTTGGTGTGAAAGCGACGCGAGCGACTCCGACAACGACAAGGAGTACAAACACAATGCCAATGTCTGTCTCATGGCAACCGATGAGGTACTTGATGATTTCTCCTTAAACACTCTTACCTATGATGATTTGGAGAAAGCTATTCTTGAATTGCATGAAGAGCACAAAGGTGTTCGGAATAAATACAAGAAATCTCTTAAAGAGGTTGAAGCTCTTCAACTTGAAGTAGAGAGGCTCTCAAGCATCATTATTGATGTGAAGGGAAAATCTCCTGCTTCTGACACGGATGAAATAGAGTCCTTGCGACTCAAGTTTCAAGAATCTCTTGACACCATCAAGAAAAAGGATGATGAAATTCAATCCATGAGAAGATCTTATGAATTTGCTATGCACAATGTTCAAGATGCTAATAGGAGAGAATATAACACTTCTATTAAGTATAATGATCTTCTTATGCAGTGTAAGAAATTTGGTAATAAGGACACTACTCACATGCATGCTCCTAGACATCTCCACACTCACCACAATGCTAGGCATACTTCATACATGAAAACTACACACAAATCCTTTCCTAACACAAGGAAAGGACCTTTTATTAAGAAAAATACTTCGCATCATGCTTTTTATTATCATCATCACAATACTAATGCTAGAGCTCCTCGCATTAGAGATTCACACATGCATGTTTCGCACATATCTTCTTCTAAATCCTCTATAATTTGCAATTACTGTGGCTTGCATGGACATACGACCAATTATTGTCATACAAGGAAACTTGTTGACAAGAAAGTTTTTATGTGGGTTCCTAAGACTAACCCTCAAGGACCCATAAGATCATAGGTACCAAAATATTCATCTTCAACTTATGTTGTAGGTGAAGAGTCCTTCTCATGCTAGAAGCAAGTGGATTCTCGATAGCGGTTGTTCACGGCACATGACCGGGGATGCTTCATTATTTACAACGCTATCGATGAAGAAGGAAGGACACGTCTCTTTTGGTAACAATCTCGAAGGTCACATTATAGGGAATGGTAATATAGGTTCCCCTCCTTATCCTTGTATTAAGAATGTGTGTCTTATTACCAATCTTAAACACAATCTTCTTAGTATTAGTCATCTTACCGATAATGGTTATGATATCAAGTTTGTTAAGCTCAAATGCTTCATTACCGATAGTTCTAATGGATCTATTGTTTATAAAGGAATTAGAGAAAACAATATCTATGTTTTATATCTTATTGAAGACACTAACAATGATAGGTGCTTAGTTGCTAAAAATGATGAGAGTTGGCTTTGGCATATGAGGCTTGGACACGCCAACATGGATACCATCTCTCGTCTTGCTACCAAGAAGCTCGTAAGAGGACTCCCAAGTATCACATTCAAAAAGGATATGGTATGTGAAGAATGGGAGAAGAGTAAGTTAACAAAGTCTTCCTTCAAATCAATCAACTCTGTGAGTACTTCTAGACTCCTTCAACTTATCCATATGGATCTTTTTGGGCCTAGTAGAGTTGCTAGCCTTGGAGGCAAGCTTTATGCTTTTGTTTTAGTTGATGATTTTTCAAGATTTACTTGGATTATTTTTCTTGCTTGCAAAAGTGATACTTTTCGTGAATTTGTTGCCTTTTGTAAACGTGTTCAAAATGAGAAAGATTTTTCTATTAACAAAATTAGAAGTGATCATGGAGGAGAATTTGATAATGCCGATTTCAAAAGATTTTGTGAAAAGAATGGTTTTGGACATGATTTTGCTTGTCCACAAACTCCTCAACAAAATGGTGTTGTGGAGAGAAAGAATAGAACCCTTGGCGATATGGCCCGGTTTATGTTAAACCAATATAAGCTCCCCCAATATTTTTGGGCGGAAGCCGTTAATACGGCATGTCTTGTTATTAATAGGGTCTTGATTAGACCTATTTCTAAGAAGACTCCTTATGAGCTTTGGTTTGACAAAATTCTCTCTATTGAATATTTCAAAGTTTTTGGTTGCAATTGTTTTATTTTGAATACCAAGGATAACCTAGGCAAGTTTGAAGAAAAAGCCTATGAAGGAATATTCTTTGGATACTCTACTCATATAAAGGTTTTCGTGTTTTTAACAAAATAAGTCTTGTTGTCGAAGAGTCAATCAATTTCTCTTTTAATGAACTCAACTCTTCTACATTCTCCTCTTCCGAGAATATTGATGACATCTCATTTGGATTGGAGAACTCCTCTATTGAAGATCGTCCTTCTTCATCTAACAATGAAGTTGTGACTCCATCAAAAGAGTCTCCTCCTCTCGAGCCTCCTCAAAAGGATCTCCCAAAAGAATTGAGATTTGTCACCAATCATCCTAAGGAGCTTATCATTGGGGATCCTTCCTCAAGTGTTAGCACTAGATCCGCCACTCGTGATCTTTGTGCAAATGTGGCTTTTATCTCTCAAATAGAGCCTAAAAATGTTAATGATGCTTTTCTTGATGAGTTTTAGATGATAGCTATGCAAGAGGAGCTAAATCAATTCGAGCGAAGCAAGGTTTGGGAACTTGTCCCAAAACCTAGCAATCATCCCATTATTGGAACAAAATGGGTGTTTCATAACAAACTTAATGAAGATGGGTTAGTGACTCGTAACAAAGCCCAATTGGTTGCTCAAGGCTATAACCAAGAGGAAGGCATTGACTACGACGAAACCTATGCTCCAGTTGTACGGCTTGAATCCATTCGTATGCTTTGTGCTTTTGCTTGTTTTAATAACTTTAAGCTCTTTCAAATGGATGTTAAGAGTACTTTTCTAAATGGTATTATTAAAGAGGAAGTTTATTGTTTTCCATAAATAAATTTACTTTATTTATTTTGTATCTAAGAAAATTACAACTGTAGGAATCTAATCTAGAAGACGATTACTTTATCCCTTGGACGATGCGATGAAGAAAACTCGAACTTTGAAGAACTTGGACAGCAACTGGACAATCTCTCTGTTCTCTCTGAATTGACTGTAGTATCTGATAAAGATGAAGAAACTCTCTTTTATAGAGTTCTGGATAACTGTTCTGAAGCATACGCTCAGTCAGTTACTTGATGTGTGCATAACTGTAGGGACGCATGGCAAATTCTGATGGAGACACGTTGGAGTGCGGTTGAAAGTAGTGGAATATATCTAGGAGAGATTGATGGCATGAATGCCATGTTGCATAACTTCTGGGTAACTGAGTAACTGAGTACAGGACACGTGATAACGTGTGTTGACTGTATGTTGAAATTCATCCTGGATGCCTTTGTTGTAATACGCTGTCTTTGTTGAAGAAGAGTCATACACTAGCTTTTGAAGGCACATGTCTTGTAAACACTGACTTGGACAGCATAGAACTATATGAAGCTGATACGTTTACTTTATTGATAAGGAGTCGTATGGGGTCCATACGCTCACTTGGTTGACAAGGAGTCGTATGGGGTCCATACGCTCACTTGGTTGACAAGGAGTCGTATGGGGTCCATACGCTCACTTGGTTGACAAGGAGTCGTATGGGGCCCATACGCTCACTTGGTTGACAAGGAGTCGTATGAGGTCCATACGCTCACTTGGTTGACCAGGAGTCGTATGGGGTCCATACGCTCACTTGGTTGACAAGGAGTCGTATGGGGTCCATACGCTCACTTGGTTGACAAGGAGTCGTATGAGGTCCATACGCTCACTTGGTTGAGTAATGAGGGAGTAGACACGTGGCTGTCCTCAATCTTCTCAAATACGCCATATCTTCAAATACTGACAAATATCTCTCGAGCGTCGTGCTGCAGATATGATGGCTGACAGACTGTCAGAAATAACAGTAATGATGGCTGTGCATTTATGATGGCTCCTGAGCTGTCATCGTAAGAGACAAAATCACTTCTCGAAAACCTATACGACGGCTAATCTTCATAGGACAGCTGTCTTTGCACGAAAGACGAAGTATCAGATTCATCCTTCATTAAATACATGCTGTACTGTCATCTCAGGAAATAATAAAATATTTACTGAGCGTACGGCCTTTAGATGAGCGTATGGCCTTGGCTGAGCGTATGGCCTTGAGCGTATGACTTTGACTGAGCGTATGGCCTTGAGCATATGACTTTGGCTGAGTCTTATGTCGGCGTGTCATAATTTTCACACCCTACAAGACCCCCTTCAAAGTTTTCGAACTTTATGAATTTCAAAAGTTCGAAATTACTTTGCACTTTAAAGTGGGAATAAGTCCTGACACGCTGGCATGAGTTTGTTATCTTCCTCAATATCAGTGCCAATCTTTAGGGATTCTGTTTAAAGGATATCCGCCGTTTGAACTTCTTCTTTTTCTTCTATAAATAGGTCTTCCAAGACCTAATTTATTTCTTTACTTTTGCATTCATCTTCGAGAGAGAAAAAGAAACTCAAGACTCAACTTCTTCTTCTTCGACTCAAGCTTTATCAATGGCGCCCAAGGTTGATGCTGCTGCGAAGGGAAAGGGGAAGGCTCCTGCGGAGTCATCTCAGCCCGCTGCCGCCGCTGCTAAGAAGATTACCAATGAGCGCGTTCGTCGAAGCGAACGCCCATTGAAGCCTCTCTATGGTGAGGATGATGATGATGAACCGTAACTATCCCCTATTTAGGGCTCTGGTTAGAACCAAATCATAAAACGTATCCCCTTTTTAGGGTCAAATACGTCAGAAAATACGCTTCCCTTTTTAGGGTTTAGCCGTATTCCATATTTTTCGTTTATACGAAAAATATGTTTGAAGCGTATTCTGTATGATATGCATATTTTTGATAGAAATGTCGAAATATGCTATCTTGGAAGAATACGCTATGTCAAGTTGTCTCACTGAGATACGCTAACTCCTGTGTTAGCGTATTTTTTTGATGATCATCTTGTCATAGACCATACGTCAAATACGCTCAAGCTGAATATAAACTAAACTTTTAAAATCATTCACTTAAGATAGACTGAGCATAAAAAGTGATCTTTGAATCTGCCATACGCTTAGGAAAATTGAGTGTATGCTGAACTGAATCTGCCATACGCTTAATGAAAACTGAGCGTATGCTGAACCTTGAGTCTGCCATACGCTTAGTAAAAACTGAGCGTATGCTGAACCTTGAGTCTGCCATACGCTTAGTAAAAACTGAGCGTATGCTGAACCTTGAGTCTGCCATACGCTTAGTAAAAACTGAGCGTATACTGAACCTTGAGTCTGCCATACGCTTAGTAAAAACTGAGCGTATGTTGAACTTTGCCATCTCTTTATGTTGAAGATTTCTAACTTCTTATTCTTCTTTTGCAGTGGATATTCTGGCTCAGGAGGCAGAATTTGAAGGATGTGTAGGAAACAATTATAACAGTGACCTATCACATGTTCGTTTTCCCCAATTCGATGAACCTTCTACAAGAATAGCTCTTTTGACCAATCAGGAAAATGACACTTTGCTGAACCTGATGAGTGGACTGCCGTTACAGAGTGTGGATAGCGTTACCCATTCGAAGCCAGCTTTTCTTTTCGGAGATGCTATTGACATGAATTCTCAGCCTGCTCTGGACAAAGTATCATACTGTTACTATAGGGATGGTGATGTAAATCAGCCAATGTATTTGACTGGTTTATCAAAAAGCATCAACATAGCTCATTTATTTCATGCGAGTTGTCAAAGACAGATGAAGTGGGATATCACTCCGTCCTGACAAGCAAAGGCTGGGTGGATAGGATATCGTCAAGGAAGATTCCGCAGTGGTACTGAACCACATGTCACATCTCTGCGAGGACTGCTACCTGCCACCATCCCTCCTGAGGACTCAGCACTGCTGAAGCCAGTCAGAGTACCAATCTTTACAAACGAATTTGCTCAACTAAAAAATGCCATCTACCCAAAATAGTATATGAGGCTGACTGGTCTGGTAAATCCGGAGAACACTAGATGGACTGCTCTTGTGAAATGGATTCTGAAGAATTTTGGTGAACAGCTACAGGTGATAGGCCTATATGATGCCATTAAGTGCACTACTTATGGTTTCAGGCCAAACCCGGATTTGTTCTTGGCGTTAGCGGAGAGATATAACTACCGTACCGGCACCTTCATGACCCCAAGAGGCGAAATGGGATTCGCCCTTCATGAAATGGCATATATTTCTCAATTTCCAACAGCAGATCTGCCATATGAAGAATATATCCCTTTTGTTGATGAAATGAATAAGATCTCCGAAGCCAACCCACTGGTCCTTCATGTCTTTGAAGAATTGATGTGCCATTACAGTATTTGTAAGGCTTTTTATAAAGGACAAGGTGGAGAAGGAGATTCCAATTGTTATTCTTCCAAATGGATGGCCTATTTATTTCAGGGCCGTACTGATGAAGTTCAAAAGAAGAAAAAGACTGAGCAATATGTCGGTGAATTTAAACCTCTGAATCAAGCGGAGATCGACAGGCTCATCAGGGACACCACTCATGACGACATCGTCATTGAGGAAGACGAAGGCACTTATAAAGCCGGTGATAGGTTTGAGACCTATATTAAGCAGGGTGGCCGAGAATTATCAGCTGAGGGTCATCTGGCCGGATTTATTTCTCTCTGGCTGAGAAAATTCGTAGTTCCTGGCACCTGTTCGGCAGACAGGATGCACAGAGGAGTTGTCTTCGCAGCAGTCCGTCTGGTTTTTGGGTATAAGATGGATTTACTGACAGCGATGACATGTCGTCTGAATGTTGGATTAAGAGCATATACAGACAGAATGTTCGAATTAGCAAGGAAGAGCCTTACATTTTTTCCTCGGGTAGAAATGCCCTTTACATATTTGTTTGGGTGGCTGCTTCTGCATTTTGAATCTCTCCTGGATACTGGGATGGCTAGACCAGATTACACCTTTCTGGAAAGATACAGACACACACCAAAGTGAAAATATGACACTTTGACAGATTGCAGAACTATATTAAACATGGGAGAACTATGGAGCTTCACTTGCGTTCCTCCTCCTGTTGGTTATGAAACCATGCCTGGGAGACTGATTGATGGCGTTGGTGGCAATGAATTGGATAAGATTCAACATGAATGGCTGAAGAGAATCAGGCTATCTCATTTAATCTGCCGTCGTGACAACATCACTTATCTGGAACCATATCTTCCGAGCAGGTTTGCTCGGCAATTTGGTTACGATCAGTTGCATGTGGGCAATGCAACGACGTGTTTTGCTTATCAAGGCGGGTTGATTGATGGTGCCAGAGCCTGGATATATTACATTACTAAAGGTACAGGGGCTACCTTTTCCATGCCAGATCCGGTCACCTATCATAGAGGAGTTAGAATATTGGCGTCTTACGCCAAGTTCTATGTATCAGCTAATACTTTTGATGAAAAATTTAGCATCTTAGGTAGAAGCTTTATTCATTTTGAGAAGAAATCAACGAAATCAGCCCTGCCTAGAGATTGTCATGATCAAGAAGATCCTCTCGCCACTGATGAAGTTGATGATGAAATTTTAGAAACTTTCTTCTCTGATGACATTCATCAACCATTACATGTGCCCATCGGGAGTGCTGAAGAGAGTATATCTACTGATAATACCCCGAAGAGGAAGCGGGGCAAAGGTGCTGCTGGGCCTGCCCCAAAAAGAGTCACTCGAGCAGAGACTCGAAATCGTAGAGGAATTACCATTCCAGGGACTTCTCCTGCTTCCAATCGAGTCAGAGATGCTGATGAAGCAGGTAGTGATCCAAAAGACAATTATCCTACTGTTCCATTCACAAAAATAATAGGAAGGAAAGTGATAGTTTCAAAAACTAAATTCGTAATTTGTCTCGATGCAGAGAGTCCCACCGATCGTGCTGTGCGATTGGCTTCAGAAAAACAAGCTGCTTTTGATTTTTCTGTAAAGACAGAACCTGTTGAAGAAGATATTCCTGAACCTGCTGGGTCCTCCACGCCTTCTGATATAGGATCGATTCCGCCAATGGCCGATGATGCGCAGGTAATTAGTCAACCTGCGGTAGAGGCCGAGCATCCGACTGAAACGGCTAATGATTTACTGATTTCGGAAGAATCAGTGAAGGAAGCCACTTCTCTCCACCCAATTGCTGAAGCTTCAGAGAGCGAACAAGTTGACTATGAGCCGTCGTCTCATTCTTTTGGAGAAGAAGACATGGAGATAGACGATGAATCACCGTCTAAAACTTCAATTGATGTACTGAAGACAATTGGTCAATACTCAGGATTGACACCAGAGCCGGAGAGGTATATGGAAGTTCAAGTTCCGAGTACTTCTGGGGCGGGAAGTAGTGAAATAAATCCCGTGTCAGAAAGCACTTTGAACAGACTATGAGCCGGTCTGAATGATCCGAAGAAAACTGAATATGAACCAGCTCCAGGTAATATTTTATTCATTAAAATTTTGTCTTGTCTCTGCTTTATTGTCTTTTAGTTTTGATCATGCTTCTTTGATTCCAACAGCTGTAGGAACTGCACCGGCTATGAGTTCTACTCAAGCTCCACTTGTCCAAACTGATGTGGGTGAGGGAAGTTTACATTTGCCGAGTTCTCTAAGAGCACTCTCTTCAGCTCCCAGAATAGAGGCTCCTCCTGCTCCTTCCTCTACTATTGCAGCGACTCCCTGTTTTGACACAGGGATAGCGAAGATCATGGGGATGTATTCAGATATTATTTATTCATATCTGGATACATTCTCGAGACGACTTATGAAGGATGAGACTATGCCCTTTTCGAGTCTTCGAGAGGCGACTAGTTTTCCACTTTCAGCTTTGAGACAAGCCGGTTATGAGACCCAATGTGTCTTTTTTGAACATCTTTTGAATGATTTAGAAGCAAATATCCACAAATATTAGGAGATTAAAAAGGAGGATATTGAGTCTCTGACTGTAGTTGAGATTACTCATTTGGAGAATGAAGCTCAAGCTCAGCATATTGCTCTGACAGAATTCCTCGCTCAGTCTTCTAAAGAGTTAATGGCAAAAGACGAAGAAATAATAAGTACTCGTCAGAATATGGAACGCTTAGAGAAAGATGAAGCGTCAAAGGCTGAAGAGCTTAGAAAGTTGAGGGAAGAGCTAGCTCGTATTCAGGAGCAAATTGTCTCCGTGGAAAAGGAACAATCAGAGATTGCTACTGATCGTAAATCTGAAGCTGAACGCTATAAACTTTTACAGCAAGAGCGAGAATTGATGCAAACCAATCAGATTGAAGAGACCAATCGCCGTAGCTCTATTATTGTGGAATATGACCAACGGATGATTAGAGCTGAAACAGCAGAGCGGATCAAGAAAGCTCATGAAGAAAAGATAAATAATGTAATCGTTCGTATTCAGGAGATAATTGTTCCTCCTAAATAGACCTTTTACATTTATCATTTATTGAAGTTTTGATACCCATTTGTAATCAATGTTTTGATTTTGATTGAAATGAATATTTTGACTTGATTCAATTTTGTGGATGATATTTTTGTAGAAAACATGTTCAGAGGTAAATAATACATAATATGTTTCAATAAAATAGAATATACAAATAAATTTTGTAACTCTATCATGATATTAAACCAAAGATAATTTTAGTTTAATACTGATTAGAGAAAACAGAATTCAGATATAAAGATATCTTTTGATTCTATTTTCCATGATCTTTGGACTCGAAAATCAAAAGACGAGATATCATTTTTATAGAATAGAAAATATGATACGTACTGAGATAGAAAATTCAGAGGTAATATGGACATGATTTTCTATACAAGATCTTTATTAAATCCACTGGGAATCTAATAAGACAAAATACCAAATTCTCTGGGAAAATGATACATGGTAGAATATCAGTTTCCTATGGGGATAACGATATCGAGATAACATTTGTAGAGAAGAATTAACTTTGATTTTATATTTGCTGGGGAATGATGAAAATATTATACATAATATTTCTTTAAGAATTTGCCATTGATAGGCATCATCGTAACTTTCCCATCCATAGAAGCAAGCTGGTATGCTCCGTTAGAAAAGACTTTGTTTACTACGAATGGGCCTTCCCATTTCGTGTCAAATTTGCCTTTGCTCATATGTGTCATGGTCATAGGACGTCTGACAGTAAGGACCAATTCTCCCTTCTGATATGCTCTGACTTTGACTTTCCGGTTAAAAGCTTTCGAGATTCGGGCCTGATACAGCTCGATATTTTGTTGAGCATACAATCGTTTTTCATCTAGAGCTTCAAACTCTTGAAGTCGAAGACGATCATTGTTTTCTGTTGTAAGTTCATTGGAGATTGCAATTCTCAGAGAAGGAATCTGGACCTCAAGGGGAAGAACAGCTTCACACCCATATACCAAAGAGAAAGGTGTACATCCGGTCGCATTACGAACTGTGGTGCGGTAGGCCCATAGACATTCACCAAGCTTCTCGCTCCAGTTGCGTTTGTTGGAAGAAACGAACTTTTTCAAGAGTTTAATCATTGTTTTATTGAAAGCTTCTGCCAATCCATTAGCTGCTGGATTATATGCTGTAGAAGCTAAATTATTGATCCGATGGTCGTCGCAGAATCGAGTAAATTTCTGACTGACGAACTGTGGTCCGTTATCATGGATAATACGTCGAGGAACACCAAATCGATAGATGACATGATGTTTGACGAAGTTAATAATATTAGAAGTTTTGACTTCGGATAACGGGATTGCTTCAGCCCATTTGGAAAAGTAATCGGTTATTGCTAGAATAAACCTATGTCCTTTTGATGATGGTGGGTTAATAGGACCAATGACATCCATGCCCCAAGCTTCAAAGGGCCATGATGCCGCTGTTGGGTGTAAGAACTCTGACGGTTGATGGATAAAGTCCGCATAAATTTGACAGGCTTTATATTTCCGAGCATATTGAATAGCATCAGCCACCATCGTGGGCCAATAATAACCCATACGTCGGATACGATCTTGAAGTTTAGGACCCAGTTGATGAGCTCCGCAAACACCATCATGTGCTTCATGAACAATCTGTTGTGCTTCTTCACCAGCGATACATCGGAGAAAAAGACCATCGTAGGCCCGATGATACAATGTCTTCGTAGTATGATTATAATAAAATTTGAGAGATCGACGCCGAATAGACGCTGCTTCACTCGGATTATCGGGAAGTATGTCATATAATACAAAGTCTAGAAACGGGCGTCTCCAGTCTTCCGTTGTGGCTTCTGTTTCATTAGAAAAGACATATTCCATAGTAGAATCGGAAGAAGATGAGGACACTTTGTCAAGAGAATCTTTGTCTGGATTATGGGGAAAAGCCAAAGCCAGATTATTCTCAACGCAGAATAGTTCTAGGTTATAAACCACTATTACTTGCTGACGTCTGATTGGTATAGCTAATACAGCAGCAAGATTAGCCAAAGCATCAGCTTCTGCATTATAGGCTCGCCGAACATGTTCAATAAAGAAACCTTCAAAGGATGAGGCCATAGAGAGTGCTGCTCGATGATAAGGTATCAAATATTGATGACGGACTTCATACGTTCCTCTGATCTGATTGATGATAAGCTTGGAGTCTCCATAAACTTCCAAATATTGAATATCTAGATGTTTAGCAAGTTGAAGACCGATGAGCAACGTATTATATTTGGCTACATTATTCGAACATGATTGATCCAGAGAATAAGCCCTCTGAATAGTTAATCCTTCTGGGGATACGAGAACAATCCCAACTCCAGCGACAATATCGCCGTTAGGACCTATTCTAGATGCTCCATCAAAGAATAGACGCCAGGTAGGAATTTCCTCAAAAACCAGATTTGAATCCAGAACTTCATCTGGAATCTCATCATATAATTTAGAATCTTCTGGAACTGCATGAGCTGCCAGAAAATCAGCAAGAGCTTGTCCTTTAACTGACTTTTGAGGAATATAATGCATGTCGTATTGAGCTAACAAAATTCCCTAATTAGCTAGTCTGGAGTTGAGAATACCGGGTTTCTTCATCATAATCCTGATGGGATTCACTCTGGAAATGACGTGAATTGTTTGACCGATAATATAATGTCGCATTTTCTGAACAGCAAACATTAATGCTAGGCATTCTTTCTCGATTGGAGAATAACGCGGTTCAGCACCTGTCATTGTGCGACTGAGGTAATAAATAGCCTGTTCATTGCCATCTTTATTTTTCTGGGCGAGTAATGCACCAAGAGAATGATCCATGGCTCGAACATATAGAAGAAATGGTATTCCCGAGACGGGAGGTACCAAAACCGGAGGGTTCATGAGATATTGTTTGATATCGTCAAATGCTTTTTGACATTCTTCGTTCCAGACGAAAGATACACCTTTCTTCAGAAGTTTGTTGAATGGTCTGCAGCTTCCTGATAAGTTGGAAATGAATCTCCTGATATAAGCAATTCTTCCTTGAAATCCTCGTAGCTCTTTTAAGGTACGTGGAGGACGCATCTCTTGAATGGCTTTGATCTTCTCGGGATCCACGTGTATACCTTTAGCGGTAATGACGAAGCCGAGAAATTTACCACTAGAGACGCCCAAGAAAGACTTAGTAGGATTCATTTTAAGTTGATGCTGACGCATTAAATCAAAGATAGTCTTCAAATCTTGGATATGATCCTCCTTTCGTCGACTTTTAACTGCAATATCATCAACATAGCATTCAACTATTTTCCGGAGATGTTCGCGAAATATAGTACTCATTGCTCGCTGATATGTTGCTCCTGCATTCCTGAGACCAAACGGCATCACTGTATAACAGTATGTACCGATCGACGTTCTGAAGGAAGTATGTCTCTCGTCATCTGGAAACATTTTGATTTGATTGTATCCCGAATATCCATCCATGAATGACATTCGTTCGAAACCACATGTGTTATCGATCATGACATCGGTAATTGGAAGAGAAAACTCGTCTTTAGGACAAGCTGCATTGAGATCACGAAAATCTATACAGACTCGGATCTTGTCGGTCTTTTTGAGGACAGGAACTATGTTAGCCACCCATTCAGGATGTTGTTCCTCTCGAATAAATCCGGAAGCCATAAGCTTGTTGACTTCAGCTTCAATTGCATCCATAATGTCTGGACGAAATCGTCGCTGTTGTTGTTTGACTGGTTTAGCATTTGGCATGATATTAAGTTTGTGCATTGCAATCTTTGGATCTAATCATGGCATATCCTCGTAACTCCAGGCAAAGACATCGATATACTCTTGAATAAGCTTGATCGTGTCTTGTTTATCTGTTTCTGAAAGATTTTTGCTGATGAATATTGGTTTAGGGGCCCCTTCTTCACCAACATCAATTTGGATTAATTTATCTTCAGTAGGAGGTTCCCTCTGCTCGAACCTGAATTCCTATTGATTGTCTAATCTTTGAGCCCATTGTTCTGATTCGGGTGATATTTCAAAATCATCCTCATCTTCATCATTTTCTTGTGGGCCATCAACAGAGACCATATTGATGGATAGAATAGAGCGATGGAGATCGCCAATACTTGTGTCAGAATCCCAAGAAATGGAATCAGAAGATTCAGATCGTTCATCTTCAGATTGTTCGTCTTCATCAATTTTTGAATCTTCATGGACTATGTTGATAAAGGAGGTAGGAGCAATGTAACCCAAACCATATTTTATCCTTCCGTATTTTAATGGAGGAATTCGAACAGGCATTCTTCTTCCTTTTCCATTATTGAGGCTATTTCTGAAGTCATAACCCATATTCTTGATGATATTTTTGGACTGTTGACTGTAGCGACGTAATTGTAACCTTCCAGTATCATCGTTTTTATCATCTTCTTCCAGATTAGAAGAATTCTGGGGTCCTTTGTAGAAGAATATTGGATTTTCTCCCTTCTTTCGAATAGGAACCACGAAGTACAATTTTTGTATAGACTCTAATGATACATCTGTATGAAGAGTTTGAACAACTCCTATAGTTAGTGGCTCTAAGCTATCTAGTAATTGTAAATAACTTTGTACATGATTACAGACATCAATATACTGCAAAGGAGATGTTTCATTAATATTAGATACTGTATTTACAACAGAAGGCTGAGCCTTATCAGACTTAGTCAAATTAATGACAAAAGGGGGAGAAGAAGAGAGATCAGAAGTTTTGTTTCGATTAAGATCGATAACAAAAGGCTCAGAAGAGGTGAGCTCCCTTGAAGAAGATCGTGGATAAGTAGTACGTCCACTAACTGGAATGACTAGAGTATCTGGTCTAGCCTGAGAAGATGGAAGAGGAGTGGTGCGTCCACTGACAGGAATTATCAGCAAACTTTGTGGAGCTTGGGAAGACGATACAGTAGTACGTCCACTGACAGGAATTATCAGTGAGCCTTATGAAGCTTGGGCTGATTGCGGAGGAGTGATACGCCCTTTTACAGGAATAACAAAGGTATCGACTTTTAACATCTCATCATCTTTATCCATAGCTTGCAAGACTTTTGAGTATTTGTCTTTGTACATGCGAGCGTCATTGAAGTAAGCTTCGACTCCTTTAAATGGATAGAGATCGGCAACCTCCTTTTGAACTTCTCCATTATCATCAACATATTTGAAGCACTGATGAAGAGTCGAAGGAACGATATTATGTTCATGCAAGAATGGTCTCCCCAATAGAGCATTGTATGAGCAACCATGATTGTCGATGATGTAAAAAGTAACTTTAGTCGAAGATCGCCTATTTGAAATTTAAGGCGAATCTTGCCCAAAGGCTCACTTTTTCCTTGATTGAATCCCAAGATGGTAGTGATAGTGCTGGAAAGACTATGCACAGGTATCTTCAGTGCATCTAGCATAGCCTTCGGCATAATACTGAGAGCAGATCCTGGATCAATCAGTAGACAATCAACCTTCATAGAATCGATATATCCTGTATGATATAAAGGACGGTCGTGTCGATTATCCTCGAGCAGCATATCGTCTTGCGTAAAGGTAATGTTTGGAATTAATTCCAAAACACTATGGCAATGAGAGACAGATTCTGTTTCCAACTTTTTGAGGAGAGTTAGGCAGGTTTCTGCTTGCAGCAGTGCTTCACTCAGAGTTTTTCGAGTCTCTTTAGAGAGGCGTAAGAGCTCAAAGATTGATAATTTAGCTGGTGTATTGGCTAGTTGAGCCAATATATCAAAATTATAAGGCTTTTCAAGTCCTGTAGGAGATGACTTCTTCAATGGTTTGTCGAAGCGGACTTGTTATTTGTCTTTGTCAGCTGCTGTTGGTTTAGAAGGAACTGTCTCAACAGGAACATTTGAAGGCTCTTCAGTAGAGACTGGTATTGGAGCTGAAATCGGAGGGACATCAGGAGTTTCTCCAGGAATGTCAGTATAATCTTTCAGATATATTTTTCCTGACCGAGTTCCAGCATGAACTTCGACTTCAGATTCTGGTTCAGGATCTATGGAAACCATGTTACAATTCTTCATCTTGCTCTTGGTTCTTTTATGCTTGATAAGAGCTTCATTCCAGAAACCGAGGCCAACTCGAGATTGATTATGCCTCATAGTGATGGCTAAAGGTGCTCGGAGTCCTTTGCCTGAGTTCAAACCAGGAGCAGTGGCTAGATCATAACCCATCTTCGCCATTAATTCAGGAGATTGTGAACTGTATAGATGAAATGCAGGCTTGTACCTAACTTCAGATTGAGGTACAGATTTTATCTCCGTAGGGAGTGAATTTCCTGCGAAGATGAAAGTAGAGGTTAGATAAAAATTGGGTGTGAAACTAGAAGTCACATTGCATGACTTAGTCTTCCCGAGCTTCTTTTTAGATAAAGGAGTCTTCCGAGGAGAAGAGAAAGACGTCTCAAACTCCGTCATTAAATCCGGGTGGATCCACATGATCTCTCCCTTCTTAGTTGTGACAGGAACAAGTCCTTCATTCTGTGCTGGTGGGATATTCACCACTTCGAGAGTTGCTTTGGGGATAGGAACAATCCCACTTTCTACCATTAAAGGAGGGAAGTCACCGAATTGCATTGAAATTACATTTGCTGTGACTGTCTTGTCTTTGGGTGTCAGCGTCACAGCTCCTGATTTAATCATCTCTTGAATCTTTCCTTTTAATACATAGCAAAACCGGATTGTATGACCCAGCATTCTATGATATGGACAGTATTTTGGATGATCTGTCTTATTGGCTTCATCAGGCTTTTTGATTTCTGGCAATTGAATCTTGTTACCTTTGAGCAAGCATTCAAAGATGCCCTGAACATCGTCATCGTCGAAAGAATATTCTTCCTTCGGCCGAGGAGGTCTCTGTTGTTGATTTGTTGGAGCTGGAGTAGCTTGGGTAGTCTTTACCTCTTGACTATTGCTCTGGAGATTGACTTCAAGAGCTTCTTTCCCTTTGCGATTATTGGGTCGAGTACTATTGCTAGCACTCTGATTTAATTCCTTGGGAGCCATTTGTACCCCCAGACCTTTGAAGGTCTCAGCACTGACTTCAGCAGCCTTGGCACTGACGATGAAAGAAGGCCAATCTTGAAACTGAGTGGACCCTGTCCACATACTGATAATTGGTAAGAGATTCGACTTGCAAGTGTCGATGGTAACAGCATCGGGAGTTCTGAGAGGCATTTTAAGGGCTTCTCTTCTGAATCTTTCAATGAAGTCCTCAGTGGTTTCATTATTTTTCTGTTTAATTCTTATGAGGGCTGACATAGTCATGTCATTGAGCCCTTCATAGAATCGTTCAAGAAACATTTGTTTAAAACCAGCAAATGAGGTAATGCACCCATCAGGGAGGCTTCTATACCATTCATAAGCTGTTCCTTTGAGACATCCAACGAACACCCGAGTGAGGAGGGCATCGCTTGGTTGCAACTGATCAGTCATTACTTCAAAATGATTAATGAACTGACTTGGGGAGGTAGTTCCATCAAAGAAAGAGATAGTCGGAGGCTTATATTTAGGAGGATATGATACTTTCTTCCATTCTATCGGGTAAGGTTGCTTGATACCTAACCTTTGTAAACCATCCTTCTGTTTGAATGCCTCAAACTGAGTTCGGAGATTCCTTAACTCTTCAGTAACAATTCCAGAGGATTGTGGAGTTGTAACTTGTTGAGTGTAATTGGGAGGAAGAACTGCAGCATATGTACCACCCCCAGCTCCAGACTGACTTGGAGTGGTTTGTACAGGAACATTAGATTGTACCCCCGGAATAGTAGAAGGTTCCGGATTTGGGGCAATGGGAGCATTTAATACTACTGGTGGTACTGTTTGTTGAACTTGCTGAGTTTGATGCTGAGCTTGCATAAGAGTGTGCATAGCATTCAATATATCTGCCATAGCTCGTAACTGTTGTTCCAAGGAAGAAATCCTCTGCTCATGAGCTTCAGTGCTAGTTGAAGATTCATGATTGCCATCTACCATGTAAGTGGTAATCATTCGAGGAATAGACGATGAAACAGTCCGTTCTGAATCATCGCTGTGTGAGTCAACATCTTTCCCGGGACTATTTACAGGAGTCAATACTGGAAAATTAGACTCTCCAAGGAAGTCCTCTGTGATCTCCGGATTACCACTTGGATGAGAAGAAGAAGAGACCCTGGCCAAGGCTCCGATCCTGGATCGGGTGCCGAGATAAACACCATCTTCAGAATCTGATATAGCATCAGACCGTATGCTACCCCCAATATTCCTGGAGGTCATGTTGACAGAAGCATAAAAAAGTTTATCTTCATCCAATATTGGTTCATATTGAATCCGTTCGAAAACAGATCGTCTTTTTGGTGAACAACAACACTGAATTACAACCCGAGGTTGGAAGTTGCAACCATGCTTTTCATAGCAAATATGAGCAATGTCATGGCCAGATGGAGTGTCAATTCTCCGTTTATTTTGCAAATACTCCCGGAGATCTGTAGGAACAGATTGGGAAGTACTTGAAGGTAGTTTCTGTGTAGAAACTTGTCTTTTGTTCTTCTATTTTCTCGGTTCTGGAGTGTATAAAGACTGATTAATTTGAGCCACATAGTTCTTGGCATATTCTGCATCAGAGTCTAGTGTAATTGTCTCAGTTTGATCAGGCTTCTTAATACCAGAAGTGGAACTGAGATGATTCTGATTAAGCTTGTTACGAAGATTGGTATCAGTCTTGGATACTTGTAATTTGCCTTTCTCAGATCGAGAAATTTTGAGAGAAGGAAGATGGGTATTATTGCGACTAGGAGTCGGTAATAATCCATCTTGAGAGGAATTAGCCAAAAGGCGTTTTCTTTTGTTTGATCTAGTAAAAGTACTAGTCAAATTAACTCCAGAGGTAAAGACCTTAGGAGTAGAGGAGTTGACTAAAGAGTCTTTCTCCTTGGTTGGTACAAGATGTACAAGTTGTGGGGGAATCATTTGTATGTTCTGTGGAAAAGAACCCCCAGCCTGATTTTGAGAAACAGTCAAAGGACTGTATCCGTTAGCATACGCTGACTTTAGTTTGGACTTCTGGTCATATGCTGCCTTTTTATTAGCATACGCTGGCTTTGGCTTAGCGTACGCTGCCTTCTGTTGGCTTTTGTATGCTGCCTTCACCGTACGCTGCCCTTTGACTGCCATACGCACAGAGTCATCAATGGCTAAAGAGCCGACTGCTGTCGTAAGAGTAGAAGGAGAAGAGACTTTGCCATATCCAGAGATGGTTTTCCTTGGACACGCTGACTTGGTTAAAGAACCCACTTTGTCAGCGTGACTAGGAGAAGCCACTGTTGCCGTGTTCAGAGAAGCTGAAGTGTGCTTCATTGAAGTTGAAGACGTGTTCTTGTCAGCGTGAGAAGTGACAGAAGCGTCTTGGGCTGTCGAAGAAGACTTAGGAACATAGACAGAGCGTCCCTTCTTCTTGGAAGCAGGAAGAGCGGAGGAAGCAGTTCGGCCCTCCTTCGTCTTGAGCATTTCTTCGTAAGCAGATTGGTCGAATTGTACGACCATCGTCTTCTTCGTCGAGCCGATTGACGAAGTATCGCATTGAGTTGTTGCTATCTCATTGGAGGAGACAGCTTTCCCCAGCAGAGTCGCCAATTTGTTTTCCATAAATAAATTTACTTTATTTATTTTGTATCTGAGAAAATTACAACTGTAGGAATCTAATCTAGAAGACGATTACTTTATCCCTTGGACGATGCGATGAAGAAAACTCAAACTTTGAAGAACTTGGACAGCAACTGGGCAATCTCTCTGTTCTCTCTGAATTGACTGTAGTGTCTGATGAAGATGAAGAAACTCTCTTTTATAGAGTTCTGGATAACTGTTCTGAAGCATACGCTCAGTCAGTTACTTGACGTGTGCATAACTGCAGGGACGCGTGGCAAATTCTGATGAAGACATGTTGGAGTGCGGTTGAAAGTAGTAGAATATATCTAGGAGAGATTGATGGCATGAATGCCACGTTGCATAACTTCTGGGTAACTGAGTAACTGAGTACAGGACACGTGATAACGTGTGTTGACTGTATGTTGAAATTCATCCTGGATGCCTTTGCTGTAATACGCTGTCTTTGTTGAAGAAGAGTCATACGCTAGCTTTTGAAGGCACATGTCTTGCAAACACTGACCTGGACAGCATAGAACTATATGAAGCTGATACGTTTACTTTATTGATAAGGAGTCGTATGGGGTCCATACGCTCACTTGGTTGACAAGGAGTTGTATGGGGTCCATACGCTCACTTGGTTGACAAGGAGTCGTATGGGGTCCATACGCTCACTTGGTTGACAAGGAGTCGTATGGGGTCCATACGCTCACTTGGTTGACAAGGAGTCGTATGAGGTCCTTACACTCACTTGGTTGACAAGGAGTCGTATGGGGTCCATACGCTCACTTGGTTGACAAGGAGTCGTATGGGGTCCATACGCTCACTTGGTTGACAAGGAGTCGTATGAGGTCCATACGCTCACTTGGTTGACAAGGAGTCGTATGAGGTCCATACGCTCACTTGGTTGAGTAATGAGGGAGTAGACACATGGCTGTCCTCAATCTTCTCAAATACGCCATATCTTCAAATACTGACAAATATCTCTCGAGCGTCGTGCTGCAGATATGATGGCTGACAGACTGTCAGAAATAACAGTAATGATGGCTGTGCATTTATGATGGCTGCTGAGCTGTCCTCGTAAGAGACAAAATCACTTCTCGAAAACCTATACGACGGCTAATCTTCATAGGACAGCTGTCTTTGCACGAAAGACGAAGTGTCAGATTCATCCTTCATTAAATACATGCTGTGCTGTCATCTCAGGAAATAATAAAATATTCACTGAGCGTACGGCCTTTAGATGAGCGTATGGCCTTGGCTGAGCGTATGGCCTTGAGCGTATGACTTTGACTGAGCGTATGGCCTTGAGCGTATGGCCTTGAGCGTATGACTTTGGCTGAGTCTTATGTCGCCGTGTCATAATTTTCACACCCTATATTTATGTTAAACAACCTCCCGGCTTTGAAGATTTTCAATTTCCAAATCACGTGTTCAAACTCCACAAAGCCCTTTATGGCCTCAAACAAGCTCCCCGTGCTTGGTATGAGCGCCTTAGCTCTTTTCTTGTTTCTCACAATTTTTCAAAGAGGAAAGTTGACACAACACTTTTTATTAAATCCCATAATGGCACTCTCTTATTGGTTCAAATTTATGTCGATGATATTATTTTTGGTTCTACTAACAACACACTTTGTGTAGAATTTGCTAAAGTTATACAGGAAGAGTTTGAAATGAGTATGATGGGTGAACTTTCCTTCTTTTTGGGATTACAAATCAAACAAGGACCCAAAGGAACCTTCATCAATCAAGCGAAATATACAAAGGACCTCCTCAAGCGTTTCGACCTCGACTCATCCAAATAAATGATGACTCCTATGGCCACAACAAAAAAGCTTGACAATGATGAAGATGGCACATCGGTCGACATTCGTAAGTATAGAGGTATGATCGGTAGCTTACTTTATTTAACTGTTAGTCGTCCTGATATCATGTTTAGTGTTTGCTTGTGTGCACGATATCAAGCCAATCCAAAGGAATCACACTTGTGTGCCATTAAGCGTATTTTTCGTTATCTCAAAGGCACCATTAACATGGGTCTTTGGTATCCGAAATCCTCATCCTTTGAGCTTCACGGCTTTTCGGATACGGATTTTGCCGGATGCAAGATTGACCGAAAAAGCACTAGTGGCACATGTCAATTCCTCGGAAAGTCTTTGGTATCGTGGTTTAGTAAGAAGCAAAATAATGTTGCTCTTTCAACCACTAAGGCAGAGTATATTGCGGCTGGTTGTTGTTGTGCACAAATTCTTTGGATGTCATAAACACTTTTAGATTATGGCATTTCTTATTCTTGCACCCCTATTAAATGTGATAACACTAGCTCAATCAATCTCATGAAAAACCCGATTTGTCACTCACGCACGAAGCACATTGAAATTAGACACCATTTTCTTCGTGACCATCAACAAAAGGGAGATATTCATCTTGAATTTATTGATACTACCTATCAGTTAGCCGATATTTTCACCAAACCGCTCCCGGAAGATCGCTTCACCTTCTTTTGCCATGAATTAGGCATTTTATCCTTTGATCCATAATCCCTCTCGGCCGGCACACCGACGGTATACAGCGGTATACCGACGGCATGCCGTTTTTCGTTTCAGAATTAGGTTCTGTTTCGAAACTCGGCATACCATCGGTACACGTTGGCATACCGCCGGTATGCCGGATGGAGGCGGATAGGATTTCAAATTCAGCTCTGGGCCCACTTTTATTCTCTCTCCCTTTATTCCTCTCAACCCTCATTAAATTCACTCACATCCATCTATTCCCAATTAATTACTCTCTCTTCTTTCAACTTCTCAATATCCCATCACATTTAATACCCATCTCTTCACCTCCTCCATTTACTCCTCTTTATACTCCACTTTCTATATTTTCAACCCACTAACCTTTCATATCCCGTCATTACTCCCAGAAAACTAAACTACGAAGATGCTGTTAATAATCAAAATAAAATGTGCCAACAATCTTCCCTATTTTGATAATTGACAAAATAGAGAGATAGCATCTTCAGGGAGTAACTCCCCCGTAGGAAGACAACTCCCCCTCAATACGTTTTCTCCCCCTTTGTCACTTAGTCAAAGATGGGAAAACAAATTTTAAAAAATTGCAATAATGAGAACAAGAGTATAGAATAAAAAGCATGTATTTATATATGAAAGTGATAGCTTAATACATGCAAGATGTTCATTACTACAAAAGACAAATAAGAAGACTCTCCTCTCTCCTTTGGCGTCAAATACCCGTCTACCCCGTTGCCGTCCATCTATTCTATTGCAACTTGGTCCCGGACGACGACCATCCCGCCATTCAGTCCATGGTGAATGATCGTCACTTCCGTCTCACGTTTCGGGACATCGGGCACATCCTCGGCATCCCGGACAAAGGGGAAGCCTTGCCATCCTTGGCTGCTCTTCACTCCTCGGCGGCGTCACCCTTCGACGAGTTCTGCCGTATCATCTGCAAGGGCCCCAACCCTCCTGCCATCCCGGCCCTCTCTGCACAGCTGGAGCCGTTTTACTACGAGCTCCATAGGATTGTGTGTCATACACTCTTTCCTAAGGGCGGGAACTACGACGCCATTACCGGTGATGCCCTCGTGTGCATGTATTATCTTTATGACCGGAAGCCCTTCTCCTTCCCGAAGACTCTCCTTCTTCTCTTCCGGCGTGTCATGCCCGCGGGAAAACAGAACCTCTACTACGGCTCCCTTATCACTCTCCTTCTGGAAGCTCGGCAAGTTGATCTATCTCTTTGCTCCTCGGATGGCGTCCCTTCCTATCTTGCTGTTTCCCGTTCCCTTAGTGGCGCCTCTATTTCACGTGCCTCGTCTTCCCAAGAGCAACCGGCATCCACTCCTGCTGCTCCCACATCTACTCCTCATGCTTCTGGCCGATACATGCCGCTGACTCAGCAACACTTCGACATGCGTATGGCCCAGGCAGAGGAACAGATGAGGGCTCATACTCGTGGCCTTGGGAATCTGATTCATGCCCACTTTCATGATCAAGCTTATTTTAACCAGCGCACCATTCAAGACCGGGACATGTATCCGGATCTCAATCTTCAAGATCCAATGTACCAGGGTTTGTGCTTCTCCGATCCCAATGCCTATGGGTTTATGTACCCGGACGGCATTGATCCTTATGGTGCCTTTCGACAAGCTCAGGATGGTGGGGACGACCCGGCGGATGATTAGGGCTGGCTACCCTTTGGATGATGGTCTCGAATAATGTGTGGTTTAGTTATGTGTGTTTGTTTGTTTTTTTTTATGTTCTGTATTTTGCGGTCCTTCGGGGACCTTTGTGTGATTGATCCTAGTACTTTGCAGTCCTTCGGGGACTTGGGTTATGTTTGTCTCTTGTTATCAAACTCTCGTGGGGAGAGTCTTCTTATTTGTCTTTTGTAGTAATAAACATCTTGCATGTATTAAGCTATCACTTTTATATATAAATACATGCTTTTTCTTCTATACTCTTGTTCTCATTATTGTAATTTTTTAAAATTTGTTTTCCCATCTTTGACTAAGTGACAAAGGGGGAGAAAACGTATTGAGGGGGAGTTGTCTTCCTATGGAGGAGTTACTCCCTGAAGATGCTATCTCTCTATTTTGTCAATTATCAAAATGGGGGAGATTGTTGGCACATTTTATTTTGATTATTAACAGCATCTTCGTAGTTTAGTTTTCTGCGTCTTCAGATACATATCCTCTCAGAAGCTCAACTACATAAAGACTTTCCGTTCAAGAGCATCCATCCTTCGCATCGAAGATTGAAGCAGCTACCGGCGCTCCTTGCATAAGATGGCGTTCTCCTGCTTAGAGTCTTCGTGTCTGTACAAGTCTAGGTATATCTGTAAACACCTAAGGACAGATGACAAGTAAAAGAACAAGTCAAAAATCAAATACCTACAAAGCGGCATACCGGCGGCATGCTTCGGCATACCGGCGGTATACCGTTTTTAGAGTCTAGAAAGTTGCTGTGATAAATTGTCGGCATGCCGGCGGCATGCTTCGGCATACCGGCGGTATACCGATTTTTGTGTCCAGAAAGTTGCTGTGATAAATTGTCGGCATACCGACGGCATGCTTCGGTATACCGACGGTATACCGTTTTTAGCGACCCAAAAGTTGCTGTGAAAAATTGTCGGCATACCGACGGCATGCTCCGGCATACCGACGGTATACCATTTTTAGCAACCCAAAACTTGCTGTGACAAATTGTCGGCATACCGACGGCATGCTCCGGCATACTGGCGGTATACCGAGTTTCAAATATTTGGTTTTTGATTTACTCTGACTAGCATTAATGACCGCATTTAATGCTCTCAAACGGTCCTTAAAATGACCGTTACTATTTGGCCAGTATACCGACGGTATGCCGTTGCATACCGACGGCATGCCGGTCTGCCTGTATTCAGAAGCATTAAATGCCTCCAACTCTTGGTTTCTCTATAAAAGAAGCCCTCTCTCTTGAGGACTTTACCAACTCTTGCCATAAATTTTCCAACAACCAAAAGCTCCACCATTAATACTCTTCAAGCTTTTAATTGTCATCCTCTCCCAAAGTGGTTGAGTATTTAAGAGTTGTAAATTTTGATCTTCACGTGTTAGAAGATCAACAAGTTTCTCTTCTCATTTGTTTGAAGTTGGCGAGCCTTCGTAAGAAAACTCGTGTGTTGAAGTTGGCGAGTCTTCGGATCCAAACTCGTGTTGAAGTTGGCGAGTTCTTCGGATCCAAACTCGTGTGTACTATTTGACTAAATAGTGGATTTAAGCCGGAGAGAGTTCCGGGACTGGATTGCCTCAAGCGAGGATACCAGGAATCATCTTGTGTTTGATCTTCTCACTCTTTATTTTTATTTGTCACATATTGCTTCTGTTGCACTAGTTATTTTTTATTTTCCTATTCACCCCCCCTCTAGGGTTCTATATAATGTTCTAGGCAAGGTTGCCTGAGTTACCGAAAGTCAATTGATGGTGAAAGATACATCTATGTGGGTGACGGCAATTTGATAGATGTAAAAATAATAGGATATTTTAGGTTATTTTAGGAATCGATTATTATTTGGATTTGATAGACACTTTTATTGTACCGTCTTTTAGACGAAGTTCAGTTTCAGTTTTCTTAATGGACAAATCTGGTTATCATTGTTCATTTGGAAATAATAAGTTTAGTCTATCTTTAAATTTAAATATTATTGGTAACGGTTTCCTTAAGGTTTATGATAACCTATATTCAGTTGAAACTATTGCATCTTATAATGAAACCTTGCAAGTGAAGTCATGTGGTACTAAACGCAAAATTCATAATATTTTTTTAGCCTCATTATGACATAAACATTAGGTCACTTCTCTAGAAATAGAGTTGAACGATTTGTGGCTGATGAGATTGGGATTCCATTGACTTTATAGACTTTAATATTTATATTGAATGTGTAATGGAAAGACAGACCAAAGTTAAATTATAAGCAGCTACTTTATTGGTTATGCTACAGATCAAGGGGTTGATAATTATACAATCCTACACTAAGAAATTTTTTTGCGACGAGAAGTGTAATATTTTTTGAGGATATTGAGTTTGGGGGAGAAATAAAGTCAGGATCATTGTCTTTGAGAAGGAATCAATTACGATTCCTACTATCACTTTTGACGAAGTACAGGATTCTATACATGTCATGATCAAGAAGTGAATTCGGAGTCTCAAAAAGACAATGTCGAATTACCTCTATAATGTTGAGATACCTTAACAACAACAACATAGCGGCACCCCATTCAAGATAAGGTAATTATTCCAAAGGAACAAACTCAACAACCTAAAGAACAGGTAATATTAAGATGGTCCACCAGAGAAAGGAGAAATATAATTTCGGATAATATTGTCATATTTCTCTAGGAACGTGAGAAAGACTGTGGATACTGGAAGATGATCTAATAAACTTCCGTCAGGTCATGGAAAGTTTTAGTTCTCAAAGTGGATTGATACAATAAATAAGGAGTATAAGTTCATGCAAAACAATAAAGTTTAAGAACTTGTCCCATTACCAAAAGATGTGAAGCCCATTGGTTGTAAATGGATATTTAAAACCAAGAAGGATTCGAAGGGTAATGTGGAGAGGTATAAAGCAGGTCTTGTAGCTAAAGGCTTTACTCAAAAGGAACAGATTGATTTTAAAGAGACTTTCTGTCTGGTTTCTTCGAAATACTTTTTTAGAACAATCATGGCACTTGTTGCACATTTTGATCTTGAGTTACATCAAATGGATGTCAAAACGGCGTTTCTCAATGGTAACATTGACAAAACTATTTGTATGGTGCAGCCAGAAAACTTTATGTCGGGAGATCCAAAGAATATGGTTTGCAAATTGACAAAATC
>JANAVB010030302.1:0-115000 GCA_029216955.1 Iris pallida | reverse complement strand
TTCGAGATCGGATCTGCTTGACATAAATCTTTTGTTATTGATGTTGTTGATGCGATTTTTTTTTTGTACGATGTGCTTGGTATTGTTTTTCTTGAAGATCCTCCTTCATATGGTTAATGCATATGATGATGTCTTCATATATTATCAATTAGGCATCGTGATATAAGAAAATTTGCTCACAGTTTGAATATGCTCAATGAGGACTCACAACCATATGCACTCTCGGACGACATTGTGAAGGAAGATAATCTTAACATGATTTGAAGAAGTGGCAATTCGGATTTGCTTTATACACTTCCATGATATTGCAGTATCCCAAATGGTAAAAGAAATAACCACTTTAGAATTTCATCTTGTGCATGTTAGATAAATAACCAACATCAGCATAGCCAACAATATGTACATCATTCTGAGGACCAAAGGAGTTTGATCCATTCTGAGATGTATATTGATAAAATAAGCCCATGTACGTAGTACCCTTAAGGTAATAAAAAAATGTCTTTAATGGCATTCCAGAAAAAGTATACTGGTTACAACAAATAAAATGTCTGATCTAGTGTATTATTGATCTAAGTACAATAATACGACTATTGCACTTAGATATGAAAATTCAGGTTCCAATACTTCTTCATCATCCTCCTTACGTCTTATTTAGCATCGAGAGAACAAACGATCATGGATGTACTCGAGGGTTTTGCTTTTTCTATATTTAACCAAAGTAACACTTTCTGGGTGTAACTCGATTAGTGTTACAGTCCGTTCTCACTTTTGGGAATATGAGTACGTGGTCAAGTTCTGCCTACAATGCAACATCGACTGTAATACGTTGTCTATTTCTCAATATTTACAATCATCCAATTTTAATCTTGATTATTATGTTTTTGATAATTACATTTATATTTGTAATTAGAAATAATTAAAAAAATTCTTAATATTTCAAATAGTAGCAATTAAGACAGAAAAATTACTGTACGAAAATTAATTTAATGTAAATTAGCATAAACGAACTGTCTGAATAAATTTGGAAAACGAAACGTATAGCCATCTGAGATGGCGAAAAACCCAAAAAAATAAAAAATAAAAATGAAATAGAGTTTTTCGCTAATGGGGTTGGCGGAATTTAGCCTAAGCTAAATTTCAACCAACCTAGTTGGCGGAAATAGCCCCCCATTTTCTTTGGGTGGGTTTTGGTTTAGTTGGTTTCTTTGTTTTTGTTTAGTTTGATTTGGTTTAATCTTTTAGTTTAATTTTTTATTAGTTTAATTTAATCTATTACTTAATTTTTTATTATACATAATAAGATGGATAATAAAAATTATTAGTTAATAAAGATTTTGTTATTATCATGTTAGTTGATATCCAAATAAATATATACATATTAATATAAAAATTCATTTATATATATTAATTTATATATGTTTATTTGTATTAAAAAAATTAATAGATATGAAAAATATATTAGTATAGATAACGATATCAAACTAATAAAAAAATTAATATCAAATTTAGGTTAAGATGTTCTAATTTAAAAATTTTGATTCTAATTTAAGTTCTAATAGATAACTTTATTTGATCTTATAAAATTTAAAATATTACATTATAATTATTTAATTTTAAATAAAGTAAAAGTCACAAAAAAAATTTCTCTTAGCTATAGATAATCTTAAAATCATTTCTTATGAGTTTTAATTTAAAATGTTAGATAACTTTAAATCATAAAATTAAAATTTGGATATAGTTAATGTTGTGCCAACAAAATGTTTATTTATTGTAATTTCAAAATCCATTAATCAAGATTTTGATTATAGTTTCAAACTCTATCAATCAAAATTAAAATTAAAATTAAAATTTGATTAATAGATTTTGAAATTATAATAAATGAATGAAAATAAATTTTTTATCATCACAACTTCAACTATATCCACATTTCAATTTTATGATTTAAAGTTATCCAACATTTTAAATTAAAACTCATAAGAAAATATTTTAAGCAAATATATAGCTAAGCAAAAATTTTACGTGATATTTACTTTATTTAAAATTATAATAACTATAATATAAGATTTTAAATTTTATAAGATCAAAATTTAAACTTATCTAGTAGAAATTAACTTTAATTTTTTTTTAAATTAAAACACCTTAACCTAAATTTGCTATTAATTTGTTTTGATTATCTATACTAATATATTTATTCATATACATTATTATTATTATTATTATTACAAATAAATATATACAAAGTAATATATACAAATAAATATTTATATATATATATATATATATATATATATATATATATATATATATATATATAAAGATGTCTTCAGAGCTGAAGCTCTCCTCTCGGGCGCCCCATGGGCGATCGACCCCCCTGACCGGCGTTGTCCCGTCCGGCGTCCGGTGGCTTCCCCAGGCGCCCACCGCCCTCTCCTCCGTCTTCTCTTCCTCCTCGCCTCCATGATAAGAACCCACCTCTCTGATTCCTCGCGGCCGGCGGTGCAACCGCGCGCGCGGCCTCGGGCCCTTCCTAGGGCCTCCTCCAGTCCATTCCCTCTCTCCGTCAGCTCCGGCCGCCTCCACTGCCTGCTTCTCTGCGGCGGCTGAGGAGGGCCTTCCCACCGTCTGTAGTTCCGAAACTCCCCCTCCTAACAGCAGTCTCCATACCTGCGGCGATCTCGGCAGCACCCGTCCCCCGGGTGGAGTCAGCCGGACGGAGCTGTCGCCTCCCGACGGGCAGTCGTCGGCCCCCTTTCCACAGTTGCTAACCTGCTTCGGGGACAGAGCCACCTCGGGCACTGCAACGGTTGACCAGACAGCCTGGCCTCACGTGGCTTCGTTTCAAATCAAGCAAGATGGTATAACCCTGGGTCCCGCACTGGGAGTCGCTGGCCAGAGTGCCCTTGCGCCCACGGTCCCAGCTCCATTCCATGCTCCATATACGCCCCTGGCCAGTCCAGCAGGGGCATGGTCCATGCGCCCACGGCTTGCAGCTCCGAGGCGTATGCGCTCGCAGTGGCTGTGTGCGCCTCACCGCCCTTCCCCCCATGCGCCCACTACGGTGTACCTCCGCCCTTTGCGCAGCTCCATGCAGGCGGCTCCGCCCTCAAGACGCCTCCTCACCCAGCGCTATCGGTGCCCCCCTTCTCCCCTTGCCGTGCTTTCCTCTGCGACCCCCAGCTCCTGGCGACGCGTCGGGCCGCCCGACGTCCGCGCCCGTGCCCGATAACAAGCACCGTCATCGATCCGATCATTACCGGCATCGAAATTCCCCCTCCCCGTCGTCCACCCGTCACCCGTATCTCCCTCGTCCGCCTCAACGGTGCCCTCGACGCTCCGTTTCGGCATGGACTAGGGAGCAGTTAGCCCTCGTCGGCCACAACGCCCCCAGTATCGCCCAGAAACTTCGGTGGATCCTCGGGCAGGCCTCCGGCATACTATCTGACCCGGGCGTAGCCTCCCTGGCCGTCGGTCGCTAGCACGGTCGAGCCCATCACTTTCGTTGATGATCCGGGGACTGCGGTTCCCCTCCCATATCCCCCAAATCTGGGTTTGATTTCAAATCCATTTCCCGCTCCCCAACCCTCGGGCTCGACGAAGCCTTGGCCATGCACCCGCGTTCCTCTCGACCGGGCATGCGCCCACTTTGCCTCCACAGGCCATGCGCCCAATACCCAGGGCCATGCGCCCGTCTCTACTCTTCCAAGACAGGAGCCCAAGCCCGCGGGTCATGCCCCGTCCCCTCTCCTTTGGGGCATGCTCCCGCACTCCCTCAGGGCCTAGCTCCCTCACCCAGTTCTCTGGGACTTGCACCTGGGCCTTTTCGGCAGAGCTCTGCACCTGTCCACCAGCAGATGGACCATGCGCCCTCTCCCTCAGCGATCCTTGGCCCTCAGCCAGTTGGCAGGGGGTCTCTGGCGCCCGATGCATGCGCCCTCCCAACTGTCATTGTCGGTGCGACGACCTCTCCAGGCCCCATCGCCCCCAGTCTCTGGATGAGTCCTCTTTCCCCGCATTAGTCGCTGGTGCTCGATTAACCCTTTTCGTCGCCTCCACGGCTGCTCCCCCGGCTACTTACTACGCAACGACTCTTCGTCCTGTTTGCGGTAGACAGCTTGACCCCCCAATGCAGAAGATCGAACTCCCGGACGTGGAATTCTAGACTCCCTTCGACGGTCAAGACATCCGCATACCATTCTCATCTGCCAAAATTTCCTCGCCCTCCTCCTCCTTTGCGAAGACGTTCGTGCTAAAAATTTTTGCTGGCTGCCCAAAAATCGCAATAGTCAAGGAAGCTATTGCCGGATGGGGCCTCTCTGCAGCCTACTGGGTCGCCCCGCTAGACCCCAAATATAACGGCCCAGTCCCGAAATACTTGGGACTAGATACGTATCATGCCAACTGTATACATACGAGTAAATGAAAGGCTCGTATGTATACATGAGCTGCAAAATGTAGAAAGCCATGCTCAAACTAAATCTCATCCACAAATATGAAGTTTTAATGATATAATCAAATAGTCATTTGTACAAACGTTGGGTAGAGACATATCCACTACCAACAAGAAAGAAATATACAAATAATTGATTTGGTCGAGCGAAGCAAATGACAAGTCCAAGAGGAAGCATTACGACGAAATAGAGCGCAAGTCATGGCCTTAGCTAGAGCACCTGCAGAAAGTCACAAAACACACCTAAAGAAATCACCAGGTCCTCAGAGGGACGTAACAAGATACAGAAAGAACATGCCATGTATAACGGTAAACGTAAATACAATAAAACTATAACACACTGGGTCCCTAACTGTCTAAGTAATATGCACTTTGAGGACAACGTTCTACGCAAGGGCTGTAAGGATTCACGCAAGTAATCAAGAGTAGCCGTCATGTAGCGCTCATCCGAGACACTATCGGCCGGGCAGCAAGTAGCGCTCATCCGAGGCACTATCACCAATAAATGTGTAAAAAGTAAATGTAGCCCCTACGCTAGTAGCTGTCCCCTCCCCCCAATGATACTATACATGCATCGTAACCGCGACACACCAACACGTGTCATTTCCACAATACGGTTTCATACCTAATAACTGTCAAGTCTTCTAACATACATCTGTTTGCAAAAACAAAAGTATGAATTTTATTTCAACAAACTTTATAAAGAGATTACAAGAATTCTGGAAAAGTACAGCTGTAGGAATCCAATCTAGAAGACGATTGCTTTATCCCTTGGACGATGTGAACTTTGAAGATGGTAGCCTCTGAAGTTGAAGGCAAAAGCCTCGGAAGAATGCAGCAACACTTGGGCAAGAACTCCTGAACTCTCTAATATTCTGAACTTTATGTCTGATCCCCTTGAATGAAGACTTGAAACTCTATTTATAGAGTTCTGGAAATAACTAACTTGTAGTTATTCTGAATGGCGCAAGTTGGATTGTGCAGGCACTGGATTGCGCAGCATCAGACTGCACAGGCAGTTGTCTGGTCGTGGGCCAACTGTCTTGGATACATGGCATCATTTGATTGAAATGCGCATGATCGTGTGCAGACGGTTGCCACGTAACGAGCAATTGATGGCATGAATGCTACGTGTACTTTTATCAGTTGTCATGATGAAGTGCGCCACATAAATTGTGCTGACTTTGGATTACGCTAGGATGGACCGTGCTGAGTTGGATTGCGCTAGGATGGACCGCGCTGGGCTGGATTGCGCTGCAAACAGATTGCGCTGCATGTACTGCTGTCCTCGAGCGCTGTGCGGCGCAATAAATGAACAGACTCCTCGTTTTTTGTGCTGTCAGTTGTCAGAATATTTGATTGTGTCAGGTAATGATGATATGGCCACATCAGCTTGCACACTTGAAAGTATGCTCAGTCTACTCTGCGCCATCTGGATGATGCACAATCTGACTTCTGCGTCATTTATTTGAAAGATGTATTTCTTGATTTTCATAACTTTGTTGATAGGTGCAACTTGATTTTTTAGGACCTACAAGAGCCCCTTCAAAGTTTTCGAAAGTTGAATTTATTCAAAATTTCGAAATACTTTGAATTTTGAATTTTAAATCAAGTTGCGCATATGTTGAGCTGTCTGCGCAATCGGATGAATCAGCCCCTGCTTTTTCGGCGCAATCTGTGGTGGCCGTTTGTTCTTTGAAAAACTATAAATAGTTCTCTCGATCCTTCAAATTATTCTTTACTTGCTTTCATTGTGTTTGAGAGAAAGAAACCCCGAGCCTACTCCGACTTCAACCTTTCTTCCCCGTCGATCTCATGGCTCCCAAGCGCTCCTCCGCCGCTGCAAGGGCAAGGCCTCCGCCGAGTCTTCGGCTCGGGTTGCGCCATGCCCTTCTCGTCACGAAGCTGCGCACCCTGCTTTTCGAGGTAGACAACCTTATCGAAAACCCTTTTTAGGGTTTTTTCGACTTTTCTGAATTTTAAAATCCATCTCTTTTTAGTGATGTGATCGTACTGCACCACCCTGTTTAGGGTTTTGGTTGCACGAACCCTTTATTCTTCATTTTTATGAAGAATATCTTCTCGCGCAATCGGTTGAATTGCGCTGGCAAAAGTCAGTGCAATCGGCTGATTTATGCAAGATTGTCAGCGCAAGCTGATGTTTACCTAATCTGATGTTTGCGCGATCTGATGTTTGTGCAATCTAATGTTTGCACAATCTGATGTTTGCACAATCTAATGACAGAATCTCTGACTTGACTTGTACTAATTTATGATTTTTTCGGTTTGATGCAGTTGATACCAGAGAGGACCCGAATTATGAAATCTTTACAGGAACTTTAGCTGAGCTAGAATACAAAGAGGACTTATCCCATATACTCTTCCCCCAGTATGCCCTTCCATCATCTCGCCAAGTTATCCTGATAACATAGGATAATAAAACTTTTCTAAGTCTGATAAATGGACAGCCTTTACAATCTGCTGACGCTGTCACCCACAAGAAGCCTATGTTCCTCTTCGGTGACGCTATTGATAAAAGTTCTCAACCAAGACCCAGAGTTGAGTTGAGAACTTTCCAATGGAAGGAGAAATTGATCAAGTTACCAGACATAGCTAGATGCCTTCCTCTAGCAAGATATGCTCATGCCAGCTATCCTAGGAGGATGGATTGGGACATTACTCCCCTTCAACATGCACAGACGGGAAAAATCTGTGTCAAGAAAGGTCCGAACATTAGGGACATGTTCTATAGTTCTTCCGAACGACACAGTACTTGTCACGACCCGTACCCTAGAGTTAGGGCACGAGAAGTGGGTACGTCCAGCCTACGCCGCAGTGTCGGCGGTAGAACGCTGTCCTAGGTCTCATGCATCTAACAGTATAAGGCTAAACAGTTTATACTCCCCGAATGTGGGTGACATAGCAGATACAGACTCAATCACATCTAAGGTAGAGCATGATAAGGATAGATAAAACATAAAATTCAAAAGAGGTACAACAGAGAGAAATCTAAGTATCTAAGATACACAAATCCAAAAATACATCTCAAATCTCCAAACTCAGATACAGTAATCCATAAAGTAAATACAACTCCAGACAATTGAAATAACTATCTGAACAACCTCTAGTGTGTCTCCTCTAGGCTAGCAGACAATCTTCAAGCTATCTGTAAAATTTATCAACGGGTCCAGTCAGGACAGGAGCGAGTACAGTACATCTCAACAATATCATAACAGGTTAGGAAATATAAACATGCTAGAGAGTAAGATACAGGATCTGAAGAAATAATATGATAAAAAGAGAGACTGTAAGTAAATAGCTACAATATATAGAGAACTATCAGTGACTAGTGATTCAGAGCACAAGATGGTTATATAAACGGCACGATGTTGTACACGAGTAATCTACAGAGGTTGTACACGAGTAATCTACTGGATTGATTACATAACCACTTCTATTCCCCCGCCCCAATCAATACACAAGGATCAAGCTAAGTTATGTTATTGCACACGAAGTATAGTCGCACACGAGATCATATGAATACATGAATATACACGATTTCACACGATTTGTACACGAATGTCACGAATACAAGGAGTATACGATGCTCACGATAAAGTACACGAACACGAATACCCGATGTATCCGCTAAGGGGATAACATCGCACAACAAGATCCATATAGTACTAATCCGTGTTTCCAACGTGTCAGCATCATGTAAAGTAATCTAAAGTAGGAAATATAATCCTAAACAAGATATGAAATGATCAGAGAATGTACTCGCCTGGTGTCTGAATATCCAAAGTAAATATACTGTCCGAGGAGAGGTGTCTGGCTCCTAATCAGAATAGCACAAGTCACAACATGTCCAGAAGGGTAATATAAAGCACTACAATGCATTCTACATGAATCTAGGTCAAACTAGGCCAAAGTCAACCCTTGGTCAACTCTGGTCAACTGCACTAGTCAAACTAGGTCAAACTAGGTCATGTCCTAACCCAGCAAGTCTTATTAGGCCTAACCAAGACTATCCTAGCAAGCACACATCAATACAAGGCTATACAAGCCAACATACACCCAACTCTATATAGCATACAATTATTCAATACTCAAATAGGCAAGAATTCACATTGGATATACACTAGGTAATCTATTACTTTAAGCTATATATGTCTACACATATATACACATGCATATATTGGTATTCAACATTAGGTCTATAATCATGGCATTTCAAATGGTTATATAAACTTATATATTACAATACAATATGCTAACATATATATAATATACATACATAGCTAAGTTAACTATATTCATAAATACTTATTTAAGAGGCTATGTGTGTGTATGTGAACATGGCAAAGGGGCAAGTGAGGGTTAAATGGGCATACATAGTGTATACATATCAAAGAGTGTCAAAGTGTAAGTGAACAATGTGTCAAGTGTGATAGTGTCAACATAGTGTAAGGGGGTACATGAGGTAATATAGGATTTGTGTTAACATAGAACATTACATCTCATTAACTTGTATATTGCATACATTACATCTATTTTTACATTACATTCATGCTTGCATTCATTCATCATTCATTTATTCTCTTGCACTACTATATGCACCATACATTACATACTATGGAACCTACATATTCATTACAACCTATACTTATACATGCTTACATTAGATAGGATACTTACACCTCATACATCATTTATTTAACCATTCACTCATGCTTGCATTCTCTATTTAATTATATAATGTATATACATTAACATGGGTTAAAATCAAATAGAACATTATATTACACACAAGGGTACACAAAATGCATATGCCGAATAGTAACTCCTACTAATAATCAATACTGTACCTTATTAGTATAAATTAAAATTTAGGATTAAAGTATGTTATAGATCTATGTGTTAGCTTTCCGAAACTTCAAACGGATCGCGTTTTCGTTTCCGAAAACTCCCGGAATCGCAAAAAACACCGAGAACGCGTTTGTCTTTCGTACAGCTGACACTCAAATAATTCTCCAGAAAGTTACAGAAAGAATTAGGCCTAATAATATATGTTTTTGGAAAGCTAACTTCAATACGCTTCTTTTAAAAAAAATAGGAGATTAAACCGAGCTTTGAGCTAGAAGTTATGACATTTCTAAGTTAGGGCTGAAATTAAAAACGTGGATAAAAATCATGACGAATTTAGATAGTTTGAGACAAAAGAACACAAGTATATAACATAATATATCCAGAACTCACTCTCTACACTAATATATATATATATGAGACACTATAGAACACATCTCCAATACAAAAATATGAGATTAAACATGTAATAATTCATTCATACATAACAACAACACATAGTGTGTCCAAATTTGGGATTTTCCCACATGGACACAACCACAACACAAAGGACACTCCTATGTCCACCAAATGGATACGAAATGGATACAAATGGAGATACAACCATGGGGGTCATTCCTATGGGTTCAAAATAGACCTATATGCATGAGAAAATGAAAAGGAGAAGGAATTTATACCTTCCGGTAGATCGAATCGAAGAAAAGCCTTCCCAGAGCGACACCGACACGTAGAGATTCCAAAAGGACACGAACGAGCTCCGAATCCTCCCAAACTTGGGTAGCTTCCTCCTTGGCTAGAATGGAGAAGGAAAGAAGAAGATTTGATGGTAAAATGGAAGGATTTGGTGGAGAAATTGCTAGGGATTGCTCTCTTGGAATTTGGGGAAGAACAAGAGAGAGAGTGTGGATGAGAATAATGAAATAAACTTGAGCCTATCCTCTCCCAAAGTGGCTGGCCATATGGGGCTATTTGTCCTATTATGGTAAGGTTCAAAATGCCCCCACTAACCTATTCTATGAGTATTAGGAAAGGGCTAATTGGTTGGGGCTAAATTAGTCATTCTAAAGTCTCTAATCACACTAACCTTATCCATAATAATTAGTCTAACCTCTAACTAAAATATTTCTATCATGTGGACTAAAATTAATATCATGTGGGCCATGCCTAACTAGTGTGTGGGTTCCACTAGAGTCAAACTACCGCCGGGTCCCCGTTACAAGTCAGATTGAGATGAAATTCGAACCTAACTCAAATAACCCCAAAACAATATCATAAATAATAAAATAAATATCAAAATAATTCAAAGAGGTTAAATGCAAAATATTCTTAGGCCAAAAATGACATTAAAATATCATAATCATATGGTTAGGCTCTAGGTCAAACAGTCTCTAGGGTTTCACTAGCAAAACGTCAAAACCACAAGTCATTAATTTAAATAATTTTAAAATAATTTAAAATCACCAAAAATTATATCATGAATTAAATATCATTATTAAAATAATTATAAACACGAAATTTTAAAATTATCCTCATTTGGAAAACTGGGTGCTACAGCACTTTATTAAGAGGGTTGAAGCCAGGTTGCATCTCCCCTGAGAACTCGTCTTTGTTGCTGTCGGTAAGGACACCGATTTTTGCCAATGAGTATGCCTAGGCGGAGGGTAGATATCCGAATCAAGACATCCGGCTGACCGGTTTGGTAAACCCAAAAAACAGGAGATGGAACAGTATAGCCAACTGGGCATTTGCTCAATTCGAAGATCAGCTGAAAGAGATTGATCTTTATAATGCAGTATACGCTACCGTATATGGCTTTCATCCAAACCCTTATCTGTTTCTAGCCTTGGCAGAGAGGTACAACTACAGGACAGGGACGTTCATGATGCCCCTTGGAGAGATGGGATTGGCTCTCCATGAGATGAAGTATATCTCATGCCTGCCGAATGGAGCCTCCCCATATGAAGAGTATGTTCCCACCAACGACGAGTTAGAGAGACTGCGTCGGGAAAATCCAGAAATAGTAGCAGTTTTTGATGAACTTCTGTGTCATTATAATATATGCTCCCTGTTTTACCAGAGTGGCTCTTCCAGCACATGCTATTCCTCCAAATGGCTGCCTTATCTTTTTCTTAACCATATTGTTGAGAAGAAGACCAAAGAACATGACTCCTGCAACCCATCTTTCTTTCATCCTCTCAGCAACAGTGAAGTGATAAAGCTGATGGAAGAAAATAAGAGGATGGATATCGTAGTTACTGATGAATACCAATATCCTCCGCTCAAACCCGGGGATTTTGTTGAGAGCTTCATAAGAATGGGCTACAGGTCCATGTCAAAAGAAGCTCAACTGGCAGGATTTTTAACATATTGGCTCTGCCGGTTTGTTGTACCAGGAGCAAGCGCCGTGGATCACTTCCATCACGACGTCCTCTTTGCTGCCGTCCGGTTAGTCTTTGGCTACCAGATGGAATTGTTGTCAGCGATGACCTGCAGAATAAATGCAGGTCTTCGTCTGTATGTCGATGTAATGATCAAGTGGAAGGGAGAGAAAAGGAACTTCCTAAGACTGGAGTTGTCCTATACTTATCTGTTCGGGTGGTTGCTTTTACATCATCCATCTCTGATGAACCCCGACATGGGGGCAGTTAGCGGCAACTTTCTGCGCAGATTCTCCCAAAGCAAGTGGGTGTACGTCAGTCTGAAAGAATGCAGACGTGCCCTCAACCTTGGCAAGGGATGGAACTTTCAAAGCTTCGCTCCTCCAGCTGGTTACGAGTTTATGGCGACAACTATGGTTGATCTGGGGAGGCAGCCACTGGGCCGAGCAGCTTTCGACTGGCTAAAGGCGATTAGACCATCACATCTAGTATACAGATTTGAAGAGGAATACTTCCTTGAACCATATCTGCCGAGCCGCTTCGCTCGTCAATTTGGTTATGACCAATTCCATGTGGACAACGCCATAACTTGCCTGCAAGGGACAGGGTAACTGATTGACGGTGCGAGAGCATGGGCTTACTACAATGCTCGAGACACTAGGACAGTGTTCTCGATGCCAAACAAAACTGATGCTGGTCCAAGAATGCTGTATACTTATTCACAGTTTTACACACCTGCAAATATATTTGCTGAAAACTATAGCCTCGTTGATAGTTTTGCAACAGCAAATCGTCTGAAGAAAGGAGCGACTGACACATTAGCTCCCAATAATGACGAAGAACATGAGCCAGTGGACGATCCATTGGAAGCTTCCAGAGAAGCCAATTTCCCTGAGGAAGTTAACCAACCTTTAAGAATTTCTCTAAAGCTTGTTAAATCTCCGATCAAGGAGAAGAAGAGAAGTAGGGAAGAGCCTTCTTCCCCAGCTGTGAAGAAGAAATTGATCTTGGAACATTCTTCAGAGAAAGTTACCACCATATCGCAATCCAGACAATTGGCCGAGTGCACTCGAGATGAAGCAGCTACACCGACCTCTATTCAGAAACAGGTCGAGGTAGTAAACGTAGAGAGTTCTGAGAGGCCTCTACATAGAAAGAAGAAGCTAGCTCACAGAAGAAAGAAGAGAACAGTTTCTCCTCTAAGGCAAATTTTTTCTTCGGTAGTGATGAACGCTGCGGCTGGAGTCACCATGCCATCTCCTACCCCTGTTTCTGAGTCTGGGCATAAAACTCCTAGTCCAGAACAGAAGGAAGAGATCGAGCAGAGGAAAGAGAGAAATGAGGCCGTAGAGCCCAGAGAAAATATTGCAGAGACAGATCACGAAGCTTTGCAATCTCCTTTTCCTGTGATGGAGACTACTCAACCTCCTGCTACACCAGGAGCAATCCGTGAGGAGGAAGATCGTTTGGTGATCGATGCTTTAAATGACTGTGACTTCGGTCTACAGGATTACATTGATCAAACCGCTACAACTGCCAGCGGGGAGGTACCAGAGGAAGATGAAAATGAGGAGAGTTCATCATCTGAGGACATTGAGGATACACATGATCCTGAAGGGGATGATGAAGAGCATGTGTCTCCTATGGCTGCTGATGACACCTTAGATCCTGAGAAGGATATTGAGGTGTAGATATCTCCTGAAGTTGCTGATGATACCTTGGATCCTGAAAAGGATGTTGAGGTAGAGGCATCTCCAGAAAAGATAGCAGATGAAGAAGCGGCCCTGGAGGAAACTCCTGCTGTTGATCCCCAAGGTATAGAATGAAATTAGCAATTTTCTTTTAATAGATTGACAGCTAACATCTTTATTCTTATCCCTACAGAACTTGGATCTTCTCCAGCTCCTCCAGTATGCATGGACATAGTGCTTGCGATGACAATTGCTAGTAGCAGTCGCCATTTATCCCGTGGCTACGAAGCAGGAAGTAGTCAGGCAATAGTGTCTGAGGCTACTTTTGCTCAGCTAGAATCTGTCCCAACAGATGATAGGCCAGTCATCGAATCGAACCATGGTAAGACTGTTTTCACTTTTGATTCTCTTTGACAATAGCAAATGACAGGCAAAATAACAATATTTAATTTTGCAGAGGAACAACCAGGAGGAGCGACCAGCTCCACTTTAGTTCCTTTATTCAAAGAGCCTTCCGTCCAAATACGAGAAACTGAACGTCCTGCTGCCTCGTCATCAACAGGAGTAGCTGCGACTCCTGGTGCTCTGGTGACCAATCAATTCATCATCCAATCATTTACCAAATTCTTCTTCGATTCATTGGGGCCATTGATCAATAGGGTGATGGAAAAAGAGGATGCTGATTTTTATACAGTTAGAGGTCCAACCTCTTTCTTAGTTCATGCTATCCGCGAACAAGGTGACGAGCCTCAGGCCACTTTTCTTGAACACATATTAAATGAGCTAGAGACTTCAATAAAGAACTACAAAGAGCTCAATAAGGGGGAGGTAGAACCCTTAGTTCAAGCAGAATTTGAATGGATGGCTCAGGAAGCTGCAGTTGAGAGAGTAAATTTCCAGATTTTCTTGGATGCTTTTGCTACTAAATCTGCTGAGTATAATTCCAAGGTGGAATCGGTGACATCTACTGCTGAGAGAAAAGAGAGAAGAATTGCTGAACTGAGAGCGAAGATTTCCCGTCTTCAAGAAGAACTGGAAGATGAGGTTACCGAGCATCAAACTGTAATCCAACAACTCGGTGCTCTAACCCAAGAAAGAGACGAATATGCCGCAGCTCATAATGATGAAATCACTCGTAGAATGGTAACCATGCCAACTTTCAACGAGAAATCTGGAATGGAAGAGGCCAGGAAGAGAGTGATGGAATCCCACGAAGAGCGATTGCAGACCTTGAAGCAATATATTACTGGCTTGATGACACCACCAGTTTAATAGAAAGATTCCTTGTATCTTCTTGTTTTTGCAATATGTATGTTTTTGTAATGTCTTAAATTTTGATCAAATAAAAAGACATTTTGTTGTGGCTCTATTATTTATTGCATATCTTGTTCAGATAGCGATAGAAAATATATTCAGAGGTACAGGACATGATATACTTCTCGATTTTAGAAAATAATCATATTCATTATATCTGCTCAGAGGTAATATGGACGTGGCAGAATATAATTTGTCGAATATTATTATTTCAATAGACAACTTAATCGAGGACGACAAGTTGCTGATATGGATGATTAAATGAATGAAAATGAATCGTCAAAAAGGTGTGAACAAAATAAATCGTCAAAAATGAACGGATGAACGGATGAACCGTCGAATGATGATGAACGGACGAACCGTCAGATGATGATGAACGGATGAACCGTCAGATGATGATGAACGGACGAACCGTCAGATGATGATGAACGAATGAACCGTCAGATGATGATGAACGGACGAACCGTCAGATGATGATGAACGGATGAACCGTCAGATGAATGTGTCGTTTCGTTGTTTTGAGAATCTCCGCCTATAAATAGAACAGAAATCTGGAAGGAATGATCATTTCCACTTTTCAACATAAAGATGTCGTTCGGAGATGCATCCAAGAAGGCTGAAATTGTTCCGAAGATTAAAGTGGGCACTGAAGAACGTCCTGCCGATCCAGTCCAGCCAAAGCAGGCGAAAGTAGGCGAAGGTTAGTCTACACCCAAACCATCGCGGGATATCTTGGACTTTCTGCTTTAACCAGGAAAGACTGAAGAGGAAGAAGAAATGAGGATGGCTGCTTGCAAGTTCCTGGTAGGCTTGAGCAAGGATGTTCTCAGTTCTTTTGCTGATTATGTCTTTGATAAGGACGACAGTGGTCCGTGTCCTAATGTCGAGAAGGATGATAGTGACCTTCCTTAATATCATGTAACATCGTTTATGATGTAATAAAAATCAAACTTTATTTATGAACTGTCTGATCATATTTACATAAAATCTCTGTTACATTTATACATAGTATTTTTTGAGGAATTTGCCATTGATAGGCATCATTGCAACTCGACCATCTAACTCTGAAAGTTGATAAGCTCCGTTTGAAAAGACTTTACTGACAATATAAGGCCCTTCCCACTTCGTATCGAACTTGCCTTTGCTCGAATGAGTCATTGTCATAGGACGTCTGACTGTTAAAACAAGCTCTCTTTTCTGAAAGACTCTGACTTTAACTTTGCGATTGAAAGTCTTTGAGATACGGGCTTGGTATAATTCAATATGCTGTTGAGCTAATAGCCGCTTCTCATCAAGCGCTTCTAACTCTTGAAGTCGGAGAAGGTCGTTGTTCTCTGTCATGAGCTCGTTGGTGATAGCAATCCTCAAAGACAGAATTTGAAGTTCCGAAGGTAGAACTGCTTCACAGTCGTATACCAAAGAGAAGGGTGTACAGCCGGTAGGATTGAGGACCGTAGTACGGTAGACCCAAAGACATTCACCAAGCTTTTCACTCCAATTCCGTTTGTTAGTAGATACAAACTTTTTGAGGAGCTTGATGATAGTTTTGTTGAAAGCTTCAGCTAAGCCATTAGCAGCAGGATTGTAGGCTGTCGAAGCAAGTTGTCAATCCGATGATCATCGCAGAATCTTGTGAACTTTTGACTGATGAATTGTGGTCCATTGTCATGAATGATCTTTCGAGGTACACCAAATCTATAGATGACATGGTGTTTGACGAAGTTGATGACGTTGCTGGTCTTGACTTCAGCTAATGGTATAGCTTCGGCCCATTTGGAGAAGTAGTCGGTTATTGCCAGTATAAACCGATATCCTCTAGAAGAAGGAGGATTGATGGGACCGATGATGTCCATGCCCCAAGCTTCAAAATGCCAGGAGGCAGCAGTCGGATGAAGGAATTTCGACGGTTGATGAATGAAATCTGCATGGATTTGACAAGCTCGACACTTCCTTGCATATTCAATGGCATCTGACACCATAGAGGGCCAGCAGTAACCTATTCGTCAGATGCGATCCTGTAATTTAGGACCGGATTAATGTGCTCCGTAGACACCTCGTGAGCTTCACACAATACTTGCTTTGCTTCATCACCAGCAATACAACGCAAGAGTAGGCCGTCATAAGTTCGTTGATAGAGAGACTTGGTGGTCTGATTGTAGTAGAATCGTAGAGACCTTCGACGAATACTCGTAGCTTCTTTAGGATCTTCAGGGAGTATGTCATGAACTACGAAGTCGATAAAGGGAGCTCTCCAATCTTTACTGATAACATTGGCTTCAGTAAGATTACTGAACTCAATATTACGATTGTTTTCGATGTAGAACAATTTCCGATTAGAGATAACTACCACCTGTTGTCTTTTGATAGGGATTGCTAAGACTGATGCAAGATTGGCCAAAGCATCTGCCTCAGTATTGCAAGCTCGGCATACATATTCAATGAAGAAGGCTTTGAATGATGTAACCATATTGATTGCCGCTTCAAAGTAAGGCACTAGATCTTGATGGCGAACTTCATAGATCCCTCTAACCTGGTTGACAACTAGCTTGGAGTCACCATAGACTTCAAGATACTCAACGTCTAGTTGTTTAGCTAGCTGAAGGCCAATGAGTAGAGCATTATACTCTGCCACGTTGTTGGAGCATGGTTCATCTAGAGAGTAGGCCCTTTGGATAGTTGATCCGTCTGGAGAAACAAGGACAACTCCAACTCCTGCGATAATGGCACCATTGGGTCCAATCCTGGATGCACCGTCAAAGAATAGACGCCAAGTAGGAAATTCTTCGGAGATTGTATTAGATTCCAAAGTCTTGTCTGGAATTTCATCATAGAGTTTGGACGTCTCTGGAACAGGATGAGCTGCTAAGAAATCCGCCAGTGCTTGACCTTTGACAGATTTTTTAGGAACATATACCATGTCATATTGGGCTAGCAGAATGGCCCATGTAGCCAGCCGAGAATTGAGTGTGCTAGGCTTCTTCATCAGTACCCGAAGAGGATTAACTCGGGATATAACATGAATAGTTTGGCCAATGATGTAATGCCGAGTCTTTTGAACAACAAACATAAGAGCTAAGCACTCTTTTTCGACCGGACTATAACGGTGTTCAGCACCAATCATAGTACGACTGAGATAGTAAATAGCTTGTTCGTGGCCTTCTTTGTTCTTTTGGGCAAGTAAAGCACCCAATGAATGGTCCATAGCACGGACATACATTAAGAATGGTATGCCGGAGATTGGTGGTACCAAGACCGGTGGATTCATGAGATACCGCTTGATGTCGTCGAATGCTCGTTGACATTTTTCAGTCCAAATAAAAGATACACCTTTCTTCATCAGCTGAGTAAATGGCCTACAGCGTCCAGACAGATTCGAAATAAATCTCCTGATGTACGCAAGTCGACCTTGGAATCCTCGTAGCTCTTTTAGGTTGCGTGGAGGATGCATCTCTTGAATGGCTTTGATCTTCTCGGGATCCACGTGTATACCCTTAGAGGTAATGACGAAGCCGAGAAATTTGTCACTAGAGGCACCCAAGAATGACTTGGTGGGATTCATTCTGAGTTGATGTTGGTGCATGAGATTGAAGATAGTTCTCAAGTCTTGGATGTGATCTTCCTTTAGACGACTTTTGACAGTAATATCGTCAATATAGCATTCGACAGTCTTGCGCAGATAATCTCGAAAGATGGTACTCATTGCTCATTGGTATGTTGCACCAGCGTTCTTGAGACCAAACGGCATTACAGTATAACAGTAGACTCCACGAGGAGTGCAGAAAGAAATATGCTTCTCATCTTCAGGATTCATCCGAATCTGATTGTATTCGGAGAATCTGTCCATAAAAGATATTCTTTCAAATCCACAGGTGTTGTCAATCATGACGTCCGTGATAGGGAGAGGAAATTCATCTTTTGGACATGCTTCATTAAGATCCCGGAAGTCGATGCAGACTCGAACTTTGCCGATTTTCTTTAGGACTGGAACGACGTTGGCTACCCAATCAGGATGCTGTTCTTCTCGAATAAAGCCACAAGCGATGAGCTTCTTGACTTCATCGTCGATTGCGTCCATCATTTCTGGCTTGAAATGTCGTTGTTGTTGTTTGACCGGTTTTGCATTCGGCAGAATGTTCAATTTGTGAGTAGCAACTTTAGGATCTAGACCTGGCATGTCTTCATAGCTCCAAGCAAAGACATCAATGTATTCTTTAATCAGAAGAATTAGTTCTTGTTTATCTGCCTCTGGAAGGTTCTTGCTGATAAATATTGGACGAGGTGATCCGTTCTCTCCTACATCGACTTGAACTAATTGATCTTCGGTAGGAGGTTCCCTTTGTTCAAATCGGAGTTCCCACTGGGTATCCATTCGTTGAGCCCAAGGATCTGTTTCAGGATTTTCTTCAATATCCTTGTCATAGCCTTCTGGAAGTTCAACGGAGACCATGTTAGAAGATACAGTCAACCGATGAACTTGACTAATGCTGGTGTCAGAATCCTACGATCTGGAATCAGAAGAGTTAGAGCGCTCCTCACTATCAGATTCAGAGCCTGCTGGGGATAATACTGGGGGTGAAGCATATCCGAGACCTCTTTTGGTCCTACTGTAGTACATCTTTGACTTTCCTTTCGGAACAGCCGTACGGATAGGAGTTCTTCTACCCTTACCGTAGTTGAGGCCACTCTTGAAGTCATAACCCATCTTTCGGATAATATCTTTTGATTGTTGACTGTAACGACGGAGTTGAAGATGCCCCGTATCATTACTTTTGCTATCGTCCGTATAGCTGAATTGTTGTTCCAGTCCTTTACTAAAAAGTATTGGACTCTCGCCTTTCTTACGAGCAGGAATAATACGATATGAATCTTTTGGTGTTCAAATGAAACTTCTATTTGAAGAGACTGTACAACTCCTATTGTAAATGACAGAAAGCTATCTAACATGTCCAAATAGCATTTAGCATGATAAATGACATCAGTATACTGGAAAGTAGATACTTTTTCATTGATTTGTACATTTGTATTTACAGCAGGATCTTTAACCTTAGCAGGCTTGGTCAGATTGATTACAAGAGGGGGAGAAGAAGAACGTGGAGGAGGATTGACTTTGTTACGACGGAGGTCGATAACAAGCGGCTCATAAGAGGTGAGCTCCATTTTTTCCTTGCTATGAGTTAAATCAATAACAAGTGGCTCAGAAGAAGTGAGCTATTTTTTATCCTTGTTACGATGTAAGTCGATAACAAGCGGCTCAGAAGAGGTGAGCTCCCTTTGATCTTGATCATCAATTGATTGCTTCTGAACTGGCAAGTGAATAGCTAGTGTCTTGGAAGACTGAGGACGAGAAATACGCCCTTTGACAGGAATGATAAGGGTGTCATTGGGTACTGTTTCTTGCTCTTATTCAGTGTCCAGAGATAGGACAACCTTCATGAATTCGTCCTTGTACATACGAGCATCATTGCAATAAGCTTCGATGCCTTTGAAAGGATAGAGATCAGCAACCTCCTTTTGCACTTGTCCATTATCATCAACATATTTAAAACATTGATGGAGAGTTGAAGGGACAATGTTATGCTCATGCAGAAATGGTCTTCCCAGCAAAGCATTGTAGGAACAACCATGATTGTCAATGATATAGAAGGTAACCTTTGTGCGAAGATTGACTATTTGGAGTTTTAGGCGAATCTTGCCCAGAGGCTCACTCCTTCCCTGATTGAACCCAAGGATGGTGGTGATTGTACTGGAGAGACTATGCACTGGGATTTTCAGCGCATCCAATATTGTCTTCGGCATAATGCTGAGAGCAGACCCTGGATCTATTAGAATACGATCGACTTTCATCGAGTCGACATATCCTGTATAGTACAAAGAACAATCATGCCTGTTGTCTTCCATCAGCATGTCATCCTGTGTGACAGTTATGTTTGGAATTAACTCCAGAACACTATGACAATGAAGGCAAGAGACTGGTTCTGCTTTCGGCTTCTTCAGAAGAGCTAAACAGGTTTCGGCTTGCATGAGAGCCTCACTCAGAGTTTCCCGAGTCTCTTTGGAGAGGCGTAAGAGCTCAAGGATTGATAGCCGGGCCGGTGTATTGGCTAACTGAGCCAGGATATCAAAGTTGTAGGGCTCTTCAAGTCCAGAAGGAGATGTCTTCTTCAAAGGTTTGTCGAAGCGGACTTGTTGTTTGCCTTTGTCAGCTACCGTCGGCTTGGAAAGAGTAGACTCTACAACCGGTGAGGATGCAGTAGGAATATCCTCAGTAGAAGCAGGCTGTACTGTAGCAGGCTCAGAAGAAGAAGCAGGATTCTCTTGAGCTTCCGGGTAATCCTTTAGATAGGCTTTCCATGATCTGGTGCCTAGCAGGATTTCTTCATCAACTATGGGGTCAAAAGACACCATATTGTAAGTCTTTGTCTTGCCCTTGGAGCGGTCTTTCTTCTTGGAGGAAGAGGGAAGTTCGAACTCTGAAGCAAGATCCGGATGAATCCACATAATCTCGCCATTGTCAAGAGACAAGGGAACGAGACCTTCACTTCGTGGAGGAGGGAGATTTTTAATCTCAAGAGTAGCTTTGGGGATAGGAATAACACCGTGCTGCACCATTTACGGCAAGAAGTCACCGAATTGAACTGAGACCATATTTGCAGTAACAATTTTCTCGTCTTGTTGCAGAGTGACGACGCCGGCATTGACCAGCTCCTGGATTTTGCCTTTGAGCACATAACATGCTCGAGTGGGATGTCCGATGAACCTGTGATAGACACAGTACTTGGGATGATCAGTCTTACCAACTTCATCAGGCTTCTTCGGGTCTGGAAGTTGGATTTTATTGCTTTTGATTAAGCAATCAAAGATGCTCGTTGTGTCATTCTCGTCAAAGGAATATTCTACTTTAGGACGAGGTTCTCTCGGTGGAGGTACTGAAGGAGTAGAAGTGGACGTAGGAGGAGCTACGTTGACCGCCAGAGATTCTTTATTCTTGTTCAAATTGATGTTCAAAGTTTCTTTTGCTTTGCGGTTGTTCTGGCGATTGCCACCACCTGATGTTTGGTGTTCATCCCGGTCGGGGTTAGACATTTGTACCCCTAGCTGCTTGAATTTGTCGGCGCTAACTTCAGCTGCTTTAGCGTTGACAATAAAGGATGGCCAATCTTAGAACTGAGTTGACCCTGTCCACATGCTGATAATAGGCAACAGATTTGCCTTGTAGGTGTCTATGGTGACAGCAGCCGGAGTTCTAGGAGGCATTTTTAAAGCTTTCCGGCAAAACCTTTCAATGAAACTCTCAGCAGTTTCATTGTGTCTTTGTTTAATTTTATTGAGGGCTGACATAGTCATGACGTTGATCCCCTCATAGAATCGTTCCAAGAAGATTTGCTTTAAGCCAGAGAAGGAGGTGATACAACCATCGGGCAAACTTCTGTACCAATCGTATGCTACGCCGGCTAAACAGACAACGAATACTCTGGTAAGAAGAGCGTCATTTGGTTGAAGTTAGACAGTCATAACCTCAAAGTGGTTAATAAACTGACTGGGAGATGTGCTGCCGTCAAATAGCGAAATGGTTGGGATCTTGTACTTCGGAGGAAACGAAACTTCCTTTCATTCAACTGGGTAAGGTTGCTTGATCCCCAATCTCTGCAAGTTGTCCATCTCCTTGAAAGCTTCGAACTGAGTTCGCAGGAGCTTGACAGCTTCATTGGCATCTTCCACTTATGTAGAAGGAGCAGGCTGAACCACGGTGTTAGGAGGAGGGACAGCGTGATAAGCACTACCCCCAGCACCTGATTGACTGGATGTAGGTTGGATTTGCACTGGAGGTACTGGATGAGATGCTACCCCCAGCCCTGTATTGACAGGCACCGATGATGCTATGATTTCAGGATTTGTAGGAGGTACGATCGGTGGCACTATGTACTGGGCCACAATAATGGAATGCATACTTGCGACCATCTCAGCCATGGTCTTCAACTTATCTTCTAGTGCAGCTATTCTTTGTTCTTGGCTGGCTGAATTGGAAGCATCGGGATCTTCATTGACAACATAAGCTGTCACTTCTCTGGGTACAGTGGAGGACACCGTTTGTTCTGAGCTTTCACTGTATGCATCATAGTCGGAGAAAGAATCATCTCTTGAGTGAGAAGGAAGGAGACGTTCGGAAGGATCTTGAAGATTTCTTTGACCGATTGTGTCTCGGCTTCGGGATCGGGTATGTTGGAATACTCCTTCAGAGAATTCTTGGAGTAAATCCAAATACCGCTGGCTTGGTTTGCGAGGCTTCCCGTGTTTGGAGCACTTCCTACCCCCAGTGTCTCTAGAGGTCATGTTGACGGAGGCGTACAAAACCTCATCTTCAGATTCCGACATAGGTTCAGAGTTAGAAAAGTTCAGACGATCAAAGGCAGATCGTCTTGTTGTCTGGCAACAACACTTGATGACCACTTTGTGATTGCAATGGTGTCCAAGTGGTTGCACTGGGGATGTTGAGGTGTTGTCCCATTTTTGCTTGAGGTGTTTTCGGAGATCGGGAACAGCAACAGGACGAGCAAAAGTTCGAGGGATGTGTTCTTTGATAACATTCGGAACATGGTTCCGATTCTTCAAATGTTTTATTCCCTGAGTGTACAGTGAAGTGCTCATTTCATTGGCATAGGTGTCTGGATTCTTGATCCTAGAAGTTTGCTTCTGATACTGGTTGGTCTTCGGCATTGGCTGTTTACGTTTCACCGAAGTCGGTATGTTGAGATAAGTTCTTAGATCAGCAAACTCACCCCCAGGGGTTTCTGTCTGAGACACCAGTAATTTTCCCTGTCTTGAGCGGAAGATCTTGAGGGTTGGGAGATCTTGGAACTCTGCTACCGGAGTAGACAGAAAACCTCTCTGATCAGTACACTTCCCTTTGGCAAGGAGAGAAGAAGAATCCTTGTAAGAAATGGTCCTTGTACTGATTGGTGTCGGAGCACATTCAGATTGATCTTCAACGAAAAAAGCCGAGGAAGACTAAGAAAAGACCAAAGGGCCTTTTCCTTTGTTTTGGAAAGAAGGGTTAGCTAAAGAGCATTTCCCTCTGTTGTCTTCCAAGTCATGGGACGAGGAAGTTTAAGAAAAGGCCAACGGACCTTTTTTTTTGTTCTGGAGAGGAGGAGGAATAGCCAAAGGACTACCCCCAGTGGATTGCACAGGAGCAACAGGGTGCTTGAGAGGAGGAGCAGAGCTTTTTCTCTTGTTGTGAGAAGAGGAGAGATTAGCCAAAGGGCTGTCTCTTTTGGATTGCACAGACTTAGTTTGCGCATGGGTTGATGGCGTACTGGCAGAGTGTGCAGGAGGAGTTCTGGCAGAAGTTCTTCTGGCCTGAACCACAGTGGTTTGCGCAGCAGAAGCCTTGTTTCCAGAGTTCTTGAGTTGTACTCTGGTTGCTGGAATGGTAGATTGCGCAGGCAGAGTAGCAGCCAACTGCGCCAGAGGAACAGGAGTTTTGTATTTTGATAGAACAGCATATGAAGTAGGTTGTGCACTGGCCATATCAGACTGCACATGAGTGGCAGAGGCAGATTGTGCAACAGCAGAGACTTTAGACTGTGCAACAGTCTTGGTGGCAGAGACCCTAGACTGCGCAGCAGTCTTAGGGACATAATCAACAGACTGTGCAGCAGTCTTGGGGACCCAAACTGGGTGCACTTTGCTCGTGGCAGAAGTTGTTGTAGTGCGAGGAGTGGTCCTGGAATTGATCATGGCTTCATAGGCTGTCTGGTTGACCTTCACAACCAGAGTCTTCTGCGTCTTCCCGATAGACGCAACGTCACATTGAGTTGTCACTTCCTCGTCGGAGGAGAAAGTCGTCCCCAGCAGAGTCGCCATTTTGTTTGCAAAAACAAAAGTATGAATTTTATTTCAACAAACTTTGTAAAGAGATTACAAGAATTTTGGGAAAGTACAACTGTAGGAATCCAATCTAGAAGACGATTGCTTTATCCCTTGGACGATGTGAACTTTGAAGACGGTAGCCTCTGAAGTTGAAGGCAAAAGTCTCGGAAGAATGCAGCAGCACTTGGGCAACAACTCCTGAACTCTCTGATATTTTCTGAACTTTATGTCTGATCCCCTTGAATGAAGACTTGAAACTCTATTTATAGAGTTCTGGAAATAACTAACTTGTAGTTATTCTGAATGGCGCAAGTTGGATTGCGTAGGCACTGGATTGCACAGCATCAGACTGCGCAGGCAGTTGTCTGGTCGTGGGCCAACTGTCTTGGACATATGGCATCATTTGATTGAAATACGCATGATCGTGTGCAGACGGTTGCCACGTAACGAGCAATTGATGGCATGAATGCCACGTGTACTTTTGTCAGTTTTCATGATAAAGTGCGCCACATGAATTGCTCTGACTTTGGATTATGCTAGGATGGACCGCGCTGAGTTGGATTGCGCTAGGATGGACCGCGCTGGGCCGGATTGTACTGCATGTACAGCTGTCCTCGAGCGCTGTGCGGTGCAATAAACGAACAGTCTCCTCGTTCTTTGTGCTATCAGTTATCAGAAGATTTAATTGTGTCAGGTAATGATGATATGGCCACGCCAGCTTGCACACTTGAAAGTGTGCTCAGTCTACTCTGTGCCATCTGGATGATGCGCAATCTGACTTCTGCGCCATTCATTTGAAAGATGTATTTCTTTATTTTCATAACTTTGTTGATAGGTGCAACTTGATTTTTTAGGACCCACAACATCTAGTGACAGTTATTCCTATGCATGTGCACAGGTGATCAGCCAACACGCAAGTGACTACTACATGATACTCACAACTCACACACAACTCGTGATACAATCGTGACAAAGTTAATGGCATGCACTCTATTGACGGAAGTCTCTTAACTCTAGGTCCACAAGTAAGAAGAAAAATAAATAACTGGAAATAAAAGTGCGAAAAATAATAACATAATAATAAGATGCAACTAAATGTAAGCAGTAATTATGACAAGGTATCCTGTCTAAGGGTGCTGTGATGATCTGACATGTTCTGAAGTCTCGGAGAAATAGGAATATGGAATTAGTCATGGTTTAATGACAGTCAACTTTGATAATTAAAAGAAATTTTGAGGAGGGATACTCATAGTCATTTTTTTCTTTAGAAAATGTTTATAATAACTAAAAATATGTTTTGGTATTTAAAAATATAGTCTAAGATAAATATTTGAAACCTTAATTCTTTTTAGGCAAACATGTCGAAGTAAATACTTAGATAGAGAAACCGTGTCCTATTAGTTAAGAAAATAGTTAATAAATAAAATATTTAGAAAATCGTTTTATCATTTGAAAAGACATTTTTATAGGGTTTAAGACTAAAATATATATAGAAAAACCTAGAATAAAAATAACAATTTACTACGAAAACTTATTTAACAATATCCTATATATATATATATATATATATATATACATATATATATATATATATACATATATATATATATATATACATATATATATATATATATATATATATATATATATATATAAAATCTCTTTTTTTTTCTTTTTTCTTTTTGGGAAAAAAAAACTAATTTAGACATGTAAAAATATTTTATAGCCTTTAGATATTTATAACAAAGTAATAATAATAAAAATATAACAAATAAAAAAAACATAATAATATAAATCATAAGTATCCTAACTATATAAACAGGTAATAGTAACTTTAACACCAATAATAAGAATAATACTAATAATAATATTAATATTAATAACAATTATATAACTACTGCTCTCTTCCCCCCCCCCAAGTGGGAACTCAGTGGGAGAGAGAGAGGAAGGGGGAAAGGGTTTACCTGGCGATCGCCGGCGCGGGGGCACGCGAGGCGGAGGAGGCGGCTGGGATGGCCGAGGTGCGGAGGTGGCGCTCCACTGCGGGGGTTCTCTCCAGTGGAGGGGGCGACGGTGACGAAGTTGGGGCTGCGCGTGGAGTGCGACAATCTGCGAGGTCTCGCCATGGGATTCCTGGCGACGGAAGAGTACGCTGGAGGCGGGCACGCTGGGGGCGGGAGACGCCAGGATGCGGCGGTGGCGATGCTCGCGGTCGCCGCGGTGCAGTGCCTGGCCCGGCGGCGCTGTACTCGCTCGAGTGTGGAGAAAGGGAAATCGCGCGGACGGCTGGGGTAAATGCGGTGGCAACGGACTCGAGGCGAGCGGCGGGCACAGCGAGGGCACTCTCGGTTGGAGCAGAAGATGAGCGGAGGGCGGCTCAGGTTAGGGTCTTCCCCCTCTTTTTTTTCTGGTGGTGGCGGTGGTGATGCTTCACTGTATTGACCGGGATTTTGGGAGACGATGGTAGTGATAGGGTTTTGTCGAGGAGGAAGAGAAATTGTCGGCGTCGATGATCGGTGGTCCATGGGTACGGTGGTGTAGAGACGGGTGGTGGTGGTGGTTGTGATCTTGGTGGTGGTGGATGGCTGAAGGTCCCGGTGGTGGACGGTGATTGGGTTCGGCCACAGTCAGGGCGGACCAGTACCGGGTTTGGGTGACGGGTGTGGAGCGACGATGATGGGTTCGGGTCTGGTGGCTGTGGTGGTGATGGTGGGGTAACGGCCAGGTGGTCATGGCCAAAGGGTGGTAGAGATACGAGGTATGAAGGAAGTCGAGAGTGATGATGCCGACGACGGCGGTGTGGTTGCTGCGAGATTGGATTGTTGGGTCATCGTGTATTGGGGACTGTGCCAGGGTTGGGTTGGGTTGTGTCGTATCGAGAGTGTTCGACACGACGGAGGCGAATATCCGAAATTGTCGGACTATGGAGGAATATTGTATTTGTAAAGGTAAAAGATATAGTGGATGGGAGGCACGGACACGATACACAATGGGGCAGAAATTTGGTGTTGTAGAGTTCATGAAAAAAAGAGGGCAAGTACCTCTCCTTTTATAGGAGGTGGGAATCTCATTAGGATAAAGACTAGGATCGTTTAAACACACATAAGAAAATTTCCTAATTAAATTTAAATTAATTTAAAATCGTTTTAAACTATCTTGAATTTAAAGCTATTCAAAATAAGTCAATAAAATCTTTTCGAATGTAAATTATCACAATTAATTAAATTTAAACCATAACACTATTTTAAAATGCTTTTTCGAATAATAAAATATTAATATTAAATAAATTTCAAAAATATAATTATATACATAAAATCTAAATTTATGTACCTCGTATGCGATGAATATTTGCATAAAGCCTCATTTTCAAAATTACTATTTATATAACCTTTCATGATGTAAAATAAAGTTTTGAAAATTCCAATATGACGCATTTTACAACTTTACAAAATTAAAAATATTTATTATTTGAAAACCATGCTTCTAAATAAAATATTTTTTACAAAAAATATGTAACTCGCACATATTCGCACTCGACGAGCCATACAAAAATACGAGCTCATACGCGACGTTCAATACGACAAATTCGTACGCGACGTACAATACGACTATGCGACTTACAAATACAAAGTAAAAAATTAAAAAAATTATAGTAGAAATTTAGGTGGTTTACATTCTACCGAACTTAAAAGAATTTCGTCCTCGAAATTTAGGAATAGATAGGGTAGGCAGGGTGGAGGAGATAGAGTGAAAAATCTAATCAAATTTTTCGGCGAGATGACAAAGCATACCATAGAATAAATTTTGGAATAATCGAAAGAATTTCAATAACGAGGAAGACTTGAATTCACGGGTATACTTAGAAGATATCTCATGACATCCCATCAATAACGGTTTTTGATTCATGCTATCATTCAACAAAATAATAAAAATATGTAACACCCAATTTAGGTAAAAGTTTTCTCCGTCCAACTTACGATCAATAACTCAAATTTTAACTTTCATTTGATATCGTCATAATCATCAATCCCCTTTTTTATTCAACTTTTCATATATTTTATTAATCCTCTCAAGGTTTTAACCATCATTCCTTGAAATCTTTTTACCTCCAACAATCGCTCCACAAAAGTTTTGAATTTCCACTATTTTCATATATCTAATCAAATATCGCAACGATAGAAATTTGATAAGTCAATACTTGGATTCGGTAAAAAGAATTTCTTCCAACATATCTATATACCCCCTTTTTTAAAGCTAAATTCCGTCTTTCATAATCTCTTCGAAGGTTAAGATTCAATAAATATTCAGTCAATTTAGTCATAGATAAAATCATGAATTTATATCTCAAATCGTAATTTTTTGAATAAGCTCAAACTTCCAATTCAATAATCTCTTCTGCTCTTCTTTCTACCTATTTTCCTTCAAGCTAGTTTCCTCTTCCCAAATTCCTTTCAAAAATTTCTTCAGTCAATTTAGTCTAGAGTAAAATCAATCTCACCTTTATATTTACAATCATCATATAGTTAAATTCTGAATCATTAAAAGTTTTACATATTATACCCTTCTTGAATTTTTCAAACACTCTATTTATCATCTCATAAAATAAAGAACCAATTTGTCGAACAAGAATCTACTCTCCTTTGATCATAGAATATACTCCGCCTCCTAGGTTTTACCGTAAGATTTTACTTATGCATATTCAATCATCTTAATTCAACTTTACCACTACTCTCTCTTCTAGGATTTTCTACTCTAACATCTTTCCAACCAAAGGATATCATGACCAATTTCATCTTCGATCAAGGAAATCATAAAATGAACACAATTGCATAAACCACGAAGGAATCAAGGTGAAATATGAGTGAAGCAATTTAATCGGAAAGGAGGAAAGTAAAAGTTTCTAATATTGCATGGAGAGTAGAAGGGTGTTATGTGTAAGTAAATCAAGATAAGGCATGAAAATAAAATGACAAGGTTAAGCAATCAAGTTAACACACAAAGTTTGATGCATAATAAGGAATTAAGCAGGTCGCAATCATATATCGGTTCGAAGGAATTAAGTCGAGGTCCATGGTCGATAATATATCGGTATCATGGTAAAGGTTACAGTTTAGTCTCTTAGGACCCAAAGTCATATCATGAAAATAGAATACAAGGAGAAGTGTTTTAGTGGCATGTGATATACCTACATGAAGGTGGGGTTGCCTAGGTCTTACATGTAAAATTTGTTAGAAGAAAAAGTCTACTGTTGTGCTCCAAATATCCTAGTCACGAGTGGGGACACCAAAGGATCTAAAATAGAAAGTGAAAGTTCATAACGTGATATCTACGCACAAATAAAAGGGATCCAGCTAAAGCACAAAATAAATGTAGTTAAGAAATCTAGTAGGTCAAAGTATAATAAGTTAGGGACACGATTTCTAGAGAGAAGACAGTCTCTTAGATGGAACATGGTCAAGGATCAATCTAATTATTTCTCAAATTTTAAATGGTTAGAAAGTCACAATAAAATCTAGATTTGAGGGGATGTCGAGTGAGTCAAGATTGAAATATAACCACATGATTTGGCAGATGACCAACTACGCTTGAGTATATACCACTATCATGGTCATGAGTGATATGGCAATTAATGTGGACTACTTTATCTATCTTGATTGCCTATCAATATAAAATCTTAAATCTATAAATTTGAGTTCCTCAAAATTTCGCAATATTGTTCTCAAAATATCTAATAAAATATATATCCTTTTAAGCTGCCAAACATACTCATAATGTAAAATTAAAAATTTCTTTGATCAACCTCAAGATAACCTTTATCATAAAAAAAATTTTCCAAACATGTATCATAACTAACATTTCCACCTTATCTAGTCACATCAAAATCATAACTTAAGATTTTTTTTCAAAATTTCTAATAAATCTCGAATAAACCTTTATTGTGTCACAAATCCAATCTATATATTAATCCAAATCTTAAACTCAAAATTTAAATAGGAGTTAGCAATCGTAATTCATACAAGAGTTTAAAGTAGATCCTCAATTTGATTATATATTCTTCAAAATATTTTTAACCAAAATTCTTAATAACCTTACTCCAAACTTAATATTCAAAATTTACGAACTTATTAATTGTGAACCATACAACCCAATTTAAAACCAAGCTTTATCAACCACCCTCATAAATCTTACAACAGCATTTAAATTTAAAAAAAATCGTTTCAGCTAACTTTATATCTCTTCAAGGATGTATAGCTATAATCAAATGAATCATAATTATTTTTCAAAGACCTTCAAAAATCAAAACTCAAAAATCAAATCAATTTCCTTTTTCAATTGTATATAGATCCCACTATCCTTTTGTAGATCCAAATAAAGTTCTAACAATCTTTCGAAGTTATTAATGGTGCTACTACCCAACTTAGAATTAACTAATCCTTAAGTTCATCCTTCTAGAAAAATATGGTCCCTCTTATCCTCATATCTTTAAAAATCAAAGAGAATCTCAATGCATACAAGTTGTCAATGTAATCCTTCTAGCCAAGTGGCTACCTATGAGCATATACTAGTGTAGTCATCTTCCTATCAAGTGTGGAAATAAGGATTACGGTAGAAAGAGCTCAAGCAAGATGTAGATCAATGAAGTTGATCAAGTGATTCGAAAAATTTAGTCAAGAAAGAGGGTTAAGCAGGTGGATGAGATCCTAGACTCTAATCCTATATTATAGGCCCGTTCGGTACAGTCATGTAACCGAAATGGCAAACTAGACCTGCATGGGCCACCACAAAAACATGTAACGCTCCAGTCCTGAAATACTTGGGACTAGATACGTATCATGCCAGCTGTATACATACGAGTAAATAAAAGGCTCGTATGTATACATGAGATGTAAAATGTAGAAAGTCATGCTCAAACTAAATCTTATCCACAAATATGAAGTTTTAATGATATAATTAAATAGTCATTTGTACAAATGTTGGGTAGAGACATATCCACTACCAACAAGAAAGAAATATACAAATAATTGATTTGGTCGAGCGAAGCAAATGACGAGTCCAAGTGCAATCATCACGACGGAATAGAGCGCAAGTCATGGCCTTAGCTAGAGCACCTGCAGAAAGTCACAAAACACACCTGGAAAAATCACCAGGTCCTCGGAGGGATGTAACAAGATACAGGAAGAACATGTCATGTATAACTACAAATGTAAACACTATAAAACTACAACACACTGGGTCCCTAACTGCCTAAGTGATATGCACTTTGAGGACAACGTTCTACGTAGGGGCTGTAAGGATTCCCGCAAGTAATCAAGAGTGGCCGTCAAGCAGCACTCATCCGAGACACTATCGGCCGGGCAGCGAGTAGCACTCATCCGAGACACTATCACCCATAAATGTGTAAAAAGTAAATGTATCTCCTACGCTAGTAGCTGTCCCATTCCCCAAAAGATACTAAACATGCATCGTAACCACGACACACCAACACGTGTTGTTTCCTCAACACGATTTTATACTTAATAACTGTCAAGTCTTGTAACATACATCTAGTGACAGTTATTCCTACGCATGCATACGGGTGATCAGCCAACACGCTGTTGGCCCATTGGTCATATGGTCAACCTGATTTTAATAATTAATCAAAACTCTGTCTGGATATACGAAGCTTGTTGGGACATCTCAGCTTCTTGGACATAAGCAAGATTGGATATTCACTCCGTTTAAGACTGAAGATCTGTTTGCCTACTTGAGTCTGTACTTCCTATGCAATGTAATTTTCATTTTATTTGAGTCTAGGAATACGTTGTACACCGAGTCGTACTGGCAAATAGGATATCCCCAAAATAGTTCAAAATGTTTTTAAAATGACCTATCAAAATGTTTACAAAAAGGTTTTCAAAAAGGTTTTCAAAAATCACCAAAATCTATTTTTAAAACTCTAACCTAACCCTGACAGAACTCGGCCAGAGTTCGGCCAGAGTTCGGCCAGAGTTCGGTTGGTGGCCGTTTGATTTTTGAATTCTCTGGAACTTGGTCCTCCTGCAGTTGCGGATTTGACCGAGATTTTCTCATCGAGTTCTGCCCGAATTCTGCCCGAATTCTGACAGAGTTCTCCCTTTGAAATTCCAATAAATAGAGATGGATTTCGATCATTTTAATTCACTCATTCACTTTCAATCTTCTCTCTATCTAAAAAGCTTTCTGCCTTCCAAAGAGTTTTTTAGAGCTTTCATTTTCAGATCCCAAGCCAGTTACAATCCTCTAGTCGATTTGCCAGTGCGGTACGGTCTAGAAGTTTCTGAGAGATTATAATCAGAAGGCTTGATTGAAGAATACCTCTTCACATTTGAAGTTGGACGAGTTCTTCGTATCAAAGCTCGCATTGTAGAAGTTGCAAGGACTTCGTAAGAAAACTTACGATTTTTCCTATAGTGGATTCAACTGGTAGCAAGAGTTCTACCGACTGGATTAGTCCTCAACAGAGGGATACCAGTATACATCGCTGTCTTTGCGTTTGCTTTCTGAACTCTGCCTTTACATTATTTCAACTGTGATTATATACTGTGATTGTGTTGCTAATATTTTTTTAATTAGCATTATTCCGCTGCCAACTCTATTCACCCCCCCTCTAGAGTATTACGCTTTACTATATCGTTCCTACAATTGGTATCAAAGCGGGTGTTACAGGTAAAGCGAGGTAACAGTGCTATTATTTATTTATTATTTATTAGATCACAGCACATCACATGGCTACTATGAAATTCACAAGTGAAGGTCAGGCCACAAACAGACCCCCTCTGTTTGATGGTACTAACTACACTTATTGGAAAATACGGATGAGTTTCTTCTTAAAATCTCTTGATTTTGACTTATGGGCTATTGTTCTTGATGGCTATCAGAAGCCACCTCGTATAAATGTCGAGGGAGTTTTGGTTGAAAAACCCCAAAGCAGTTATACAGAGAAAGAAAAGAAAAAGGCCAGTCTTGACGCACGTGCCATTAATACTCTTTTTTGTACCTTAGACAGAACTGAATTTAACAGGGTATCTACATGCACAACGGCAAATGGTGTGTGGAAGCTTCTCGAAGTTACACATGAAGGCACGACTCAAGTCAAGGAGTCAAAAGTCAGTCGACTTACTCAAGAGTACGAGGCATTCAAAATGAAGCCAAATGAAACAGTCACACAAATGTTCGAGAGGTTCTTGGATATTGTAAACCCTTTGTCCTCCTTAGGCAAAGATTACAGTAACCACGAAAAGATTCGCGAACTCCTACGAGCTCTCACCAAGAACTGGATTCTGAAGGCTACAGCTATCATTGAAGGAAACAACCTCACCACAATGTCACTTGAAGTACTCATGGGTAAGCTACTCACTCATGAACTGGAGCTACAAGATTTTGAAGAACCTGCACCAAAGGAGAAGACTATCGCCCTCAAGGCTCAGCACAGAAAAGCTGCTGAAGATGACTCAGACAGCAGTGGATCTGACGCTAAAGGTCAAGCTCTCCTAGCAAGGAAGTTCAAAAGATTCATGAGACATGAGAAGAGAGTCAAAGAGAACAACAGCAACAACTGGTATCAAGAAGATGCTGTCTGCTATGGCTGTAAGAAGAAGGGACATATGAAGAAGGACTGTCCCATCAACTCATCATCGAGCAAGAAGAACAACAGGTATGAAAAAGGCAACCTAAAAAGATCAATGTCTCGGAAATATGCCAACACCAGCATATGGCATGAGAGTGAAGCTAGCGACTCAGAAGATGAACATTCAGAGGACGCTGCAAACATCTACTTCATGGCAATCGATCAGGTACCTACTGAACCTGTAGAAACATATGATGACTTCACCTTTGAGCAATTAGGAGATGCCTTCAGTGACCTGATGCTTGACTACAGGAAACTGCGTAGTAAATATCAGACCGCTAAGAAGGTACTCAAAGAGTACAAAGAAGAAATAGGAAGACTTACCGACCTACTAGCTGAGGTTAGAGCTAATGTTAGTGAGTCTGGTGAGCTTTCCTCTATAAAGCTCTTATTACACGAGACTAAACAGTCATCCGAAGAAAAAGACAAGATTATAGACCAATTGAGAGAAGATCTTTCTAAAGAAAAGAAAAGTCTTCAATCTGCACAAATCAGAATGGAATCACTCACTTCTGATTATACTAAGTTATATGACACTTCCAAAAGGTTGGAAATTAGGTTAGGAAAACAGCCTGAGCCTGCTGCTTCCTATCCTAACACGTGTCACTTACCGAGAATTCGGAACATTCCCAAGCCAAACACTGTCAGACCAAACCATATAAAACCTTTACCCCAAAAGGTTAAGCCCAAACATGATCATAGGTATGCATTCTTCTATACTAGAAAACCCAAACCTACCAACCATGCACACCACTCAGCTTTCAACACTCGACATGCACAATGTCATTATTGTGGCCTCATTGGTCATATATCATCTGCATGTAGAATGAGAAAGCTTGTAGATTTAAATATTTATGCTTGGATACCTAAAGCTAACAATTCAGGACCCTACAAGAAATGGGTACCAAAGGTTTCATCTGCAAACTGTTTTATAGGTGGAACACCCTTCACATGCTAGAAGCAAATGGATCCTCGACAGCGGTTGCTCACGGCATATGACCGGTGACGCTACCCTATTTACAACACTGTCGAAAAAGAAGAAGGAAGGCTATGTCTCCTTCGGTAATAATTTGAAAGGGTATATTATTGGTATCGGTGATGTTGGTAAGTCTCCCTATCCCGTGATTAAAGATATCTGTCTGGTTATCGAGTTGAAACATAATCTGCTCATCATAAGTCATCTAGCTGATCATGGTTATGGTATCAACTTTGGCAAAGACAAATGTACTATAGTTGATAGCTCAACTGGTAGTACTATCTTTGAAGGTATCAGGGAAGACAATATATATGTTTTCTATCTGTTGGAAGAAGCTAACATTTCAGGTAGATGCTTAATGGCCAAAAGTGATGAGAGTCATCTATGGCACATGAGACTCGGTCATGCAAACATGGATACAATTTCAAGATTATCCACAAAGAAGATAGTACGCGGTTTCCCAGACATAACATTCAAGAAGGATTCGCTATGCAGCCAATGTGAAAAGAACAAGGCTACCAGATCCACATTCAAGTCTGTAAACGCAGTATGTACTACTAGACCTCTACAATTGCTACACATGGATTTATTCGATCCTAGCAGAGTTGCTAGCCTCGGAGGTAAATTATATACATTTGTTATTGTAGATGATTTTTCTAGATACACGTGGATATATTTCTTGACACGCAAGAATGACGCATTATCCGAATTTGTCGCCTTTTGCAAGAAAGTACAAAATAAAAAAAGGTTACATGATCACTCGTATTAGAAGCGATCATGGAGGCGAATTCGAGAATGCTGATTTCGAGCAATTTTGTGACACACACGGTTTTATACACGAGTTCTCCTGCCCTAGAACTCTACAACAAAATGGAGTTGTGGAACGTAAGAACAGAACTCTAACCGAAATGGCCAGAGTGATGTTAAATCAATTTAGCCTACCCAAATACTTCTGGGCTGAAGCTGTCAATACAGCTTGCTTTTTGGCTGTAAGTACTTTATTCTTAATACTAAAGACAACTTGGGAAAGTTTGACGAAAAGGCCGATGAAGGTATATTTCTAGGTTATGCGGCCAAGAGCAAAGGGTACAGAGTCTTCAACAAACGTACCATGATCATCGAAGAATCAATCAACGTCACTTTTGATGAAATGAACCAAATGACTCTCGATGACAGTGATGAAGATCTGCCTACATCAAGCTCAACATCAGCTGAACCTGAACCAAGCTCTGCACTAGCTGAACCCCCTAGAGGAGATCCATGAACCAGCTACCTACAGAGTCTACCGAAAAGGTTAAATTTCACAACTGATCATCCACAAGATTTGGTAATTGGTGACATTACCAAAGAAGTAAGTACTCAATCATACAGTAGAGATATTGTTTCTAGTGTTGCATTTATTTCACAGCTAGAACCTAAATCTATTGATGAAGCATGTAGTGATAGTTTCTGGATAGATGCCATGCAAGAGGAATTGAACCAATTCGAACGGAATCAAGTTTGGGAACTTGTTCCCAAGCCTATTGATCATCCGGTCATTGGCACCCGTTGGGTATTCCGAAACAAACTAAATGAGGATGGTTTAGTAACTCGTAACAAGGCTCGACTCGTAGCTCAAGGATACAATCAAGAAGAGGTTATCGACTACAATGAGACTTATGCCCCAGTTACGAGATTAGAATCCATTCGAATGTTATGTGCATTTGCATGTTTTCATGATTTCAAACTTTTTTCAAATGGATGTGAAAAGTGCTTTTCTAAATGGCTTTATAAAAGAAGAAGTTTTTGTAGCACAACCTCCGGGTTTCACGGATTTCAAAAATCTTGACCATGTTTTCAAGTTGAAGAAAGCCTTATATGGTTTGAAACAAGCCCCTCGTGCTTGGTATGACCGTCTAAGCTCTTTTCTACTTGACAACGGTTTTTCAAAAGGAAAGGTTGACACTACACTATTTATTAAATCTTTTAATGGCAAGCTGCTTTTAATTCAAATCTATGTTGATAATATCATTTTTGGATCCACTGATGAATCTCTTTGTCAAGAATTTTCTAAGTGTATGCAGAATGAGTTTGAGATGAGCATAATGGGAGAGCTGAATTTCTTTCTCGGATTGCAAATCAAACAAACCAACAATAGAACGTTCATTAATCAAGCCAAGTACACAAAAGATTTGCTAAAGAAGTTCGATCTGGACAATGTCAAACCTATTGGCACTCCGATGGCAACTTCAACAAAGCTTGATTCTGACGAACAAGGCAAGCCAGTCGACACACGTAAGTATCGAGGTATGATTGGTAGTTTACTTTACTTAACTGCTAGTCGTCCAGATATCATGTTTAGTGTTTGCCTGTGTGCACGTTTTCAAGCTAACCCAAAGGAATCACATCTGACCGCAGTTAAGCGTATCTTCCGATACCTTAAGGGCACTTCTTCTGTCGGCTTGTGGTATCCCAAAACTAAATCCTTTGACCTTATTGGTTATTCGGATGCAGATTTTGCTGGATGCAAGGTTGATAGAAAAAGTACTAGCGGTACATGTCATTTCTTAGGCAAGGCTCTAGTCTCTTGGTTTAGTAAAAAGCAAAATTCTGTAGCCTTATCAACAATAGAGGCTGAGTATATCACCGCAGGACGTTGTTGCGCTCAGATTTTGTGGATGAAACAAACCCTAGAAGACTTTGATTTATTTTTTCACATATATTCCCATTTTCTGTGATAACACGAGCACCATTAATTTGACTAAGAATCATGTATGTCATTCTCGTACTAAACATATCGAGATTAGACATCATTTTCTTAGAGATCATCATCATAATGGAGATATAAACCTTGTGTACATAGATACTGAAAATCAATTAGCTGACATCTTCACTAAACCTCTAGCGGAAGATCGTTTCAATAATTTACGTCGAGAATTAGGAATTTTGGACGTCAATAATATTAATTGATTTTATTTTATGATTATATATCATTATGCAAAAACTGTGTTAGAGACAAGCTAATAAAGAGTCTGTCTGTCACCACAACTACGGTTGAAGCGAAGCGGTACTTAAGAGTTCTCCGGTGAACCTCCGCCAGCTGGGACAGTACTCCTACAGCTAATCTGAGACAGTCGCTGTGTAACGACATTTAATTCATAAAATATTATTAATTATGTTATTTGAAGGCTAAAATAACTAATCTTTGAATTAAATATTTGCAACGAGTCAATGAAAAAAAAGTAGCAAAAATCAACCTGAAAGAACCCTAGGCGAATTCGGCCAGAGCTCTGACCGAATTCGGCCCGAGTTCGGTTGTAGGTATCTGTGTATATATCCAGAACCCAAGAGCTTCTTCTCTTTCATTGCTTCCAAACTAATTACAACAGTAGCAGCAGCCGACCCCGACCTCCAAACCCTAGTTCTTCACCAATCTATTGCTTCCAATCTACTTGGTGAAATCCTTCCAAAATTTGGAATCGTGCGGAGATCGTTCTTCTCTACAACATATCCAATTTTCGTGAGGTATAACTCCCTCTCTCTCTCCACCTTTCAAATTAGTGCTTTTTATTTCAATGGCACCTAGATTTAATCCGTCTAAGAGGAAGAAGACCACTCCTAGTGAGGAAGGGTCCTCTTCGAATCCTCACACGGATTCTTTGTTTTCGCCGGTCCAAAAGAGCGACGGCGCTTTCGATGGGTTCTTCTTTCAAACCCTCGATCAAGCTTTATTATGGTACGGTGACTTTTCCACCCGATCCATATGTAGCGGCGCTCCGGTTAAATGGACGGTATTCCCTGATCATCGTCACTTATTTGAGGCATTAGGGTTACACTTACTTGTTAAACTGTGCTTCCCAATTGCAACTAATGCCATTAGATTGTTCTATTGCAATCTCGTAGTTAACACTTTTGACGTGAGCACACGTGTTGGAGGCATAGACATTGAGCTCAATGATGTCCTCCTAGCGGAGATTCTTGGTATTCCCAATGAAGGTGAACCGCTAGTTGATATCACGGAATTTGATTTCCCCGAAGGCACTACACTCACGAGTTTCAAAACGGAACTCTGTGCACCTGACAGAGTACGTTCTGGAAAGTTCAAGGCTAACAACCTGAACTTGTTTAACTACGAATTGCATCGCATCATCTACTCTACTCTTCTTCCAAAATTCACTTCCAAGGATGATGTGACTTCGCTTGAGCTGTCCGCCATGTACCATATTCTTAAGGGGATTCCTTTTTCCACCCCTAAGACAATTATTCAGATGATGGGACGTTGTCGTGCTAGAGATCGAAATCTCTCTTACGCGATGATTCTCCCTCGTATCTTTCAGCGATTCGAGATCGATCTATCGACTTGTACTCAGGACTCTGAGCCCAAGTTACTCCAGCTTTCTCGTCGCAGCCGGACTGCTTCAGCTCCACCTCCTGCTCCTCCTACTGCACCATCTTCACCACATCAGCCGTATGCCATGACTTTTGGGGGCATACATCAGCATTTATCAGCTTTGCACGTCTCGATGACGGACATGGCTCGCGAGCGAGAGTTCCGCGAAGTCACCCGTTACTAGGCAATGGCAAACTTCTTGGCCGATCTGCGTTTTGCCCAGACTGGTCACTCTGCTGCTTCCATCCCTCGTGATCCAGCTTTTTTGGGTTACCGCTGTGAGGATGAGGCTGTTCATGCCTACTTCCAGCCAGGTAACGCCTATGACTGGTATCGTGCACCTCGAGATTACGTTGGTGAGTTCTATGCTGGCGCCCCTACTCATCCTACTGGCGCTGGTACTTCTGGTGCTGGTACTTCCGGTCATGCTGGCCACGCTGCTGATGATATTGATGAGGATAGTGATGATGAGATCTGATTTGATTATTAGTAATATTCTATTGTATACTTGGAAATGCTCCGACATTCCAAGTTTTATTATTTACTTTTTATCAGTACTTTGTAGTTTGCTATCAGTACTTTTTATCTTCATGGACATGTTTTTGATGTTTCATTTATGACATCTCAGTTTATTTCAGCATTTTGTTTCAGCACTATTTCTTTATACTGCTTCTCCATTTTAAACTGCCTGTGAAATAGCATGCCTGAGATTTTTTTTATGTTTTGAAGCAATACATGCCTGTGATGATAATTTGTAGAAACATTACATGCCTGTGATGCTATATCTCTAATTCTTATACTATATTTCTTTTATTTTGTTTTCTCGCTATTTGTTACTTATGCATTGATTGCGGGGGAGTCTTCTGCATTAATGCGGGGGAGCCTTCTCTTGTGCAATTATTTTGCTAAGTGACAAAGGGGAAGAAAATTAAAAATGATCTAACATTTTTTTTTGAGTTAAATACAGGTTATGAACAATTTCTACTTTTTGATATTTTTGAACAAGCTTGAACTAGCTTAATGTTATATCATTCATAGTTTGTCAATTATCAAAATGGGGGAGATTGTTGGCCCATTGGTCATATGGTCAACCTGATTTTAATAATTGATCAAAACTCTGTCTGGATATACGAAGCTTGTTGGGACATCTCAGCTTCTTGGACATAAGCAAGATTGGATATTCACTCCGTTCAAGACTGAAGATCTGTTTGCCTACTTGAGTCTGTACTTCCTATGCAATGTAATTTTCATTTTATTTGAATCTAGGAATACGTTGTACACCGAGTCGTACTGGCAAATAGGCTATCCCCAAAATAGTTCAAAATGTTTTTAAAATGACCTATCAAAATGTTTACAAAAAGGTTTTCAAAAAGGTTTTCAAAAATCACCAAAATCTATTTTTAAAACTCTAACCTAACCCTGACAGAGTTCGGCCAGAGTTCGGTTGGTGGCCGTTTGATTTTTGAATTCTCTGGAACTTGGTCCTCCTGCAGTTGCGGATTTGACCGAGATTTGCTCATCGAGTTCTGCCCGAATTCTGACAGAGTTCTCCCTTTGGAATTCCTATAAATAGAGATGGATTTTGATCATTTCAATTCACTCATTCACTTTCAATCTTCTCTCTATCTAAAAAGCTTTCTGCCTTCCAAAGAGTTTTCTAGAGCTTTCATTTTCAGATCCCAAGCCAGTTACAATCCTCTAGTCGATTTGCCAGTGCGGTACGGTCTAGAAGTTTCTGAGAGATTGTAATCAGAAGGCTTGATTGAAGAATACCTCTTCACATTTGAAGTTGGACGAGTTCTTCGTATCAAAGCTCGCGTTGTAGAAGTTGCAAGGACTTCGTAAGAAAACTTACGGTTTTTCCTATAGTGGATTCAACTGGTAGCAAGAGTTCTACCGACTGGATTAGTCCTCAACAGAGGGATACCAATATACATCGCTATCTTTGTGTTTGCTTTCTAAACTCGGCCTTTACATTATTTCAACTGTGATTATATACTGTGATTGTGTTGCTAACATTTTTTTAATTAGCATTATTCCGCTGCCAACTCTATTCACCCCCCCCCCTCTAGAGTATTACGCTTTACTATATCGTTCCTACACACGCAAGTGACCACTATATGATACTCACAACTCACACACAACTTGTGATATAATCGTGACAAAATTAATGACATGCACTCTATTGACGGAAGTCTCTTAACCCTAGGTCCACAAGTAAGAAGAAAAATAAATAACTGAAAATAAAAGTGCGGAAAATAATAACAGAATAATAAGATGCAACTAAATATAAGCAGTAATTATGGTAAGGTATCTAGTCTGAAGATGCTGCGATGATCTGACATGTTCTGAACAGTCCAATAGCCATGTTCGATGTGTAGAGGTCTGAAGTCTCAGGGAAATAGGAATATGGAATTAGTCATGGTTTAATGACGGTCAACTTTGATAACTAAAAGAAATTTTGAGGAGGGATACTCATAGTCATTTTATTTCTTTAGAAAATGTTTATAATAACTAAAAATATGTTTTGGTATTTAAAAATATAGTTTAAGATAAATATTTGAAACCTTAAGAATTCTTTTTAGGCAAACATGTCGAAGTAAATACTTAGATAGAGAAACCGTGTCCTATTAGTAAAAAAATAGTTAATAAATAAAATATTTAGGAAATTGTTTTATCATTTGAAAATACATTTTTATAGGGTTTAAGACTAAAATATATATACAAAAAACCTAGAATAAAAATAAAAATTTACTACGAAAACTTATTTAACAATGTCCTAGATATATATAAAAATCTTTTTTTCTTTTTTTTTGGGATAAAAATCTAATTTAGACATGCAAAAATATTTTATAGCCTTTAAATATTTATAACAAAGTAATAATAATAAAAATATAACAAATAAAAAACATAATAATATAAATCATAAGTATCCTAACTATATAAATAGGTAATAGTAACTTTAACACCAATAATAATAATAATACTAATAATAATATTAATATTAATATTAATAACAATTATATAACTACTTCTCTCTTCTCCCCCCCCCCAAATGGGAACTCAGTGGGAGAGAGATAGGAAGGGGGAAAGGGTTTACCTGGCGATCGTCGGCACGGGGGCACGCAAGGCGGAGGAGGCGGCTGGGATGGCCGAGGTGCGGAGGTGATGCTCCACTACGGGGGTTCTCTCCAGTAGAGGGGGCGACGGCGACGAAGTTGGGGCTGCGCGTGGAGTGCAACAATCCACGGGGTCTCGCCATGGGGTTCCTGGCGATGGAAGAGGACGCTGGAGGCGGGCACGCTGGTGGCGGAAGACGCCAGGATGCGGCGGCGGTGGTGCTCAGTGGTCGCCGCGGCGCAGTGCCTGGCCCGGCGGCGGTGTACTCGCTCGAGCGTGGAGAAAGGGAAATCGAGCGGACGGCGGGGGTAAATCCGTGGCGACGGACTCGAGGCGAGCGGCGGGCACAACTAGGGCACTCTCGGTTGGAGCAGAAGATGAGCGAAGGGCGGGTCAGGTTAGGGTCTTCCCCCTCTTCTTTTCTGGTGGTGGTGGTGGTGATGCTTCACTGTGTTGACCGAGATTTTGGGAGATGATGGTAGTGATAGGGTTTTGTCGAGGAGGACGGGGGAGAAATTGTCGGGGATGATGACCGGTGGTCCATGGGTACGATGGTGTAGAGACGGGTGGTGGCGGTGGATGGCTGAAGGTCCCGGTGGTGGACGGTGATTGGGTTCGGCCGCAGTCAGGGCTAGACCAGTACTGGGTTTGGGTGACGGGTGTGGAGCGCCGGTGACGTGTTCTGGTCTGGTGGCTGTGGTGGTGATGGTGATGGTGGGGTAACAGCCAGGTGGTCATGGCCAAAGGGGGGTAGAGATACGAGGTATGGAGGAAGTCGAGAGTGATGATGCCGACGGCGGCGGCGTAGTTGCTGCGAGATTGGATTGTTGGGTCGTCGTGTATTGGGGACTGTGCCAGGTTTGGGTTGTGTCGTGTCGAGAGTGTTCGACACGACGGAGATGAATGCCCGGAATTGTCGGACTATGGAGGAATATTGTATTTGTAAAGGTAAAAGATATAGTGGATGGGAGGACACCGACACGATGCACAATGGGGTGGAAATTTAGTGTTGTGGAGTTCATGGAAAAAAAAAGAGGGCAAGTACCTTTCTTTTTATAAGAGGTGGAATACCATTAGGATAAAGACTATGATAGTTTAAATGCCCATAAGATAATTTCACAATTAAATTCAAATTAATTTAAAATCGTTTTAAACCATGTTGAATTTAAAGTTGTTCAAAATAAGTCAATAAAATCTTTTTAAAGGTAAATTATCACCACCAATTAAATTTAAACCATAACACTATTTTAAAATAATTTTTCGAATAATAAAATATTAATATTAAATAAATTTCGAAAAATAGAGTTATATACATAAAATTTAAATTTATGTACTTCATATGCGATGAATATTTTGCATAATATCTCATTTTCAAACTTACTAATTATATAACCTTTCATGATGTAAAATAAAATTTTGGAAATTCCAATATGACGCATTTTACAACTTTACGAAATTAAAAATATTTATTATTTATTATTGAAAACCATGCTTCTAAATAAAATGTTTTTACAAAAATATGTACCTTTCACATATTCGCACTCGACGAGCCATACGAAAATACGAGCTCATACGCACGTTCAATACGACAAATTCGTACTCGACGTACAATACAACTATGCGACTTACAAATACAAAGTAAAAAATTTAAAAAAAATTCATAGTAGAAATTTAGGGGGATTACACCAAACACATGTACCTCCACATCTCCTCCCCCTTCGACTTCTCCAAGGTTTGGGCCAAAGGCTCCACCAGAATTGCCGCCCAGAACGTTAAAATCGTCAAATGGTCTCCGGACTTTAGCACCAAAGTCGATTCAACGATCGTTGCGGCATGGATCACCCTACCCAACCTCCCCCTTGTTTGCTTCATGCCTGCTGCGCTGAAATGTATCGCCAGCTCTTTTGGGATGCTTGTGGCGATAGCAGAAGAAACAAGAAACCTCTCCAAAGGCAACTACGCGAAGATCTGTGTAGAACTCGACCAAGCATACGACCCCCCGCCCAAATTTAACTCGAGCTAGGGGGCCGGACGCACTATCAAACGCTCGTGTACGACAATAACATCTTATTTTGTAAACACTGTCAAATGAGAGGACACTCCTTTAAACACTGTTTTAGAGCTCATCCTGAGTTGAAGAAGGCTGGAACCCGTAAACCACAAACTCAGAAGGCGGCGTCCACTGTTCCCACATCTCCAACCCATCACCAACCCAATCTCTACCTTATCACCAATAACAGTAGCATATCCCCCTCCCTCGGCCCGATTCGGCCACCGGACAGTGCCATCATCCCTTACAACCCCCTAAATATAAGCCTCAACAACCCATTCACCATCCTCGCCTCCTTCCCATCAGAGATCAATTCGGAGAGCCCCCTACCCCCATGCTCAAGCACAGATGCCGACTACGGCCAGAACGATGCCATCTTGGCTACTAATGAGGAGGAACAACCGGCTCTTATCATCTCCCAGAGAAACCTACCTCAGTTATTGCCTCACACAATACTGACATAGCCAGCGAGGCCTATAGACCGAGCTTTGACTTTGCTACGACGGACAGGTTCCACCAAGCGAGGGATGCTGGTTTCCTGGACCCCAGTAACCCCCTGAGTGCGTTGGCAGAAACAGACCAAGAAGCCCCCCTTTTCTGCTGGAGGTCTCTGACAGCCGTCGTCCAAGCTCGCCTGTCACGGAGGTGGAACCCCCGAAACCTAACCAGAGTGCCCCTAAAAACCACCACAAAAAGAAGAAAAATGTGACATAGAGCTGTCGTCGGCCATGACCAAGAGGGCCACCGCTAAACTCACCAACCTCCCACCCCTCCTCCCTTCCAATGCTTAACATCCTCTCCTGGAACGTTCGGGGGCTGGCCAATAAACCAATGCTGAATAGAATCATCAGCCTCAAGAAGATTCATAAGATCGACATTTTAGTTATAATAGAACCCAAAATTCCTCAAAAAGACTTAAAGCCATCCAACTTCAGCTTGGATTTCAGGCCGCGGTCGCCGGACGCAACGACATTTGGATCCTCTTCGCTGCCGATATCAGGTTCGGCATCGCACAGGACTCTAGACAGGCTCTCTCCCACTGGGTGGAACATCCACTTCTTCCAACCCTCTCTCCTCTCTGCGGTCCACGGAAGCTGTGACCTTCCAGAGCACAGGATCCTCTGGAACACGTTGCTGGAGACTTACCCCTAGCAACAATCTCTCGTGGCTGTGCATTGGCGACTTCAACACTATCTCCTGGAGCGAAGAGAAGTCTGGGGGTCGTCCGTCCCCAAACAGGCCATGAATGACTTCAACAACTTTATCTTTAACGCCTATTTAAACACCCTTCCTTCTACCGGCAACGCTTTCATTTGGTGCAACATGCAGGAAGGTGCTAGAAGATAATACTCTCAACTCGATCGTGTCTTGACCAACAACTGGTGGAACGACATGGGCCTCACCACCAAATTATCCCACCTCAACACTACCGAATTAGATCATTCTTCCCTTCTGATTGAGCTCAGCAGCAGATCTAACCGCATCAAAAAAGCTTTCCGGTTCCTGAACTTCTGGAGGCATCACCCCGCAATTCAAAAATACCGTCGCATCCGCGTGGTTTTCTAAGACGATCCAGAACCCCTCACTCGGGTTGCAGCTAGACTGAAAGCCACCAGGAAGGCCCTTTCTACGTGGAGCAAGTCCGCATTCGGCAACCTTTTTCAAGCGGTTAGAACTGCGGAGGATGACGTCAACCGTGCCGAGATCCAGTTAGCCACAGACAGATCACCGCGGGCCCGGTCCGCACTCAACTTGGCCAGAGCTATTCTCAAGTCCCGTTTGAAGGTGGAGATGGAATTCTGGAAGCAGAAGGCAAGATTAAAATTGGACTCTGAGGGGGACCGTGATTCGAGCTTCTTTCACTCTTGTGTCAAGGGCCGCCGGCATAAGCTTCATTTACACCAAATCTGTGATATGAACGAAAACCGGTTGGATGACCAGAGCCGCATACAAGAGGTGGTCGCCAAATTTTACTCCAATCTATTCTCCAAAGAAGCCATCGTCAAGGATGATGAGTTCCTGGCAAAGGTCCCCAATTTGATCTTTCGAAGGGGATAACGAGCAGCTGCTCACTCCACCCTCCGCTGAGGAAGTCAAGGCCACAGTTTGGGACCTAGATGAATTTAGCGCCCCCGGGCAGGATGGTTTCTCTGGTGTTTTCTTCAGATCCTGCTGGGATCTGATCGCAGCAGACTTCCCCGAGGCCACAATCGTATTCTTCCAAGGGGCCCCCTACCCCAAATCCATCTTCAGTGCCAACCTAATCCTCATTCCCAAAAAAGATAACCCGGAGACCTTCAAAGTCTTTAGACCCATCAGCCTCTGCACTTTCACCAATAAAATTATTTCGAAGATTTTCAACAACCGCATGTCCGCTCTCCTTCCTAAGATTATCTCCGAAGAGCAAAGTGATTTTGTCCCAGGTCGGAACATCATTGACAACATTCTCCTAGCTCAAGAAATGATCACATGCATGAAATTCCCATCTAGAGGGAGAAATATTGCCATTAAACTTGACATGGAGAAAGCATACGACCGTTTGGATTGGCAATTCATGATTTAGGTTTTTAGGGCCTTCGGTTTCTCGGAATCTTGGATCGACATCATCTTCCGCTCGATCAGCAACTCATGGTTCTCCACCGTCATCAACGATCAGGCAGCAGGTTTCTTCACTGCCTGCCGTGAGGTTAGACAAGGTGACCCTCTCTCCCCCACTATCTTTATTATTGCGGCAGAAGCACTCAGCAGAAACCTCAAAAACATGGCCAATACTCCCAGATTCCATCACTTTCATACTACCATCGGATGCCCTCTGATCACGTATCTTGCCTATGCCGGTGACATTCCTATTTTCTCTGCTGGAGATATCGGATCTGTCGAGATGGTTCACACCACGCTGGAGAAATACGCTAGATGCTCGGGCCAACGCATCAACACCAACAAAAGCATCATCTACACTCACCACAAAGCAGACATGATTCACTCTGCGGCGCTACCCACCCTGACTTCCTTCTCTACTGCTTATCTGTCGTTCTCCTACTTGGGTTGTCCGTTGGTTTATGGCAAGTCTAATTCAGGCATCTTTGCGAGTCTTGTTAACAAAATCAGGTCCAAAATCGAGGGATGGCACAATACGACCGTATCCCCGGGTGGCAAGTTGATTCTGATCAAACATGTCCTATCCTCCATCCCCATATATACCCTTGCCATCTGCGCCCCACCGAAAAAAAGTTCTTTACTCGCTTGAAGCCCTATTTGCCAACTTCTATTGGGGGCACTCCGACGGCAAGGATAAGTACCACTGGGCCAGCTGGGATACCATGGCCAAACCCATCGAGGAGGGAGGGCTGGGATTCAGTAGACTACCCTATATCGTCGATTCCTGCTCCATGAAGCTGTGGTGGAAGCTACGTTCGGACAATTCATTTTGGACCAGGTTCACGAAGGCTAAATATTTTAGACTCTCTCACCCCGCGCATGCCGTCACTAATAACATATCCTTTACGTTATGGCGGCGTATCCTCCATGGCCGACACCTCGTCGAACCCCTCATTCGCCTCAAGCTCGGGGATGGCCACTCGTCGATGTTCTACGAACGATGGCTTGGGGATGAGGTTGTCCAGCAGTCAACGACTAACATACCTCCTCGTGACATCCAGGAGCTGTGGGACAGTACCTATGGATGGAGGTGGGATAGTATCAGAGCGCAGCTTGGCGCGGTGGCGGTCACCAGCCTCGCTGTCGCGGACCTGTGGATCGTCGATTCCCCGGATACATTATGGTGGTCGCCCAACCCGAGCGACAATTTCTCCTCACCATCGGCTAGGATTGTGGCGAGGGGCATCGGTGTTCCGGCCCCTTATACTGCTCCGTTCCGACAGGCGTACATCCCCATCAAATGGTCCATTTTGATTTGGAGAGCCCATATGCGGAAACTTCCCACCGACGACATCCTAACCTCCTTCGACTTCAGCCTGGCTTCGCGGTGCCACTGCTGCTCATCCCATCAAGCTGAAACTGCGGAGCACATCCTTCTCTCTGGCGACCTCGCGACACAGTTGTGGAAGAATCTTTCTTCCAAATGTCGACAGGACCATCAGCCGGGCGGCCTTAACGGTCTCCTAGTCAACTAGAGCAGATCTCATGGGCATCAGATCGTTGTGGCCGCCGGTATTTGGGTCCTGTGGAAAAATCAGAACAAATGGAGATATGAAAACCGCCAATACAACCCCAACCAACTAATCAGGGAGGCTACCAGACAGGTGCGTAATGCCGCCTGGCGCTGCCATCACTCCCCGCCTGGCTTTTGGGAGGCTCTGGCTTTCACTGGTGTCTAGGCATAGCGACGCTCTGGCCAGGAGCCGTTTTCGGCTCCCTTTTGTGATTGCTGCTTTTTTCATGTTTTTGCCGTCTTTTCGCGCGTGGTGCGTATGCATGTATAGGCTTCGGTACTTTGCGCCTTATACATCAATAAAAGTCTCTTCTTCCAAATATATATATATATATATATATATATATATATATATATATATATATATATATATATATATATATATATATATATATATATATATATAGACTAATAATTATCCTAATTATACATATTAGTATAGATAATAACAAATTAACAAATAGATTAACCAAACTAAAAAAATTAAACCAAACCAACGAAAAACAAACAAATGAATCAAACCAAACCAAACATATTTAAAGCAAACAAAATTAAACAAACCATTAAAAACCAAACTAACCACCAAACCAATTTTTGCCAACCGTGTTGGCGGAAATCCAACTTTCAATTATTTTATATACTATGTATTTTTTTTTGCCAACTATGTTGGAGGAATGTTTCGTTCTAGTTAAAATTTAGATACTTATTTTGTTTACACTAATTTATAGAAGATTAATTTTGGTACAATAAATTTTTTGTAATTAGAAAAATTAAAAATAATAATTAATATTCTATTTATGCTCCACAAAAGGAGAGAGAGGTTCTAGAATTATCATTCCTCCAATCCAGGAGTTTCTTACACCAAACTTTTGGAGGAAATTTGGATCTCTCTTAAAAAATTTAAAAACATTAAAAATTGCAATTTCAGGAATTATTTTTGTGAATAATGATTTGTCCTATAAAATGCTTTAGGTTACGAGCAGTAACCTAATTCTTCTCTTCACCAATTTTCTTCCTTGTTGATGATGTCTCGCCAAGCACCACCGCGAGCTTGGGTGATCGCAGACTACAGCAGCCTCACCACTGTTGTGTTCTTCTGACGAGCACCATCGGAAAGCAGTGTCATCGTGTCCAGCTCTGGTCACCGGTCACAGCCCTTCCCTTCCAGTGCCTTCATATCCACCTGTTAGTTCCGGGGCACAATTTTTTCGATGGAAAACAGAGAATATGAAACAATTGTAAAAATAATGTTTCAACGCAACACTTCTAGGAAGGTTGCGCAAGTATAACGAAGATCTAAAAAGATATCGTTATGATATTACGAGAATCTAAAAAGATTTCGTAATCACAGCAGCGAAGAAGATGACAGGAGAAAGATGGAAGATAGCCTGCGGGGGTGAATGATCACCGTTGCTCAAAGCTTTATTCGCCCTACACGAACAGCTTCTAGGAACCAGCAAGTTCGTTGGAGAACTTGGAACACTTGTGCTCTTCTGACTCCTCGGACGGACACGAACTCCCGTGCAAAAGCAACGCTGGTGCGGCGCTTATTCTCTCTCTTTCGAAGGCTACTGGAAGATCAGAACTATGTTAAAGAACACTTCTGAATACTTTGTTTACTTGTGCTAAACAACACTCGTAAACTTTCTGTGGTGGCTTCTCTTTCTATTCTGTAACGAGCCTTGAGAGAGAGGATGCCTTATATATGCCCTACAGCAACTGGTCGGTTGCCACAAAGTTAGGGACGTGGTAATAACCACCCCGAACATGTAGCAACCGTCCAGAACATGCAAACGCACGTTCTGCTGCCAACTGCGTACACCCAGCGCTCCTTGCATTTTGCGCGACAAAGCGCGCACTGAACTGCGCACACTGCGCGCACTGCATGCACTGCGCACACTGCGCACACTGCGCAACCAGCGTAACCAGCGCAACCCAGCACAACCTTGTACAACCCAGCGCAACCCTGCGCAATCCAGCGCAACCCAGTGCACCCAAGCGCAACCTGAGCACAACCTGGGCGCGCACCTGGGCAGCGCAACTGGGCTTGCGCACCTGGGCATACGCAACTGGGCAGCGCAACTGGGCTTGCGCAACGTGGCTGCGCAAGTGGCTCGTGCAACGAGCGCAACTAAAGTGCACTATGTGCCTAGCGACGATGCTGACGTTCTAAGTGTAAAGTGCGCCAACAAAATGCCACATTATGCCTCATGAGCCCATGAGCCCGAGTCCGAGTCCGAGTTCGAGTCCGAGTCGCTAAGCCCCTACGGGGCTTAGCTCCTATGGAAATAAATTTCCTAAGAGCAAAAAGCATGAATGCTTTTATTGTTGATTTTAGCCTTTTTCCTATTAGAAAAATAACCCCACATGGCAAACCCATGTGCACCTCCACACCACATGTGCATCTCCAATAATAGCAAAGCTAATATATAGAGATACAAACTCTTTGGCCTATCCGATATGGGACTAAAGTTTCTAAAGGAAAGGCCAAAACTCCAACAATCCCCCACATATCTCTATATATGGGTATAAGTGTTTTCCACAGTAACTGTCCATCATGCATTAGGAAAGATGTCGCTGATGACTTGAATCTTCCCGCATGGGTTAAAAATCAGACTATAATACAAGAATGGAGTAAGCCTTGAATTCTGCATCATAGCTGAAATTCTTTCCACTCACATAATGTAGTTACATGTGCTTCTGGCTACACGTTAAAGGCCCTGTGCCAGCCTGGTTTCAGTGTATAATTTTGGGCGTCTACAAGTTTACCCTCAAGAGACGGCCTGATATCTCTTTGTCAATACACTATAGGTGAGTTCATTATAAAGAGACATGGCATGAAGCGCTTTGCGCTTCCCTTGCGGTGCTACGTCGCCATGACATGGCTTAAAGTCGAGGCCTTATCCCGTACCGGGAACCTCATCGTAGTGTCATACTACTGTAGCATGAGGCAACCGCCTCTTTGTAGTGCCAAACTACCCAGCATGAAGCCTTGGCTCCCTTGCGGTGTTACGCCGCAACGACATGGCTTACAAGGCCGAGGCTTTATCCCTAACCTGGTACCTCATCGTGGTGTCATGCCACTGTAACATGAGAAACTCCTCCTCTTTGTAGTGCTGACTACATCCCTCTTTATTTTTAACATACAGCATTAGGCTAACTGCCTATTTGCGGTGCTACGCCGCTGTGACTTGGCGTACAAAGCCGAGGCTTTATCCTATTACTGGGCAGCACCCCACATATAGGAACCTCATTGTGGAGTCACCCCACTGTAGCATGGAGTTTCACTCCTTGTAGTGCTGCTCTACCGTGCCTCCTGTAAAGCACACCAGGCATTCACTCTGCTTGAGAACTCATTAAGACAATTAAGCCAACCTTCCCACAGGAACCGTTTTCTAAAGAAAACAACAGTAGACAACAGTGGTTATAGGTCCGTAACCTCTCTATGCCCAATAGAACATGTATCCACCGTTCCTGATATTCTTCCGATTAGTGGTCCTCCCTTGAACCAAAAGCTAGATGCCTAGTAGATAAATCTTTGAACTAATAGCATAAAACTTTATGGTAGGAATACAATAATACAATATCAGAATGCCTTCAAGCCCATTTTACAAGCTGTATCATCGACCAGCTGGCGCTTGAGGCCCTTGGTGAACGGATCCGCCAGGTTTTCCTGACTCTGAACATCAATAACTGCAATAACACCTCTCTTGATAAGTTCGTGTACTGCCCTGTGCTCCAACCGCACAGTCCTCTTCTTTCCGTTGAAGAGGTCATTTGATGCCACCGCCGCAGTCGCCTGGTTGTTGCAGTATATCGGTATTGCCAGTATTTGTGCCCCAACCACTGGAAGATCATACATGAGCTCCCGAAGCCATTATGCTTCCTCGGCTGCGGTATCAAGTACAAAGAACTCAGATTCTATGGATGACCGCGAGAGCATAGTCTGCTTCTTCGACTTCCACGATATAGCAGCTCCATCTATTGTGAAAATGAATCCACCTATGGACCTCTCGCTCTCCACCTCTGAGCACCAGCTGGCATCACTGAAGCCTTCCACTACCGGCGGATCTCCACTGTAGTACAGTACATATGTCTGAGCCTTCTTGAGATATCTCATAACCTGTTTCACAGCTTTCCAGTGTTCAGCACCTGGGTTGCTCGTGAAACGACTCAGCATTTCCACGGTGAAAGCTATGTCAGGCCTTGTGGCAGTAGTAGCATACATCAAACTTCCGATTACGCTTGCATACTCCAGTTGCCTGACGCTTTCCCCTGAATTAGGCTTCAGCTTCAGATCATACCTGTACGGCGTATCGATCCCTGGAAGATCTCGATACCCATAACGAGTGATAATTTTCTCAATATAATGAGACTGTGACAGCGCTAGTCCAGTGTATGTCCGGATGATCTTGATCCCTAAGATCACATCTGCTTCCCCCAAGTCCTTCATACTGAACTTGCTTGAGATGAACTTCTTTGTCTCCGTGACACAGCTAATATCCGTACCTAGGATAAGCATGTCGTCCACGTATAGACAAACGATCACACCTCTTCCATCAGCGAACTTCGCGTAAACACACTTGTCCGTATCGCTGACCATGTAGCCATTTGACCTTATAACTTTGTCAGATTTCTCATACCACATCTTGGGAGCCTGTTTAAGACCGTACAAGGATTTCACCAACTTACAAACTTTGTCTTCAAGACCCCTGATGACAAATCCCTCTGGTTGTTGCATGTAAATCTCTTCGGTCAGTTCGCCATTTAGGAAAGCCGTATTCACATCCATCTGATGTATCACCATCTTATGTATTGCTGCGAGAGCAATCAACATTCTGATGGTGGTCATCCAGGCTACTGGAGCATACGTGTCAAAATAGTCAATCCCCAGCTTCTGAGAAAATCCCTTGGCTACCAACCTAGCCTTGAACTTGTCAATAGTTTCGTCTGCTTTCATCTTCTTCTTCTTGAAGATCCATTTGCATCCGATGGGTTTCGCTCCTTCAGGAAGATCAACCAACACCCAAGTGTTATTCGAGGTGATGGAATCAATTTCATTGTCAATCGCCTCCTTCCAGAAAACCGCGCCTCTGGGTTTCATCGCCACATCATAGGTAAGCGGATCTGCTTCCACATGATAGGTGAAAAAGTCACTTCCGAAGTCCTTCGGCCTCCTCACTCGCTTCATTGACGGCTCAGCGAGATCTGGTTCAACCGTTGTTTCAACAACAACTTCTTCTTGGACCACATCTTCATTGAAGACCTGTGCACCCTCATTGTTCTCCGGAACATCCGTAAGAACAATATTCTTGTGCCTTGCAAATTTGTTTTCAAAATATTCTGCGTCGCGAGATTCAATGATATGATTTGACTTAATATCAAGAAATCTCCGAGCATCACTCTTCTCGGTATACCCCAAGAAGATCGTTTTAGTAGTCCTTGTCCCAAGCTTCTGAATCTTCAGATCTGGAAGCTTGACATATGCCAGACACCCCCACACTCGAATGACATTCAAGTTAGGTCTGACCTTGAACCAGAGTTCATGAGGAGTAACGTCTGAAGTTGCATGAGGCACTCTATTTAGAATAAAAGTGGCCGTCAATGCAGCTTCTCTCCAGTAGCACTTAGGAAGACCAACAGTCAACAACATTGAGTTAATCATTTCTGTTAACGTTCTGTTCTTCCTCTCTGCTACTCCGTTTGATTGAGGAGAGTACGGAGCCGTAGTCTCATTGACAATTCCATGTTCTTTGCAGAACGATGCGAATTCATGAGACCTGTACTCCCCACCTCGATCACTTCTTATCCTTTTGAGTTGTTTTCCAGTCTGCCGCTCAGCTTCGGCTCTGAATCCTTAAACTTTTCGAATGCTTCGTCCTTAGCCTTCAGCAAGTAGACGAACGCATACTTTGAGAAGTCATCGATGAAGGTTATGAAATACTTCATCCCGGCCATTGTAGAAAACTGTTTGAAGTCACAGATATTAGAGTGTACCAACTCCAAAAGATCTGTACTTCGATTAACCCGAGGAAAGGGTTTCCTTGTGATCTTTTTTTGAGCACAAACTTCACATTTCTCTACCTTACCCCCACACTTGGAGATAAGTCCTAGACTAGACATTCTGTTTATTCGTTTACAATGAACATGTCCTAGCCTATTATGCCACAACTCAAGAGTATAAGCAGAATGAGTGACTTCATTAATCACATTAATTACATTGGACTGATTTACAAGCTGAATTTTGAACATTCCTTCAGTATAAAAAGCTTTTCCGAAATATGTTCCTTTGATAGACATCACCATCTGGCCAGCATTGATGTCCATCCTGAGGCCTGCTTTGCAGAGTAGGCCTCCTGAGATCAGGTTCTTGGCGATAGCAGGTACGTGCTTCACGTCTTGAAGCGTCAGAGACTTCCTCGAAGTCAGCTTCAACACCACCGTCCCGATCCCGAGCACTTCAGCTTGTGCCTGGTTCGCCATCATAACCACTTCAGAAGTAGGTGTATAGGTGGTGAACCGCTCCTTACTAGAGCAGACATGGCAGGAGGCTCCAGTGTCTACCCACCAGTCAGAGTCAGTCCTTACCGCATCAACCTGTGCAATCATAGCAACAATGTTAGTGATCATAGATACCTTACTAGGCTCTCCTTGCTCTGATTGCTTGGTTTTTGCTTTGCACTCATTCTTAAAGTGGCCCTTCTTGCCACACTTGAAGCAAGGCATTTGAGACTTTGGCTTCTTTTTCTTGATAGAAGTTCCCTTGACTTTTAGTCAGGGTCCTTCTTCTTGCTGTGGAAAGCCGCCTGCTTTCCCCTTAGTTCCTTGGTCTGAACCAGATTGGCGTTAGCCAATTGCTTGGACAGTGTGTCCACCTTCAGTTGAGCCCGCATCTGGTCCTCAACATATATTTCCTGCAAGAGATCTTCAAGGCTGATCTCAAGCTTCTTCCTATGCATGTTTGCATAGAACTTGCTCCACCCAGCGGGGAGCTTTGAGACAATCCCTCCAACAACAAACTTGTCGGGGAGGGGCATCGCCTCGTCTTCTAACTTCTGTCGCAGTTTCAGGAACTCCTTCACCTGCGGCAGCATAGACTTTTCGTCCTCAAAGAACCACTTGTGATATTTTTCAACCACAAATATTTTACTACGGTTCTTGTCTTCTTCGTAGAGTTTTTCTAGAGACTTCCATATGTCTCTAGCGATATTCTTCTTAGAATAGGATTCTGCAAGGGAATCCTTCTTAGTATTCAGGATAAGCAGCCTGCAAATGCTATTTTCCTTCTCCACTTGGCCTGAAGTTTAGTAGCCGCAGAGATTGCGGCAGCAGACCCAGTATCTGGAACGGTAGGTTTTTCTTTAAGAAGCACGTGATCCACGTCTCTGAGTTGAAGAGTGAGAAAAACCTTCCTCTTTCAGACTTGATAATGCTCTCCATCAAACTTTTCTAATTTGCAAAAGTCAGTATTGAGGAGTGAAGCATTAACGTTTTCCATCGTAGCAATTAAACTTTGAGATTGTTAGTACCGGGGCACAATTTTTTCGATGGAAAACAGAGAATATGAAACAATTGTAAAAACAATGTTTCAACGCAACACTTCTAGGAAGGTTGCTCAAGTATAACAAAGATCTAAAAAGATATCGTTATGATATTACGAGAATCTAAAAAGATTTCGTAATCACAGCAGCGAAGAAGATGACAGACGAAAGATGGAAGATGGCCTGCTGGGGTGAATGATCACCGTTGCTCAAAGCTTTATTCGCCCTACACGAACAGCTTCCAGGAACCAGCAAGTTCGTCGGAGAACTTGGAACACTTGTGCTCTTCTGACTCCTTGGACGGACACGAACTCCCGTGCAAAAGCAACGCTGGTGCGGCGCTTATCCTCTCTCTCTCGAAGGCTACTGGAAGATCAGAACTGTGTTAAAGAACACTTCTGAATACTTTGTTTACTTGTGCTAAACAACACTCGTAAACTTTCTGTGGTGGCTTCTCTTTCTATTCTGTAATGAGCCTTGAGAGAGAGGATGCCTTATATAGGCCCTGCAGCAACTGGTCGGTTGCCACAAAGTTAGGGACGTGGTAATAACCACCCCGAACATGTAGCAACCGCCCAGAACATGCAAACGCACGTTCTGCTGCCAACTGCGCACACCCAGCGCTCCTTGCACTTTGCGCGACAGAGCGCGCACTGAACTCCGCACACTGCGCGCACTGCGCACACTGCGCAACCAACGCAACCCAGCACAACCCAGCGCAACCCTGTGCAACCATTGCGCACCTGGGCTTGCGCACCTGGGCATGCGCAAAGTGCGCCAACAAAACGCCACATTACGCCTCATGAGCCCATGAGCCCGAGTCCGAGTCCGAGTCCAAGTCGTAGCTCCTATGGAAATAAATTTTCCAAGAGCAAAAAGCATGAATGCTTTTATTGTTGATTTTAGCCTTTTTTCCATTAAAAAAATAACCCCACATGGCAAACCCATGTGCACCTCCACACCACACGTGTATCTCCAATAATAGCAAAGCTAATATATAGAGATACAAATTCTTTGGCCTATCCGATGTGGGACTAAAGTTACTAAAGGAAAGGCCAAAACTCCAACACCACATGCGTCGAGTAGTTCGACAGAATTCTCCATGACTTCGTCAATATCGACGTGGTGAGCTCGGAACTGATACAATTTTATCCTCTTTTTGGGTGGTAGTTTCTCTTTCCTCACAGGATTACTTTACGATCTAATTTGATGATCCTGAACTAGATCTAATCCTCTTCAATCTCAACCAATTTTTACCTTGTGATTTGGAGTTTTGAGCACTCGAATTTGATCATGAATTGCTCGCAGTGGTGAATACTCGGACTGTGTTGATAGTGATTCTGATCCGACTTTGCTCGACCAGAACGCATTGCTCGACCAATCAAATTCGAATCCAGCTGACTGAATATAGAGCTGGTATGTTATTCTTTCATCCTCCTTATTTAGATTTCTAAAATTTTGTTGCATTAATTTGGAATTGAACTCCAAAGTACCTTCATAAGTAATGTATTTTATTCATGTTAGTAATTCATTTGGACTCTACTTTGAGACCGAATTTTTCACCATTTATTGCATTAAATTATCCAAATTGTTTGATCCAAACTATATATGTTCTACTCTCGATATGTGAAGTATTCCACCTTTAGATCTGTGTATTATTTGGTGGAATCGGAGGTGGAATTAGCCAAAAATTAACTGTTGCACGATTTTTCCTTTTTTCCCCTTTATGGGAATTGATTTTTCGCCAAACTTTGATGCCAGTTTCTGATCAACTTGATCGAGCTTTCAGTGATCCGTCACCTCTGAGTTACTCCTAGTAAGGTTCTTAAAGTTTTTTTTCTTTCATTAAATTCCAGTTCGACTGATGAACATATGAGTGACCAAATCATCCTTCCACATATGGATTGTTGAGAAAGTTTTTTTTTTTCTCGGAAGTGTTAGACTGTTACTAAACTTTGAACGTGCGTATCTTTTTCTGTGGGTTATATTTTTCAGATCTAGTTGTTTGGTTGTAATCTTGGTTATAGCCTCTTTATCTTCAAATAAGGCTTCAAAACGGTTTAAAAGTGAGTCGTCTAAGCTGTATATATATCATGATCCATTTTATTTTTAAAAAAAAAAATATATGTAAAAAATTGTTGAAAAAAGTTTAAATTAGTTATATATATTCAACATGGGGAATCGAACTCAAACAAACAAAAAGAATACCTCACACCTTAACAACATGAGCTAGAAGAAATATTTGACTATAATTGGATAATATTCGCATTATATGTTATTATACGTGCAAAGCACGTGCATTTCCCAGTCTTCTGTATAATGAGGCTTCAAAATGCCTCAAAAGTGAGCCGTCTAAGCCGTATGTATATCATAGTCCATTTTATTTTTTAAAAAAAATATGTAAAAAAATTGTTGAAAACAGTTTAAATTTGTTATATATATTTAACATGGGAAATCGAACTCAACCAAACAAGAAAAATATCTCTCACCTTAACTAATGAGTCAGAAGAGATATTTGACTATAATTGGATAATATTCTTATTATACGTGAAGCACGTGCATTTACTAGTCCTTATAAAAATGTTATGGAATGACTCTGTCGTTAGATCGATGAAGACATAGTGCAAATTGAGCTTCATAACTTGTTCGTTCTGGAACAGTTCTGAAACTGTTTCTAGAGCTCACTTTGGATAGACCCAAATATGTATGCCCTTTATCCATACCTACAACAAACTCTATCTTATTTTCTCTTTATATGTTATCAATGAGAAAAGTTACATACATTCTTTCTGGCTACCAATATTTTTTCTTTCTCTTCTATTTTCGCAACATGTTATCAACACCAGCTCGAGGTGTTTCAGGCCATTATCGAAAAATATCAAAGAGGACCGTCAAATTGGACGGACGCAAGGACTAAAATTTTATCGGTTTGCTCTTGGTAGCAATATATCTCATTATTTATCCTCCAAACAATGTCAGAATTTCTTTTCATTCTTCTACTTATTATTGGATGAGCAAAACTATGCATGGATGGAATAATATAGAGATGAAATAAACTTGACGTGTTCTAAATAGTTTATTCATTTTATAATTTTGAGATTTGTAGTTGGTAATATAGTATTTGTGTAATATAATTTATTTTCTCAATTTTTAGATTTTTCAAAATTATTTGGTGATTGATGTTTATTAAAATTGGCCACTGAAAACAATTGAGAATTCTTTGTAACTACTTGCATCAGATTATTTGATTGATTGATATTGTCAAATGTGATACTTTCTATTTAAATTGCATGAACAATCAGTATAGAGCATGAACTCTTTCAATCTCACCCTAACATGCTTATTCATTTGTTTAACTCTATTGCCATAGATATTTGTTAAGATGTTCTTATCTATTCATATTTTTATTGAATTTAAATATCTACCAAAGTTTGTTTTGAGATTTTATACTTCAATCAGAATCAATTGGATGGACCTTATCTAAACATATAGTATCCATGAAGTTGATTTCAAAAGAATAACGACGTATGATCCATTATTTAAATTATATGTTATGTTATCTATTAGATTATATGTAGTGCTCTTAAAGTCAAAATATTCCGAAATCTTCGATAAAGGCTCTGTTTTGGATACTTTCATTTGCTGACTTTGTACCTTCCTTTTTGACCCAGTACATATTTAGGTGTGAATACACAAAATAATTATAAGTCTACTTTTGGACACTTTTTGTTTCATATCTAACCAGGAAAAAAAAAACTTCATAGTGCTAGTTTGATCATCTAGAAGGTGTTAGGATGGAGTGCACTTGATTTTGAATATTGGTATGTTCAAGATTTTTTTAGCTGAGCTAATTTGTATTTCGATCGCATCATTTTCATCTCAGTTATTTCTTGAGCTGAACTTCACCTCACCTCTTTATGAATGTCTTGTTTAACTTGGCAGCTTTAACGATTTACGTTCAAACAAAATGTCTATTCTTCAGCATAGTAACCTGACAATCATTAAGAGCATGATTGCTACTTGAAATTTTGTACGATCTTTATTTAATAATTGATCCACCCTCTAACTGAACTTCAAGTTGGATATTAACTTGCCATCACACATGATTGCTGCTTGATTGTACATGGGGCATCTTCATGAAATTACTACATCTGATTATACGCAAGCATAACGTTGTTATATCCATTTTTTTATTTTTTTGGCAATGAACTTTGATTGATTCCTTCAAAATCATTCTAAAATTTTGGTTGACTAAAAATAAATTTAATATAAATTATTTTTACTTGCATATATTTTGGAGCATCCAAATGGGTGCATGCATGATAGGTATTGCGTTGCATGTCCGAAAAAATCAGTCGTCCTCGAACTAATTTTTGCCGGTAAATGCGGGTTGCTGGTCCCGAAAAGCCAAAATAAAATTGAAAATCAAATAATATGGTTGATAATACTTTAGAATTTCTAAAGAAAAAAGGCTGATGTCTAGTTGTCATACAAATTATCATGGACCTAGAGTTCTATGTCTAATAACTTACAAACACCAACCTGAATATTGGTATTTCATAGGTGCATATATTTTAAAGTTGCAAATATATCCGTAGGGATACTATGGATTCATTATTGTCCTACCAACTGTCATAGATCCGAAGTTCTGTGTTTAGAATTATAATTATTAATTAATAATATTTTTATTTACAACTACTGATAAGGTATTGACACATCTAGAAAACAGAATCCATTAAAACTAGATAAGAGACATCTTATGCATGATTGATAGTGGTAAGAATAGAATATTTTCTTCCAACAAGAATACTAGTGTGAAAATAATATCCATAATAGCTAGACATGGTCATATTATTGAAGGCTACGGCATAGCCCACTTAATTTTACCCAATAGAACCCACCCACTTATATAAACTGTTTTATACTCTCATAATTCCATAAGATTCGTTTTGAGAGTAAAAATGCGTATTAGAACACTGAGCAAGTGAAATAATTTTTTGTGTAACCACTAGTCTAGAGAACCAGAAGTTCGTCCTAGAGAACCAGAAGTTCGCCTTAGAGAACCGGAAGTTCGTCCTAGAGAGATTATCCATCTACTCACTTTGTCAAGTCACATACTACATTGAGCCAGCAGCTCAATCCTAAGTCCATTGTGAGCCAGAATCCGAATGATCCTATAACTTTTAAACCGTGACATGGTCGACTAAGATATTCCGACTAAGACATTTTAGGACAATGATGATAAAAATTATTATAACTAATTCATGTGATCATTTCTTACCAAATTGTAGCATACACCCTTGATCTCAAAGATAAGTTTGTTTCTAAATCATCAATCCTGAAGATTGTATATGAATAACTAGTAGCATAGTCTCAAATTACATTTATTTTATATGGCTTATGTTGGTATTGCTTGAAACTATAATATTGGCATCTTTTGTGAATTATAATCTCCTTAGATTATTATATCTTCTAGAAATTAGTTTTTTTTATCTGTCATATTAATAAGACAAAATTTTCGTCGTTAGAGGGAGATAGGAAGAAGATAAATGCGTGTTCCAGAAGAACGCTGTGAATTATCGTTATAGAAGAACTTCATGAATCATCGTTCTAGTCTTACTTCCAGAAGAATGTCGTAAAACAACGTTCCAGAAGAATATATAATGGCATACTTCCACTTTATCTAATCTCGAATAAATTAGGAGAAATTATTTTTTGTACTTTATTACAAATAAATTAGATGCTTACTCGATTATGCTGTATATATAGTTATACCAACTATGAATCTATTTTCTGACAGAAGTACCAAATGAACCAAATAAAGACAGCAAATGAATAAGTTCTATAGTAAGAACGCGTAAGACCTAAAGGTTCTAAATATTCATCTCTCCAGAAGAAGAGACCGAATAATATAATACACCCTAATGCTCTTAAAGAAGTAGCTTCTGTAGAGAAAAAGTCCATGGCGGTCCGAAAGATGTCATGAAACAAAGATCAAATTTCTCAAAGTATATCGCTCCAGTAGAGGATATACCTCAGATTCTATAAGAGACTGAAAAAGATGTACTGGTACCCATAAAATCTATGTTTTATACATAGTTAAGAGAAATTTGTAATCAAGAAGTTTGTCATAAATTAATACCAGAATAAGTCGTTTTAGCAACGCCTAAAGACGTCGCTAAAACGACAAATTTCGTCGCTAAAAATATTTACCGACGCAATTACCGACGTTTTGGACTTGTCGCGAAAACGTAAGTCGCTGATCTTTAAAACGTCGCCAAACATCGCAAGTACTGACGTTTACCAATGTATATATACGTCGGTATATTATCGACGTCTACCGTCGTGTCGTCGGTGCATTACCGACGTTTACCGACGTATATATACGTCGGTATATTACCGACATCTACTTTCGTAACGTCGGTGGTTTAGCGACGTGTTTAAAGTCGCTACACGTCGGTAAAATCCTGGAAATTTACCGACGTTTACCGTCGTTTAAAATGTCACTAAATGTCGGTAATTCCTGAGATTATTACCGACGTTCACCGACGTTTACCGACATTCTCCGACGTAAAAGGACGTCGGTAAACGTCGGTACCCTGGAAAATTTTGCAGATTTACCGACGTTTACCGACGCAAACGTACGTCGGTGGACGTCGGTAAACGTCGCTAAATCTGCAAAAAAAATATAAAAAATAAAATACATAATGTCCTTTTCTCCCTGCAGTTTAAAAGGATAACCATAACCAACAGGAATGAACACTCAATAACACACACCATAACCAACAGTCCACATTCCCTGTTTTGCTGAACACAGGCCATATACACACACATCCATGTGAATGACACACAATCACACACACTGTTTTTCCTCACTGTACACAGGTTTCAGTCCCTATATACACAGGTTTCAGTCACTCCTACACACACACACTCACTCTCTATCACACACTTGTCACTCTTCCTTTACCTCACTCTTTCTAACTCTCTATCTTTCTATCTTCCTATGTATATATATATATATATATATATATATATATATATATATATATATATATATATATATATATATATATATATATATATATATATATAATGTAATGTATACAAATATGTATGTGTATGTAATATACATCTAAGTATATTATGTATATATGTATGTATCCTATATATATTATATTATGTGTGTGTACCATTATATATATATATATATATATATATATATATATATATATATATATATATATATATATATATATATATATATATATATATATATATATATATATATATATATATGTATGTGTGGTATACATATAGGTAGCCTATATGTATATATATGTGTATGTAATATATGATTTCCATGTGTAGGCCTAGATGCAATAATAGGTTGTGTGATGTTGGTTTTGACTTTGTATTGTATAGGTTGTATGGGCTTGATATACTAGCATAGGCTAGTTTAGCCTTGATTAGACTAATATGGACTTGTTAGGACTTAGAACGATTGTTAAACCTAGTTAACATAACCTAAACTTGTTTAGACCTAGAATGACTTGTTTGACCTAATTTAGACTTGTTGGACCTAGTTTGACCATAGTTGACCTAATTTGACTTCTAGGGTTGACCAGAGTTGACCAAGAGTTGACTTTGGCCGAGATTGACTTCTAAACGTAAACCACAGAAGCACATTAACATCCAATTAAAACGAATAATAATATAAACAACAGTATAACACAATGTAGCAGGCAACAAATAGAATGGGATCCAACAAATAGCTTAGGATCCAACAAATAGAATAGGCAAAACCAACAAGTATCCAAATAACCAAGTCTACACGAAATAACAAAGTCTACAATCAGATAACCAAAGTCTACACCAAATAACAAAATCTACAACCAAATAACCAAAGTCTACACACAACCAACTAGGGATCTGGTGCAGGAGGGGCACTGCCGCGACGAAGGGATAAGAACAACTCATACTCCTCAAGTGAAATCGATACCGATGGAGCAGGCAGTGATGTCGGTGGAGTCGGTGTCGAAGAAGAAGGCGGTGGAGGCGGCGGAGTCGACGACGATGAAGGCGCACCCGGAGGACCAGCACGCTCCAACGCTGTAAGTCGCTGGTGGTATGAATCCATGATAGATAACATTCTATCACTCCTCTGGACCAACGAATCATGCGCCAATCTCAGCCTCTTGGCCATGGTCACCTGTCCTGTCTGCAGCTCCATCACCGTTCGCTCCAACCCTCCAAGCTGCACTCTGTCCTCTCAGTCGTCTCCATGAGCTCCATAATGCTGCGGTCGAGCGCATCCAATCGTGCTAGCAGCGCAGGATCGTCAGTAGGGTGCTAAGACTGCTCCTCGATCCATCGTAGCAAGTCGTCACGGAGAGACTCCATCATCTGGTGGACTGGGGCAGACTCCTGGGACGGCTGTGGACCATGCACACTAGCAGGAGATGCCCTAGAGGACTGGGTCGCAATTAGGGCACCATAGGATCCCGTACCATAGTACGTACCCCTACGGAGTCCACCAGCGGCGGTCATCCACAGCTCGTCCGCTGACGGAGCTTGAGTGGGCTGCGAGGAAGTATCGGCCTCTCCTGCATCAGTTGCACTAGCAGCCGCCCGTTCCCGCAGCCTCTGATACTCGGCCTAGAAAGTATGTATTACTTCTATAATTTCTAATTTCTAATTAATGTACTTATTATTATTAACTACATGAATATTTATTTGCATCATATTTACTAAGTTATATTAAAATTGACACGAAGTATTAAATTAAGATAACGTATTGTAATACTTACATAGGTCTGTTCGGCCCTCTCGTCAATAAGGTCTTCGTCCTTCCGATGGGTGGCCAGGAAGACGGTCACCATGTCGGCGTTACCGACCTTCCTTACCTGTAATTAAATATATTATCTTAGTAATAATTTATCGGTTTTGTATTAAAATAATATTTCTAAAAGAGAAAGACATACCAGACGACGGAAATATTTCGTCATCGAAATCGACCCACCGCACCACTTCGAGGAATGTTGCCTAGCCGCCTTGGCCTTCTCCGACATCTCCTTGTACCTTAGCTCTTCGAATCGAGCCTTCATCGCATTCCACTGATCAGGGGTGATCCAACCTTGGATCGGCTTTCCGGCACGATCACGATCCTTCTGATCATTAATAGCGTCGCGGATCAGCTTGGCAGCGACGGCAGGAAACATCACCTCGATAAGCTCGGTCCGGTGCGGTGGATAGAAAAATATATCCTAGAAGAGCGCAAACCAAATATTTATCACCTATATATAATATGCAAAAATTATATGATTCATGTTAAAAGAAAATATATTTTAACCTTGAAGCGCGCAAACCAGAAGACCTTTCTCTCGTCCGGAGCATCAGAGTAGTTAATCCAAGCACCACCATAATTATGCCTCAGCATGTGGCCTAGACGTCTCTGTACCTCTGGGGGACGATATCTATACAGACATATTATATTCATGAAAAAGTTAATTTATGATAAAAACAGAAGAAAAAAATTATAAACCAAAACACCTACTTTGTACCGTCGGCCCAGATCTCCGTCCTCCTCTCCTCCGGAGGTGCGCACGCATCATCTGCATGATGCTGGTCGGCCGTCGGCGCAGCCGCCTCGACCGTCGGCGCAGCCTCCGCCATCTGCTCATCCGTCTCCATCGTCGTATCAGCAGCAGGAACGCTAGACGGGCGAGCACTCTCAACAGGCCTGGAACTACTCATCCCAGGAGATATGCCACGTGACGTCGTCCCAGCAGGCCCAGCTACTGTCCGATATGGAGGAGTAATCGGCGACGAGGATCCAGAGCCTGTACCAGTAGGAGGTACCGAAGGAAAAGTCCGTCATCTAGCAGTACCTATAGGAAGTACCGGAGGATCATGACCTCGTCGTCCCCCTCGGAACGATCTGCGACGACCTGCCATACCTGATAACAACATATGATAATACAATAAATAATAGAGACTAGAAATATGAAAGTACAACAAATAATAGAGACTAAAAATATGAAAGTACAATAAAGACAAGATAATAACCAAGACAACATATGATGATACATTCTACAATAAACATCGAAGTCCAGATAATATATTCTAGAAGAAACATCTAAGTTCAGATAAGTATATCTCTCTCAATCATCTTCAGAATAATCATCTTGTTCGTCTTCCTCGACCTCATCTTCCTCTTCCTCCTCATCTTCACTTTCATCTTCGCCTTCGTCGGCTTCGTCTTCCTCTTCGGATAATTCTACATCTTCTACATTATGTGTCGTGTAAAGCATAACTTCCGTGGAGTCCACATCGAGAATATTGGTTACAAGCGGTAGCTCGTCCTCCTGGTAAGCTTTTTCGTCAACATCAAAAGTATCTCTAGCTTTAGTCTTGCATACTGCCCACCAGTCAGACTTCGTTGCTCCCCGTCTCGGATAAGCTATGAAGTACACGAGCTGAACCTGAGTTGCTAGGACAAACAGTTCGTAGCCTTGATATCTACGCTTGTAGTTTATATCCACAAGACCATGCTTGTCAATTTTTCAACCTTGATTTTCAATCGGATCGAACCATTCACACTTGAACAACACGATCTTTACAGGTTCTCTGCCATTATTATATGACAACTCCACAATCTCTCGCAAGATGCCAAAGAAATCATTTCCTGGATCGATGTCTTTGTAGTTCGAAGACTTGATACACAAACAACTATTTTTTGTGGAATCAATATCCAGGAAGCTGTCTCTGATCGGAGCATTTGTCGACTTGAACCGATAGCCATTGACACAGTAACTTGGCCATATTTTAACAAAAGTAATTGGTCCCTTGGCAAGAGTTGTAATTAATTCAATCTCGGATGAAATTAGACGATCGACCTGAATATCAAAGAAGAGATAATAAGTTATTTATTGTGCAGTTGCATTAGAAGAGGCCAGTAATTACCGAGCTACTTACATATTCGCTCAACCAAGAAGAAAAATGACGTCTTATTTCTTGTTCTAATACTTCGTCTGTTAGGTAGGGTCTAACCAGCCTCAACTCATCATTATATGCGCTGGAAAACAACGAAGCAACCGCCGATTAGTACAATAATATTAGCTTATACTATTACATTGAGATAACGTAAACTCATCATTCTGAGTTACTTACCCCTCTAGCTTCTCCACTTCATCCTCATCGTAATTGAGTAATACATACAACTGAGCAGCCCTTAGCTCTTCGTCATTCAAATATCTCTTCTTCATTTTTCCTGAAGGCTTTCCGGACGCATTGAATACTTTCAGTATTCCATCATTAAATTATTGATATCCGTTATCGTTTATCGGAGCCCTCGTTCTATTCGTAGCAACATGAGGTTTCAAATAGGAGGAGCAGAAATTTGTAATCTCCTCGAGAACATAGGCTTCAAAAATAGAACCCTCGACCCGAGCCTTATTTTTCACCTTTCTTTTTAGGTGATTCAAATATCGCTCGAACGGGTACATCCATCGATATTCGACGGGTCCACCAACACGTGCCTCATAGGAAAGATGAATCGGCAAATGCTCCATAGAGTCGAAGAATCCAGAAGGGAACACCCTCTCTAGCTTGCACAGTGTTACAGCAATGTCCTTCTCTTGCTTTTCTAGACGATCAACGAGCAATTTCTTAAAACAAAGGTCCCTAAGAATATGCTAAGCTCCGTCAATGGATCCCAAACTGCCTGTGGTAAGAATTCCCGAAATGCTATCGGAATTAACCGCTCCATGAATACGTGACAATCATGGCTCTTCATACCTGTCAGTTTGTTCTCCTTGAGGTCGACGCATCTTCTCAAGTTCGAAACATACCCATCTGGAAATTTCAGACCTTGAATCCACCTACAAAGCCTCACTTTATCCTCCTTCTCCAGTGAAAAAATTGCGTTAGGCTGCTTCAACTTCCCATTCCCGTCCTCTATCAAATGCAATGCAGGACGTCTACATATTTCTTCCAAGTCCAATCTAGCCTTTGGATTGTCTTTCGTCTTCCCCTTTACGTCCATTACAGTATTAATTATGTTGTCAAACATATTCTTCTCGATATGCATGACATCAATGTTATGTCTAATCAGATTGGTGCTCCAATATGGAAGATCCCAGAATATACTCCTCTTTGTTCAGTTATGAGTGCGACCAAATCCGTCACACTTGTAGCCCGTAGCAGGCTGCTCAATAGCTCTTGGTAAATCTTTTACCTCTTCCCATGTCGTGTATCCGGGCCACCTTGGCGGGGGATTAGCCTTCTCCACAACGCCAGCACGAAAAGCATTCATGTTCCTCCGGTACGGATGATCCTTCGGCAAGAATTGTCGATGACAATCGAAGAAGCACGATTTGCCTCCGTGTTTCAAACAGAAAGCCTTAGTGCTGTCCATGCAATACGGACATGAAAGACGACCATGCGTGCTCCATCCAGATAACATTCCATAGACCGGAAAGTCGTTGATGGTCCACATATGTGCTGCCCGCATCTGGAAATTTTATTTTCTAGATACATCGTACGTGTTGGAACCTACTTCCCACAGCTGATTCAACTCATCAATCAACGGCTGTAATACACATCGATGTTCATTTTCGGATTGTTCGGACCTGGAATAATAACGGTGAGGAACATATACGGAGTCTTCATGCACATCCAAGGCGGTAGATTGTACGGGGTGACGATCACAGGCCAACACGAATACTGGGATCCCGAAAGTCCGAATGGGGTAAAACCGTCGGGGCAGAGACCCAATCTGACATTACGCAGATCAAAAGAAAAATTTGGATACTCTCGATCAAAGTGCTTCCATGCTTCTCCATCAGATGGGTGATCCAACACTCCTTCGGTATGTTTCCGCTTATGCCAACTCATGTTTTCTGCAGTTTCCTTCACCATAAACAACCGCTGCAACCGCGGCGTCAACGGCAAGTAGTGCATCGAAGAGGTAGGCTTCCTAGCATCGACAGACTTTCCTCTACCACATGCCTTGTAGCGATCGACACCACAAAATCTGCAGGTGTCTTCATCCTTGTCGTCTTTGTAGTACAACATTCACCCGTTGCGACAGGCATCGATTTTTTCGTATCCCATCCAGAGCGATCTAACCATCCTCTTAGACCGGTAGAAGTTTTTAGGCAACTTCGCACCCTCAGGCAATATTTCTATAAGCAACTCCATAAGACGGTTGTAGCAATCTTGCGACATGTTAAAATCGGACTTGATGCTCAACAATCTTGTAACCACCTCCAACGGTGAATGATCCTCACAACCAGGATATAATGGAGTCCTTGCATTCTCCAGCAACTCCATGAACTGTACAGCATCGGGGTTCGGTGCCTCCTCAGGTACATCATGATCATCCGAATCGAAACTAGGCCCGACCGTGTCAAAAACCATGTTCAGCAATCCATCGTCGTAAGGAGCGTTGTTGTGGACATCCACAAAAGGCTCGTACTCCGATGCTAAAGACACAAGTTCTCCGTGCTCGCTCCACTGATAGTAATTCGGCGTGAAACCCTTCGAGTAGAAATGATACGTGACATCCACTTCTGGATGATATTTCAAGTTGCGATATCTCACACACGGACACTTAATTTTGGTACCGTCCATGTACTGAGGGAACGCCTTGGCAAACTGTAGGAATTGGTGTACACCCTCTATGAATTCATCCCTCACATCGCACATGTCATCAGGATGACTGTTGTACATCTACGAACGATTCCGTAGATATTAATTCAGCTCCATATCCATTTGAGGATAATTCTGTAAGATAGATACATGCACATCGTTTAAACACTTGTAAAAGTAATCATGATACAACAAGTGGTAATAGATATGATGTATCCTATGTAGTTTCTTTCCCTCTCTTTACTGTGAACCTTTGTTAACATTAATATTTCCACACTTCTCTAGGGTGAGGTTGAGGTAGATATCCTATGATGCGGAATAGTCGACTGAATGACCCGAATGAGAAGGAAGGAAGTAGGGAGGCTCACTCTATACACTCTAGGATTGACTTATTTCGTCGTTGATTTGACTTATTTTGGTAGTGTAAAATATCAACAATATCCGATACGGTACCTCGAAGACCTAAATATAGAATATTAATGTCAATTGGTGTTTTGGAATCATAATCATGATATAATAGGTCAATTCTAGGTATCCAAGTCATTTCTAGGTCACACTAGGACAACTGGGTCAATACCTTGCCAAACATGGTCAAACTAGGTCACACCTAGGTTTTTAGGGCCATATGTTGCCTTACCAAGGTATTCTAGTCTATACTAGGCTAATACCCTATGTATTTGCCCTACCAATATCCTATTCACATAGGTAAAACCATTACTATGGCCTATTTACCTAATTACCTATACACTAGCCTATTCTTAACTCTAGTAAAAACCAATACCCAAACTCAATACCCCATACACTACAACATAGGTATCTCCCATACCCATGTGTCAACCCATTACCTAAACCTATAGGTTTCCTAAACCTATATATTACCTAGTCACTCTAGGTAAAGCCATTACCTATACTCATAGGTAAAACAATTCCTATCTTGAAGTTACCTATACTTATTGTCCTAGTCCTCATTTATACACATTATCCTAAGGCCTCGTTTGGTTCACCGATTTAAGGAACTAGGAAAGGAAAGTTGTTCCTTTCCTTTGTTTGGTAACCACAAACTTGATAATCAATTTCCTCACAAGGGAGAAAATTGGAGGGAATATGGTTCTACTCATGACCCATGGGATTCATTTTCCCTCCTCCCTTTCCAACATTTATTACAAAAGTAACCATGTGTTATTGCTTATTTTACCATTAATGCTTATTTTACCATTGTTATATTTTTGCTTCCCTTTCCTACACCAACCAAACAACGGAAAGGAAATGTGACATGAATCCTACTTTCCGATTCCCATGGAAAATACAAAGGAATACATTTCCTTTCCGTGAACCAAACGAGGCCTAATAGTGTCAAAGTGTCCACGTGTTGTCAAAGTGTCAAAGTATCAAAGTGTCACAGTGTGTGTCAAAGTGTCCACTTGTGTGTCAAAGTGTCCACGTGTGTGTCAAAGGGTCGTGTCTGTGTCGCATCAGAAAAAGGGAGATAGGGTTAGGGTTTACCGACACAGCGTTGGGGTTGGTCGGGGTCGCCGGGGCTGGAGCAGCGGCGGAGGAGACTGGTCGGGTGGTCGTCGGAGGGAGTGAGTCGTCGGAGGAATGGGGTCGTCGGGCAGGGGGTCACCGCGGGCAAGGGTAAGGGGAAGAGCGGGAGATTAGAAAATTTTGGGTGAAAAAATGAAAAATCGATCAGGCCAGAACCCTATATGAAATGTTTTAGCGACGTTAGTTAAAGACGTCGCTAACCGTTGCTATTTATTAAAACCTGACGACGTCGTAAAAGTGGCGTCGCGAAACGTCGCTGAATAAAAAAAACAGTGACGTTTTGCGACTAGAATGCGACATCAGTTGTCCAAAACATAATTTCTGTCGCTAACTGTCGCTCAAACGTCGCTGATAGTGACGTTCAGCGATGTATATATAAAACGTCGCTAAAAGCATAAAACTTAGCGACGTATTTATTTGGAGTCGCTAATTTCGTCGTCATTATGACTTATTTTGGTAGTGAATGATATTATCAAATAAGAATAAAAAGGGTGATAAAATAAAATAATAACACTAAACCACGAATAATCTGATGACAAGATGCGATATCTCTCGTAAAACATGGAGTGTTCGGTCCTATAGTAACAAACTCAAAAAAAATAAACCCAACAGATTTTGAATGGGTGTTTGTCCTATATACAAAATCCAAAAGGAATAAATTCGGTAGGTTATAAATGTGTGTTTGTCACAAATAGAGATCCAAATATTTAAGAGCAATGTTAGCTCAAGGATTTTTAAAATAATCATAAATAAAATATAAATAAATATATTCTTCGATCATGATAACCTATATGATAAGATATATCCTCGAAGATCGAGGATTTAAAATTTTCAGGTATATCCTTGAAGGATTTAAAATTACCATGTTATCCCCGAAGGATCTACAAATGAGCCATATATAGACTAAACCATCCAGAAGAATGTGATAGGCTCATTGAGTGTATGAAGAAATCTCTGAAGGATTTATCAAATGGTATATAGAGTACCTCCTGAAGAGATTAAAGTACATCCTCAAGAGAAAATCTCTTGAAGAGATAGAAAATATGATAATATCTTCCGAAGAGATTGGAATCTCTAAAAGAGATTAGAATTTTCTGAAGAGATTGGAAAATCTAAAAGAGATCTTATGTAATCACTTGAAGAGATAAATAGATAAATCTCCAGAAGAGATCTCTTTTAATATTATGAAAATATGAATCTCTAGAAGAGATCTACTATAATCTCATAAAGAGATAATATGTATATCCTAAAGAGATAAGATAAGATAATGTTGATCTCCTGTAGAGATAAATCTTCTAAAGAGATAAATCTTCTATAGATATTTAATATAAAGAATATACCAAATATGGTCACATCAATCAGATTCGTTATGACCAAAAGAACATATTCTGGTCCTGAAGTACCATATATAAATACAAATTCTATTTTGTCATTCACTTAGTATAATATTTTATGTGAATCTGCTGATATGCATCTATACATAAACTGGAATGATATAAAGCACGTAAATTTTCTTGATGAATGTTTTGAACTAATGAGATATACATGTGAATGATATTTATCTGATACTCATTAAAGGGATTCCACAAGTAAGGTCTGTTTTATAAATAGTGTTGCAAATATTTTACAGAGAATTAATGCAAATTACTGCGACAAATTCATCAAAGCAAACGAAGAATGTGCATAGCTATAATTTTAATCGTTCAACAATCAGGGAGAGTTGCAAGCTTACAGGAATAACCAATAAGTTTACAAGTATTCGTTAGGATATGAGAATAATGTATAAAAATGTATAGACAAAGATTGGGGTGAGATGTAATATTCAGATGTACTGGGGGTTATTTTTCTTTCCTTATTGATGTAAGAACTATATAGAATTTTTATAGTTTGAGGGAGAGCATCCTGAAGATGCACGCATTCTGAAGATGCTAATGGAGACATCTTGAAGCATGTCTTTGCACATTATACTCTTTCCTTTCGTTGGAAGTTTTTTCTACTGGGTTTTTCCTTCGAAATGTTTTTAACGAGTTAGTGTAACGCGCACCCACTTGGATTCCTGAAGAATCATATTCCTAAATAATCATATTCCTGAAGAATATTATTATACTCTTTTCTTTTCTAAGGATTTTTTTTCCCCAAAAGATGGGTTTTTCCTTAGAAAAGTTTTTAATGAGTCAATAATTAAAGTGGGCATTCAAGGGGGAGTGTTGTGATTTGGATAGACCCAAATATGGATGCCCTTTATCCATACCCACAACAAACTCTATCACATTCTCTCTATATATGTTATCGATGAGAAAAGCTATGTACATTCTTTATGGCTACCAGTATTCTTCTCTTTCTCTTCTAATTTCACAACAATTAAAGAAAGTTTAAATTTGTTATATATATTCAACATGGGGAATCGAACTCAACCAAACAAGAAAAATATCTCCCACCTTAATTACATGAGTCAGAAGAGATATTTGACTATGATTGAATAATATTCTTATTATACGTTATTATACGTGCAACGCATTTACTAGTTTTTATAAAAAAAAAAGTTATGGAATGACTTTGTCGTTAGATCAATGAAGACATAGTGCAAATTGAGCTTCATAACTTGTTCGTTCTGGAATAGTCTGAAACTGTTTCTAGAGCTCACTTTGGCCTTAATTTTAACAAAATCTAACCAATGGATTTTGATACGGTCTCTTCCTACCCAATGTCTATTTAAAGCTCTAAAATATTTGAAGTCGGAATCCAGTTTTTGGCAACAATTCTGTATCTCGATTTTGAAAAATTCAACTGTTGGATCAGTTTAGAATTTTCTTCTACATATATCTTATAGATCTATCAAATCTTTAAGTTTGAATTGTCAATATTCGTTTGATCACATGTCCAACGTTGGAAAAAGGTGAACTTTTGAAATTGTCAAATTCTTGATCCAAAATGGCATTTCAAAATTCTATTTTTTGAAACTCAATTCTGACGACACAAAATGACTCGTTACGTTGTTCTAAAAATTATTTTTATATTTAATTGCAAATGTCTAGATTTAACTAAATTTTGGACCTATTGTGAATTTGTGGGCCCGCTTTGGTCGAATGTCGGATTAGATTTCATCTTTGTCATGGATTTTGAACTCTATGATGTGATCATTATGATGCGGGGATTCTGAATTATCTTGGGGATAGCAGTTATATCGGCACATTCGTGGCCGATACGTCGATACAGCTTATTCAGGCAAGTATTCTATGTTCTGCGTATTCTTACATTATATATGATATTTTTGTTGGTCTTTATGTTTAGGAATCATATTGAGATACTATTGTTACATGAGTTGACTTATTGCATTGTTTATCAGTTTTTATTGTTGGAGAGTCAGAAAAAATACTAAGCAGATGTGTGACCAATCGATCGCTATAGATTATTGATTCATTGTGGATAGCTATCATACAATACACGTATGATTGAGCCGTATCCCATTGGGATAGCCATCAATTTGATTGTTGTATTACCTTAGTCGTTCGCACATTGAAAATGGTTTTTCAATCACTATCTTAGATAATATTTATCGTTCATATTCCTGCATCTAAGTTAGCATTTTTCATTTCCTTATTGTACTTAGTCGTATATTTATTTCATGTCTCTTTAGTTTTATTTTGTACAAAGTTGTGCGTGCTTTGATCCTGTCCTGACTGGATCGTGATATATTAATTAGGAGATGCGAAAGACTTATATCCTACAAACTATGAACCACCTGATGGACCAGTAGGATATTATGGTCCGGACACACTTGTTGGACCGGAGGATATTCCTAGGAGAATTTGATTAGCAATTAATTGTTTAGTACATTTCATGCTTCGTAGTTTGTTTTCCTTAGTTGCTAACCGAAAATGTCTCCGGAAAACTCTATATTAACATGTATAATTATTCATGAATTTAAATTCTTTACTTGGATGATTTAATTATCACATGATATGTGAGATTTATTTGTCTTTGTCATTATCTTCATTTAGTATGACCTGATTGAGTAGATATTTGCATTCATAGTTTGTGTATCTTGATGATGATTATTATAAGATTTAGACATCATACTATCGTTGATGTAGATTGAACATTTGCGTATTCAAAAGTGGAATGTGACATTATTACCATAGCAGTATACTAACACGAAAATTTTTCCACAGAGAATTAAATTATTAAAATATTTGTTTTAAAGAATAAAGTTTCCAAAAATTTGAAGTAAAGAACAGATATGCAGTTGTTAACTGCTTTGTCTATTCGGGAGGTAAACAAAGAATGCAAATAACAACCGCGTTTTCGAATTCTTTTACTTAAATAATGATAATGAATTTGTTTTAAAAAAATAATGAAAGCATAGTTGCTATGTTTTGAAATTTTCTTTCTTTTAAATAAATAATGTAAACGCAGTTAGGAACTGTGTTTTCAAATTTTATTTCTTTAAATAATGAAAACCTTTTTGGACTAAGTTTTTTAAATAATTTAAAAAATGGAAACGCAATTGCTAATTGCATTTTGAAGGTTCTTCCTATTCTACTTCATAGGCTGTCCTCTTTCCAATTATAGGAGTCACAATGTGACAAGACATAACTTTTTCTTTTTTAATAAGGGGGCTCTCTTGGGAAGTGTTTACTCTCTTCTTCTTCTTCTTTTTCCAGCTTTCACATAGTGGGAATCTCGGAAAGATGTGACAAGATATGCCACTGGTTTATTTTTGACCGATGGGAGATTCTTGGAAGTGGGGTCCCGCTATTTTATGGGGAGTCCATTTTTGTTCACCTATCAAAAACTATAGTATTTGTTCACCCTCCACTAAGAACATGACATGTGTCAAATTAAAAGTGAAAACCACTTTGGTGGGTGAACAAAACCACTCCCAAAGTGATTTTATGTTGGTGAATTGGCATGTGTCATATTCTTAGTGGAGGGTGAACAAACAACATGTTCTTAGTGGAGGGTGAACAAACAACATAATTTTGGTAGGTGAACAAAAATAGACTCATTTTATGGGCGGGGAATTGGTGTGTGGTTGGGTAGAATTTAACAGAGAAGGAGAAGTGTTGGCCCATTGGTCATGGTCAAACCTGATTTTAATAATTGATCAAACTCTGTCTCGATATACGGAACAATTCAGATGTTTACTCAAGACATTTTAGACACTGCTCAAGACCGAAGCTATGTTTGTCACTCGAGACTGTATTTCCTTATGCAATGTAATTTTTCTTTTTATTGAGTCTAGGAATACATTGTACACCAAGTCGTACTGCAAATAGGCTATCCAAAGTCGTTTTTCAAAATTGACCTATCGTTTTCAAAATTGACCTATGTTTTGAAAAACATCTACAATTTACAAAAGCTTCTGAAGGATTTCAAACAGCCCAAAATATTTTTCATAAAATAAACCTGACCAACCCTGACAGAACTCGGCCAGAGTTCGGCCAAGGTGAACGTTATATGAACGTTGATTTTTGAACTTGGTCTCCCTTCAGTTGCGGTTTGTTACATAGAATTCTATCCGAATTCTGTACGAATTCTGCCAGAGTTCTGTCTTTGGAAAAACTATAAATAGAGAGGAATTCTGATCATTTCAAATCACTCATTCATTTTCATATCTTCTCATTTAAAGCTTACGTTTCTTCCAAAGAGTTTTCAAAAAGCTTCCATTTTCAAATCCCAAGCCAGTTACAATTCTCTAGTCAATTTGCCGGTACAGTGCGGTCTAGAAGATTTCAGAGAAATTGTAATCAGAGGCTTGATTGAAGAAAGACTCTTCAAAACTGAAGTTGGTCGAGTTCTTCGTATCAAAGCTCGCGTCTGTAGAAGTTGCAAGGACTTCGTATGAAAACTTGCGAGATTTTCCAATAGTGGATTCAATTGGAAGCTAGAGTTCTTCCGACTGGACTAGTCCTCACAAGAGAAAAACCAGTATAAATTTTTGTGTTTGCGTTTGCCTTCTGAACGCTTATCTTTACAGTTATTACTTTGTGATTATTATTATTTCTGTCATCTAACTGCTAACAAAATTTTTAATTAGCAATATTCCGCTGCCTACTCTATTCACCCCCCTCTAGAGTATTCTGCTTTACGATTTCTTTCCTACAATTGGTATCAGAGCAGGTTATACAGGTAAAGCAAGGTAAAACTGCAGTAATTTATTTATAATTGTTATATAAATCACAGCATTACACATGGCAACTGTGAAATTCACAAGTGAAGGCCAAGCCACAAACAGATCTCCACTGTTTGACGGTACAAACTACACTTATTGGAAAATACGGATGAGTTTCTTCTTAAAATCTCTTGATTTTGACTTATGGTCTATAGTTATTGATGGCTACAAAAAGCCTCCTCGAGTTTTAGTTGAAAAACCCCATGATAAATATACCGAAGATGAAAAAAAAGGCTAGTCTTGACGTACGTGCTATTAACGCTTTATTTTGTGCTTTAGATAGAACTGAATTTAACAGGGTGTCGACTTGCACAACATCAAATAAAGTGTGGAAACTTCTCGAAGTAACCTACGAAGGAACAACACAAGTCAAGTAGTCAAAGATCAGCAGACTTACTCAAGAGTACGAGACATTCAAAATGAAGCCAAATAAATTCGTCACTCAGATGTTTACGAGATTCCTGGATAGTATAAATCCTTTGTCTTCATTAGGCAAGGAATACAGTAACCATGAGAAGATTCACAAACTTCTACGAGCTCTCACAAAGAACTGGATTCCAAAGGCTACAGCAAACATTGAAGGAAACGACCTCTCAATAATGTCTCTGGAAACACTCATGGGTAAGCTACTCACTCACGAGTTGGAACTTCAAGACTTTGAAGATGCTACACCAAAGGAGAAGTCAGAGAAGTCGATCGCTTTGAAGGCTCAACATAAAAGAACTGTCGAAGATGATTCTGACGACAGCAACTCTGACTCTGAAGATCAAGCTCTTCTGGTAAAAAAATTCAAGAAGTTTATGAGATTCAACAGAACAAGGTTGTAAAAATTGCTAGTCGGCTGCTAGTCGGTTCATGGGGACTACGGATTAATCGGACTACTCGGGGTCTAGTCGGATTAGTCGGTTTAGAATTTTTAATGAATATATATATATATATATATATATATATATATATATATATATGTAATATGTTATAAAAATATTTTAAAAAATAATATGTTAATTGTTGAACTTTTAATTATCGCAGACTACAGTACATTTTCGTATTCATTATTTTGCATAAATTTCTATTTCGATAAATATTTAAATAATATGTTAACAACTTACTATTTTGTACGGAGAGTTACAGCCGCAGTAGCAGACAAAAGCAAAAAAAAGTAACAAGCAAAAATTAAAAAAAGAGCCACAACAACAGTAGCAAAGAGATAACAAAGCAAAAGTAAAAAATAAAAAAAGAGTAGGCTAGTCACTTTTTTCAAAAATAGAAAAAGGCAGCAACAAAGTAAAGAGTCGACGACGGCTGCCTTGACGAAGTCGACGGCAGCCCAGACTAGTACCAATTTAGCTAATTTTTGGATGGACCAGCCCCTAATCGAGTCGACGGTGGCCGACAAGTGACTAGTCGGGGACTAGCCCCTAGTCGAGTCGGCGGCGGCCGACTAGCGACTAGTCGGGGACTAGTCGGCCGCCTAGAGGGATTTTTACAACACTGCAACAGAAGAACAAAAGACAGCAACAACAACAACGAGGAAGATCCTATTTGCTATTGATGTAAGAAGAAAGGAGATATAAAGAAAGATTGTCCAACAACATCATCATCAACAAGAAAAAGTAGCAAATATGACAAAGGCTACCTGAAGAGATCTACATTAAGGAAGTACACCAATACAAGCATATGGCATGTAAGCGAAGTCGACGATTCAGAAGACGAACAATCAGATGACGCTGCAAATATATGCTTGATGGATTGCGATCAGGTAATCACTAATCCTCTGTTTGATCCTTATGATGATTTTACCTTTGATCAACTAGGAGAGGCTTTTAGTGACCTATTAAATGACTACAGGAAACTGCGTAGTAAATATGAAATCTCTAAGAAGGTACTCAAAGAGTACAAAGGTGAGATAGGAAGACTTACCGACCAACTAGTTGATGTTAGAAATAGTGATACTTCTATTGAGTCTAGTGAGCTTTCCTCTATTAAGCTATTGTTACACGAGACTATCAAGTTATCCGAAGAAAAAGACCAAACTATCATCCAGTTAAAAGAAGACCTATCTAAGAAGAGAAAGAATCTCCAGTGTGCACAAGTCAGAATGGAAACACTTACATCTGACTATACTAGATTATATGACACCTCCAAAAAGTTGGAAATTAGTTTAAGAAAATGGCCTAAAGTTGTTGCTTCCTATTTTAACACGTGTCAATTACCGATTCATCGGAACACACCCAAAAGAAATACTGTCAGACCAAACCACACCAAACCTATGCCCAAGAAGACTAATATTCATGCATTTTTCTATACTTGAAAACCAAAACTTACCAATCATGCACCTCACACAGCTTGCAATACTCAACATGCAAAATATCATTATTGTGGCCTCATTGATCATATATCCTCTGCATGTAGAATCAGAAAGTTAGTAGATTTAAATGTTTATGCATGGATACCAAAAACTAACCTATCAGGACCCTACAAGAAATGGGTACCAAGAGTTTCATCTGTAAACTGTTTTGTAGGTGGAACTCCCTTCACATGCTAGAAGCAAATGGATCCTCGACAGCGGTTGCTCACGTCACATGACCGGTGATGCTTCATTATTCGCAAAACTATCAAAAAGAATAAAGAAGGATAGGTCTCCTTCGGTAATAATTTAAGAGGGTATATAATCGATATCAGTGACATTGGTAAGGCTCCCTATCCTGTGATTAAAGATGTCTGTCTAGTTACCGAGTTAAAATATAATCTGCTCAGCATAAGCCATTTAGCTGATCACGGTTATAGCATTAACTTCGTCAAAAAAAAATGTACTATAGTTGATAGCTCAACTGGCAGTACTATCTTTGAAGGTATTAGGGAAGACAATATATATGTTTTTTATCTGTTAGAAGATGTTAACAAATCAGGTAGATGCTTGATGGCCAAAAGCATTGAGAGTCAACTATGGCATATGAGACTCGATCATGCAAATATGGATACAATTTCAAAACTATCCATAAAGAAGTTGGTACACGGCTTACCGGACATATCTTGCAAGAAGGATACGGTATATAGCAAATGTGAAAAGAACAAGCTACCCGATCCGTCTTTATATTCAAGAACGCTGTAAGTACCAATAGACCTCTACAATTATTGCATATGGACTTATTTGGACCCAGTAGAATTGTTAGCCTAGGTGGTAAGTTATATGCATTTGTCATTGTAGATGATTTTATATTTTTTTGCACGCAAGAATGATGCTTTGTCAGAATTCATCACCTTTTGCAAGAAAGTACAGAATGAAAAAGGTTTCATGATTACTCACATTCGTAGTGATCATGGCGGCGAATTTGAGAATGCAGAGTTCAAGCAATTATGTGACACACACGGTTATTTGTATGAGTTTTTCTACCCTAGGACTCCAAAATAAAATGGAGTTGTGGAACGTAAGAACCGGACTCTATCTGAAATGGCTAGAGTAATGTTGAACCAGTTTAGTCTACCAAGATACTTTTGGACTGAAGCTGTTAATACAGCGTGCTATATTCTCAATAGGGTTCTAATTCGACCTATATCGAAGAAGACTCCCTATGAGTTATGGTTTGATAGAACACCCACTATTCATATTTTAAGATATTTGGTTGTAAATGCTTTATTCTTAATACTAAAGACAATCTGAGTAAGTTTGATAAAAAGACCGATGAAGGTATATTTTTAGGTTATGCGGCAAAGAGCAAAGGGTACAGAGTCTTCAACAAGAGAACCATGATCATCGAAGAATCAATTAATGTCAAGTTTGAAGAACTAAATCAACATTCAGTCGATGACGATAATGAAGACGTGATTACACCAAGTACAGCTACTGCAAAACCTTCACACAAAGATGCAGAACCTTCAAGCAAAGAAGCCGGAACCAGCAATCCTAAGGATACGACAAAAGAGATGAGATTCTTGGCAGATCATCCAAAGGACTTGGTAATTGGTGAGATTACCAAGGGTGTAAGTACTCGTTCCTCTAATAAAGATATAGCTGTGTTGCTTTTGTTTTACAGTTTGAACCCAAAAATATTAAAGAAGCATGTAGTGATAATTTTTGGTTAGATGCTATGCAAGAGGAATTAAACCAATTCGAACGGAATCAAGTTTGACAACTTGTTCCCAAGCCCAATGATCATCCGGTCATTGGCACCCGTTGGGTATATCAAAACAAAGTGAATGAGAATGGTTTAGTGACTCGTAATAAGGCTCGACTCGTAGCTATACAATCAATAAGAAGGTATCGACTACGATGAGACTTATGCCCCAGTTGCGAGATTAGAATCCATTCGTATGTTACGTGCATTTGCATGTTTTCATAATTTTAAGTTATTTCAAATGGATGTTAAAAGTGCATTCACTACTAAAATCTGCTTAATTGGCGACATAAATTTAGCGACGTTCGATTAACGTCGCTAAATTATGTTCATTAGCGACGTTTTATTGAAACGTCGCTACTAGCGACGAAATAAGCGACGTAACAACGACGTATATTAATTACATGAGCTAGTCGTCGCGAAACGTCGCTCTCACGTCGCTAATAGCGACTAATTTAGCGACGGTAGTATTAGCGTCGCTAAATTCTAATTATATTCTCCCCAACGATTCATTTCCCCCATTTTACTCTCTCACTCTCTCTCCCCCTCCCTCCGGCGCTCTCACTCTCTCCGGCGCTCTTACTCTCTCCGGCGACTCTCACTCTCTCCGGCGACTCTCCTTCCTCTCTGGTACGTGACTCTCCCCCCTCCCTCTCTCTCTCTCTCTCTCTCTCTCTCCGGCTGTTTTGGTTGTTGGTGGTTGGGGGTGCTGGTGGCTCGGGGGGAGGGGCAGGGAGGATGTGGGTTGTTGGAGGGTGAGTGGGGGTGGCTGGGGGGTAGGGCAGGGGGGACGAGGGCGGCTGGGGGAGGGGAGCTAGGGTTAGGGTTCGGGTTAGGGGTGGGTATGTATGGGTGGAAGGAGGGGAGCGGAGGGTGGGGGCGGCTGCTGGAGGGGAGCAGTGGGGGTGGAGGCGGCTGGGGGAGGGGAGCAGGGGGGGTGGGAGCGGCTGGGGAGGAGAGCAGGGGGTGGGGGAGGCTGGGGGAGGGGAGCAGGGGGTGGGGGCGGTTGGGGGAGGGGAGCAGGGGGTGTGGGGGCGGCTGGGGGAGGGGAGCTGGGGGACGGGGGCGGCTGTGGGAGGGGAGCAGAGGGGGTGGGTCGGCTGGGGGAGGGGTGCAGTGGGGGTGGGGGCCGCTGGAGGAGGGGAGCGGGAGGGGTGGGGGCGGCTGGAGGAGGGAAGGGAGGGTTAGGGTTCGGGTTAGGGGTGGGTATTTGTGGGTGGGGGGGGAGGGGAGCGGGAGGGGGGGGGAGGGGAGCCGGGGTGGAGGGTTAGGGTTTGGGTTAGGGTTAGGGGTGGTGTAGGGGGAAGGGGGGCTTGGTCAGGCGCACCGATAGTGCCAAAAAATCTGATAATTTAGTAATAATTATTTGTTTTCCGACACCGAAAAATGTGATACTCCGATTCGAACGCAACGATAGTGCCGATATTTGTAACAAGTAGTTTTGTTGGTTGGTTAATTGGTAACATGGTGATCAGGACATATAGTCCCTGCAGCCATTCGACTGGCGAGGCAGAAACTATGGTACGACATGGTGATCAGGACGTAGTCCCTGCAGCCATTCGATTGGCGAGGCAGAAACTATGTAGCCGTAGATAAAGTTGACTATCCTCCGAACCTCATCCCTCGACAATGATGATATGACGACCTATCACTATATCTTATATAGTAGTAGATGATGTCTTAGTATTACATTATGTGAGTTCATCTTGATTCTGTTACATTCTTCAGATACTAGATACAATAAGAACATATACTACACCATATGTACAGAACATAGATGATTCACACTAATGTATACTAGAAAGAATTTTGGGTTGTGTTCTGAGCCATCCGTTCTCACACTTAGCAAAAAATCGAATTTTTTGTATTTTATCTGCTTTCGAAAATGTTCTCAAACGAGATGATGGTTCCTTTAGTTAGCTTGCTTATGTTACAATTATATTATTTGTGAATATCGATCTTACCAGATGGCACCCATGACCCGAGGAGCGGCACGTCGTTTGATAGAAACAGTGAATGCTGAGGTGGCTCCTCCTACTGTTAAGGAGGAAGTGGCACCGATAGCTAGTGAGACCGGGAGTTCTATTCATCCAGCACCGGTAGCTAGTGAGACCGGAAGATTTATTCATCCAGCACTTGCAATGGACTATATCTCTCATGCCGTCATTGATCCCACTTATTCGAGGTGGTTGCGTGATCGTATCATTGAGCGTTTGCGTGAGCTGCGTGGTTCTCATTAGCTATTAGTACTTATTTGTATTGGACTATTTGTATTGGGTTGTTTTTGTATTAGACTATTTATATTGAACTACATATATGAATTAGTACTGTGTCAATCTCTGGATTGTATTGGACTACGACATGGTGATCAGGACATAGTCCCTGCAGCCATTTGACTGACGAGGCAGAAACTATGTAGCCATAGATAAAGTTGAATGTCCTTCGACCCTCATCCCTAGACAATGATGATATGACAACCTATCACTGCATCTTATATAGTAGTAGATGATGTCTTAGTATTACATTATGTGAGTTCATCTTGATTCTATTGTATTCTTTAGATACTAGATACGATAAGAACATATACTACACTATATGTACAGAACATAGATGATTCACACTAATGTCTGCTAGAATGAATTTTGGGTTGTGTTCTGAGCTATTCGTCCCCATACTTGGCAATTAAGCATGTGAAATATATCGTTGAAGAACATAAAACTTGTGGTCGTTATTGCAGAAAGTACAGACTGACATGAACTGACGCACGAAAAGGAGGAAATCAAAGCTGTAACAAGTAAAGTTGTGTTTTGGATGTTCTACTCTTGTAAGCTTTTTGTTCACAAAGCAAGATATAATGATTACAGAACAAGTATCGAGTTTATAACTCTTGTAAGCTCTATACTTGAGTTACGAACTCGATACTTGTTCTGTATTCTTTAATTATAGCTTGTTTTGTGAACAAAGAGTTTACAAGAGTTTTTTTTTCTAAAGCACAACTTTTTTGTTCCAGCTTAGAGCTCCTCATCTTTGTGCGTCAGTTCATGTCGGTCTTCACTTTCTGCAGTAATTTCCTCCAATTAACCTCCCTCCCTTGGCAATGATGATACGACAACCTATCTTGATTCTGTTATTATAGTAGATGATGTCTTAGTATTACATTATGTGGGTTCATCTTGATTTTGTTATATCATTCAGATACTAGATATGATAAGAACATATACTACACCATATGTACAGAACATAATGATCCACACCAATGTATGCTATAATAAATTTTGGGTTGTGTTCTGAGCCATCTGTTCTCACACTTAAAACAGATATGAATTAGTATTATGAGAGCGCCGAAGAGAGTAAGAGCGCTGGAGATGTCACGACCCGCACCCGGATATACGGGTACGAATACGTGGGCCACGTCCAGCCTACGCCGCGGTATCGGCGGTAGAACGCTGTCAAGTATACTATACTAACTACAACATCTAAGAATCCATAACTAGAAAATGTACTCATGTCACATCACGAAAACTAAGAAAGATAAGACAAGAAATAATAACAATATCACTAGAACAACTAGAATCTACAATGATCATAAGACAGGAAAATAAAGAAGGAACAACAGGACTAACTAAGGATAACTACCAGGCAACTCATAGAGAAGAATAGTGGGAACCACCTCAGTTAGCATCAACATCTGTAATATTTTCATAACGTATCCAGTCAGGAGCGGAACGAGTACATATATCTCATAACAGATCTCAAGATAGAATAAAAGCTATAAGACTGTAAATAGAGCATATACAATAAAATCATGGAGTGTACATGTATGTATCATGGCATGGTAAGCTGTAAAGCTAGAGCTAGAACAAGAAAATAGAACGGGATCATGGCATGTACACGAATCAAGGTAAGCTATATATCCAATGTGTGTGAGTAGTAGTTTCAGCTTGTGATCGGCTTGGGTACCTGTCAAGAATCGGCCTGGCAAGTCATAAGTGCGGTATATGACTCACACTGTTCGGGAATCGGGATGGATCTGATCACAGGCATACGCTACTACTCCCCCTACCCCAACTGGTAGAATGGATCCAAACAGGACACGTCACTGCACGGGATTCTAATGAGAAGGTCGCGAACCTGCTCTAGAATCAGTGACCATATATCGAGCAAGAGCTACAAGGGTGCTTGCACAATACATCCCAACCTAAGAAGGAGAGACATCTCTCGTCGGGATCCAAGAATACCAATCCGTGAGAACCATGTGTCAGGGATAAGCATATCAACACTAATTACATGAATCATAACAGTTATCATAAATTGGGAGTAAGTTATCAGAGAATGTACTCGCCTGGGGTCCTGCTGTCAATATGAATCAGGGTTCAGAGTAAAGCCACAGACCTAAAGATGAAATAATACAAGAGCTGATCAGGGTCAAAAGACATACTAAACATCTAGGTCAAACTAAGTCAAACTAAGACAAACTGGGTCAAGGTTGACGTACAGTTGACTTTGGTCAACTGGTCAACTCCGGTCAACTCTAAGTCTAATCTAGGTTAAATAGGTCAATGGTTGACCTACAATTGACTTTGGTCAAAAAGTCAACGTTGGTCAAGTCTGATCAAACCTAGGTCAACTTATGAATTTCAGTGATTTAGAAATCACTGAAATCGACGGGTCTCTAAAACAACCAAAAGGAGAAAAATATTATAATAATAGGATGACACAAAAAGGGAAGAAATCTACAAATATTGTCGGATGATAAAACTAACATCACCAACGTGTCCAGAATGGTCAAATCAGCTAGGATAGCCTGTCCAAAAGTCCAATTTGGACACAGGGGCAAAACGGTAATTTTGGACCAAAATGATGTCCGCCGTTGGACACACTTTGCACCGAAAAGCGTGTCAGGATAGAAGTCTACAAAACCTAGCAAATTATATGTCCACGAATCCAGAATGATGATACGAACCCAACGGTATGTCCAAAATTGGATTCCGTTGACCCGATCTCAAATTGGTCCGTTGACGCGGACATTTGGAATCCGGTTTGCACGAAAATACGTGCCGGAGCAAATGTCTTCAAAACTCAGCAAATTATATGTCAACGAGTCCAGAATGACGATACGAACTCAACGGTATATCCGGAATTGGATTCCGATGAGCCGATCTCAAAATGACCCGTTGGCCCGGATATTGGTATCCGACTTGCACCGAAATGCGTGCCGGAACCAATGTCCACTAAAACTTAGCAAATTATATGTCAACGAGTCCAGAATGACGATACGAACTCAACGGTATATCCGGAATTGGATTCCGATGAGCCGGCGTCAAAAAGTCCCGTTGACTCAGAAAGTGGGACCCGTTTTGCACCGAAATGCGTGTCCGGGCCCACGTTCTCCAAATCAAGCAAACTTTATATGAAAACATGCCAGAGTGATGCCACGAGTCTACTGGTGGTGTCAGAAATTGAATCCGGAATCCCGGGTTCAAAAATGGAATTTAACTAGTGCAAATTAAAGAATTCGAACGGCCAACTTTGGCGTCGAATTCGACCGACCTAACAAGCTCAAACTGAAATGAAATCTAAATGGGGCAGGAAGAGGGTTATACCAGCTGTGCACTGGAACTGACGGCGCGCAAAACGGAGCTGCGACGACGAAGATACGAACCCGCGAAGTTGGCGTCGCAAAACTGTCCAAAAATAGTACAAGTTAAAACGTCAACTTGGTGGCCGGTTTTGATGTATCAAACGACGAAATTAACGGGTGAAATTTGACAGAGGTGAAGAGGGATATACCGAGATTGCGACGGAACAAAAAGTTCACCGATCCAACGGTCGGATTTCTCGAAAAACGTGCACGAAGTTGCTGCCCCGAGACGCGAATTCTGACTTCGTTCCGAGCGCGCGGCGACGGAAACCCGTGCCAAACGCACGAATCGGACGTTTCTCGCGCCGGGAAAGAGGCAGCGTGCCACGGGGGCCTGCCCGAGGGCGCGCCCAGACCGCACGCGGCCGTGGGAGGGCTCGCCGGCGTCGGCGACGGCCGGAGCGGTGCGCGGCCGGCCGGTGAGCGCGCGGCCTGCGCTGTGCTGCTGCTGCCGCTCGCACGCGCGCGTCGGGGCGGCCAGGCCGGAGCACGACGGCGGCGCGGCTGTGGGTCGAGGGTGGCGGTGGCGTGCGGTGGTGGAGGTGGTGAGTATGATGGTGAGGGTGGTGGTTCATGGTGGTGGAGATGAAGATAATAATGGTGATGATGAACTTGATGATGATGATGGTGGAGTGGAGGAGGAAGGAGGAGAGGGTCGTGCTCGGCCGTGAGGGGGGGCTGTGGTGGTGCTCGGCTAGGAGAAGAGCTTGCTGTGGTGGTGGTGTGTGAATAAAATAAAGAGAGAGGGAGAGAGAGAGAATTGTATGTATGTGTGTGTTTATAATATAGAAAGAGAGTGAGAGGGTGAGAATAGAGAGAGATATTTGAGAGAGTGAGAATAAAGAGAGGGATGGGGGCTGTTCGGCCACATGGGGGGGGGGGAAGTTGTTGTGCTGGTGATGGGGTGAGGTGTGTGTTGTTTTAATGGGAGAGAGAAAGGGAGATTATATATATGTATATATATATAAGATATTTAAGAGAGAGATTTAATTGGAGAGAGGGAATAGATATTTAGAGAAAGGGGGGGGGGGATGTGTTCGGCTGATACATGGGAAGAGGGGGTGAGGTGTTTGTAAAAAGAGAGAGAAAGATATTTGCTTATATATATATATATATATATGTATATATATATATATATATATATATATATAGGAGATATTTGTAAAGTAGAGAGAGAATTAATAGATATTAAAATAGGAAAAATAGGAAAATTATGTAGAGTATTTGGGCAGTCATGAAAGAACAATGTGGAGCTTGGTTTCGGGTTCGGTCGAGCCGGGTCGGGCCAAAATCGGACAGGGGACAATATTTGAATTAAAAATAGGTATTTATGGTCATGGATAAATAAGTAGCATGTGGGGGCTCAAATAAATGGGACACAAGTGGCAGGCGGGTAGTAGGCTTCGTGTGGGCCATGTTCCTATTTGGGGTCGACTGGATTGGACCGATATCGGGCCCGAAAATTAAATGGGAAATTAAATCAGATTTTACGGCAGATAATTAATTGGCCTAAATTGAACCGGAAGTTGTGCGAAGGAAATGGAGCACAAAATGGAGTGTCTGAGTGGGACACAATGGTCATGGGTGAAGAGCGTCTCGAGTAGATCAGGCATGACAAGTTGGTTTCAAGAAAAAGGCTAGTCTGGTGCTCCTAAATTAAAAGCCACGGTAACGTGCTTATGGGGATCAAGAAAAAGAGTGGAAAATCAATTAATAATTTAAATGGTCTAAATTGACCCGAACTTGCGCGATACAAAAGGAGCGCAAGGGAACGAGTTTGGATGGGACATGATATATCGACGTGAAGGTAATCTCGTCTACTAAAAACTTCAAGAAGGAAGTTTTCAGAGACTGGCATCCCTGATGCTCTAGAATTCCAAGTCACGGTAAAGAGCATTAAATGATAATAACTAATTAAATCAAAATTAATTATCAAGAATAAATCATTTAGGAAATTCGAAAAAATTCCAGAAATTCAGGGGGCTTACATCCTACCCACCTTATAAAAATTTCGTCCTCGAAATTAAGGTTGTAGTAGGGGTAAAACAAGATAGAAAGTTTTAGGCAAAAACTTAGGCACGATCATAGAATGACAAGTTTGCACGATTAAGATAATCAATTCGAAATTGTTCAGGCACGATGATAGATTTTGGCACGATAGAATCATGATATGACAAAATCATATGTGTATGATTTCAGAAATAAGTCAAGTCATTGGGGCACGATTTAGATATGACAACGAAATAAAAACTTGAGCTTCGTTCGGTTACAATCGAGTCAAACATTGATTAACAGGATTTCAGCTCGATGAAATTAGATTTTGGGTTAAGATTATCAAGATCATGAAAATCGAAGTCGGATAGTCATAATCTAAAACAAGGCTAAGAGAAACAAATGGAAAGAAAAATTTGAGAATAGTGCGATTGAGAGATAGATTTGATAGAAATCGGATTATAGGTCACATGAGCACGATCAAGATCCAAGTTCAGTTATGAAAGACGATAAAATCTTGAAATCGAAATCAAGGTCCTAAAAGCACAATTAGGAAGGAACCCAAGTCACAAAGGAATTTGAAGTCATCTAGAGTCTAGACAGCAACCAAGACTCTTTGGCACGATAAACAAGACGACCAAAATTGATTGGTTAAGTAGAGTGGATCAATCTCACGGTATCAAAACATAATAAACAAATCAAGGATGTAGAATTGAATTGCTTCTGTTATCATAGAAACCAGAATATGGGACCATAGGAGGAAGCCGGGTAATCATCTCGCTCTGCTTCGACTACTACCAACAATGTCTACTCCGAGACGGATGATTACGGTACTTCCTCGATTTCTCCCAAGATAAAAGATGTGAAAATTCTGAAATTTTCAGAGGTTTCAAGTGTAGATGACAGATGTAGATATGAGATAGGTAATTGGTGGAATCAAGACATAATTGATCAAGACGGAGGAAGTAAGGGTAAGATGACGAAATCATCATGCAATGAGGAAGAGAAGAATGGGAAAACAGAAGTAATAGTAGGAACTGCTCTTGCCCAATAGGTTAAAACAAGTGAATCAATTTAAGATACGATCTGATAACCATACACGTCTATCCCAAATCATGTTGCCAGAATTCTCGCCACGCCAGTAAGCATAGCGGTAATAAACAATAAAGTCCATAACTATGGTATACATCCTATAATCACGTCACCTAGATTCCTTACCACGCCACCCGGTATGGCTGCAAGAGAACCTAAATGACATAACTAGGATAGCATATCCAAAATCAGGCTCTATGTCCATGTCTCGCTAGCTAATATGACTGCAATGAATTCTAAACTCCATAAATAAAGTAGACACTTACCGTTCTCAACGTCCTTGTCCAAAATATGTTTATCAGGATATCTTAACTCAATTCTTAAAAGAATTATCCAAAACAAAATCAAAGGTCAACAACGAATATTAAGATTTAAAATTCAACAACAAGTCAAGGGTAAGTTAATAGAAACAACAGAAACAACTTCCGAGATGGGGTTCAGAGAAAAAAATCTCAGGAAAAGTCCAGAGGGTACTACCTAGGTCAAGATAGAAAATGGTAGAATATAATCTAAAACAAACCTCGACCATGATACGAGGTTGATAAATCATATTCTCTCCCCAACCTAGATGATATACAAGTCCAACTTATACCTTCCTCTGGGTCCACAACCCACCCAAGAAGGATTAAAGTTTGATACGGACAGATATTTCAGAAATCAGGACGAATGAAAACAAGTGGGAAAAGATTTGAAAGCCTTCGAAATAAGATTCCCAGGGGTCATCCCTGGAATCTACCAAGAGTTCCTAATACGTGACTGAGTACCAATTCCTAAAATATTCCATGACTCAACCTTAATCCTAGGGCAGGCTCGTAGTAGTACAGATAAGCTCAAGCACTACTACGACTTCGCATTAACTGCAAAGACTGACCTGCATGGGCCACCACTAAAAATGTGTCACGACCCGCACCCGGATATACGGGTACGAATACGTGGGCCACGTCCAGCCTACGCCGCGGTATCGGCGGTAGAACGCTGTCAAGTATACTATACTAACTACAACATCTAAGAATCCATAACTAGAAAATGTACTCATGTCACATCACGAAAACTAAGGAAGATAAGACAAGAAATAATAACAATATCACTAGAACAACTAGATCTACAATGATCATAAGACAGGAAAATAAAGAAGGAACAACAGGACTAACTAAGGATAACTACCAGGCAACTCATAGAGAAGAATAGTGGGAACCACCTCAGTTAGCATCAACATCTGTAATATTTTCATAACGTATCCAGTCAGGAGCGGAACGAGTACATATATCTCATAACAGATCTCAAGATAGAATAAAAGCTATAAGACTGTAAATAGAGCATATACAATAAAATCATGGAGTGTACATGTATGTATCATGGCATGGTAAGCTGTAAAGCTAGAGCTAGAACAAGAAAATAGAACGGGATCATGGCATGTACACGAATCAAGGTAAGCTATATATCCAATGTGTGTGAGTAGTAGTTTCAGCTTGTGATCGGCTTGGGTACCTGTCAAGAATCGGCCTGGCAAGTCATAAGTGCGGTATATGACTCACACTGTTCGGGAATCGGGATGGATCTGATCACAGGCATACGCTACTACTCCCCCTACCCCAACTGGTAGAATGGATCCAAACAGGACACGTCACTGCACGGGATTCTAATGAGAAGGTCGCGAACCTGCTCTAGAATCAGTGACCATATATCGAGCAAGAGCTACAAGGGTGCTTGCACAATACATCCCAACCTAAGAAGGAGAGACATCTCTCGTCGGGATCCAAGAATACCAATCCGTGAGAACCATGTGTCAGGGATAAGCATATCAACACTAATTACATGAATCATAACAGTTATCATAAATTGGGAGTAAGTTATCAGAGAATGTACTCGCCTGGGGTCCTGCTGTCAATATGAATCAGGGTTCAGAGTAAAGCCACAGACCTAAAGATGAAATAATACAAGAGCTGATCAGGGTCAAAAGACATACTAAACATCTAGGTCAAACTAAGTCAAACTAAGACAAACTGGGTCAAGGTTGACGTACAGTTGACTTTGGTCAACTGGTCAACTCCGGTCAACTCTAAGTCTAATCTAGGTTAAATAGGTCAATGGTTGACCTACAATTGACTTTGGTCAAAAAGTCAACGTTGGTCAAGTCTGATCAAACCTAGGTCAACTTATGAATTTCAGTGATTTAGAAATCACTGAAATCGACGAGTCTCTAAAACAACCAAAAGGAGAAAAATATTATAATAATAGGATGACACAAAAAGGGAAGAAATCTACAAATATTGTCGGATGATAAAACTAACATCACCAACGTGTCCAGAATGGTCAAATCAGCTAGGATAGCCTGTCCAAAAGTCCAATTTGGACACAGGGGCAAAACGGTAATTTTGGGCCAAAATAATGTCCGCCGTTGGACACACTTTGCACCGAAAAGCGTGTCAGGATAGAAGTCTACAAAACCTAGCAAATTATATGTCCACGAATCCAGAATGATGATACGAACCCAACGGTATGTCCAAAATTGGATTCCGTTGACCCGATCTCAAATTGGTCCGTTGACGCGGACATTTGGAATCCAGTTTGCACGAAAATGCGTGCCGGAGCAAATGTCTTCAAAACTCAGCAACTTATATGTCAACGAGTCCAGAATGACGATACGAACTCAACGGTATATCCGGAATTGGATTCCGATGAGCCGATCTCAAAATGACCCGTTGGCCCGGATATTGGTATCCGACTTGCACCGAAATGCGTGCCGGAACCAATGTCCACTAAAACTTAGCAAATTATATGTCAACGAGTCCAGAATGACGATACGAACTCAACGGTATATCCGGAATTGGATTCCGATGAGCCGGCGTCAAAAAGTTCCGTTGACTCAGAAAGTGGGACCCGTTTTGCACCGAAATGCGTGTCCGGGCCCACGTTCTCCAAATCAAGCAAACTTTATATGAAAATATGCCAGAGCGACGCCACGAGTCTACTGGTGGTGTCAGAAATTGAATCCGGAATCCCGGGTTCAAAAATAGAATTTAACTAGTGCAAATTAAAGAATTCGAACGGCCAACTTTGGCGTCGAATTCGACCGACCTAACAAGCTCAAACTGAAATGAAATCTAAATGGGGCAGGAAGAGGGTTATACCAGCTGTGCACTGGAACTGACGGCGCGCAAAACGGAGCTGCGACGACGAAGATACGAACCCGCGAAGTTGGCGTCGCAAAACTGTCCAAAAATAGTACAAGTTAAAACGTCAACTTGGTGGCCGGTTTTGATGTATCAAACGACGAAATTAACGGGTGAAATTTGACAGAGGTGAAGAGGGATATACCGAGATTGCGACGGAACAAAAAGTTCACCGATCCAACGGTCGGATTTCTCGAAAAACGTGTGCGAAGTCGCTGCCCCGAGACGCGAATTCTGACTTCGTTCCGAGCGCGCGCCGACGGAAACCCGTGCCAAACGCACGAATCGGACGTTTCTCGCGCCGGGGAAGAGGCAGCGTGCCACGGGGGCCTGCCCGAGGGCGCGCCCAGACCGCACGCGGCCGTGGGAGGGCTCGCCGGCGTCGGCGACGGCCGGAGCGGTGCGCGGCCGGCCGGTGAGCGCGCGGCCTGCGCTGTGCTGCTGCTGCCGCTCGCACGCGCGCGTCGGGGCGGCCAGGCCGGAGCACGACGGCGGCGCGGCTGTGGGTCGAGGGTGGCGGAGGCGTGCGGTGGTGGAGGTGGTGAGTATGATGGTGAGGGTGGTGGTTCATGGTGGTGGAGATGAAGATAATAATGGTGATGATGAACTTGATGATGATGATGGTGGAGTGGAGGAGGAAGGAGGAGAGGGTCGTGCTCGGCCGTGAGGGGGGGGGGCTGTGGTGGTGCTCGGCTAGGAGAAGAGCTTGCTGTGGTGGTGGTGTGTGAATAAAATAAAGAGAGAGGGAGAGAGAGAGAATTGTATGTATGTGTGTGTTTATAATATAGAAAGAGAGTGAGAGGGTGAGAATAGAGAGAGATATTTGAGAGAGTGAGAATAAAGAGAGGGATGGGGGCTGTTCGGCCACATGGGGGGGGGAAAGTTGTTGTGCTGGTGATGGGGTGAGGTGTGTGTTGTTTTAATGGGAGAGAGAAAGGGAGATTATATATATGTATATATATATAAGATATTTAAGAGAGAGATTTAATTGGAGAGAGGGAATAGATATTTAGAGAAAGGGGGGGGGGGATGTGTTCGGCTGATACATGGGGAGAGGGGGTGAGGTGTTTGTAAAAAGAGAGAGAAAGATATTTGCTTATATATATATATATATATATATATATATATATATATATATATATATATATATATATATATATGTATATATATATATATAGGAGATATTTGTAAAGTAGAGAGAGAATTAATAGATATTAAAATAGGAAAAATAGGAAAATTATGTAGAGTATTTGGGCAGTCATGAAAGAACAATGTGGAGCTTGGTTTCGGGTTCGGTCGAGCCGGGTCGGGCCAAAATCGGACAGGGGACAATATTTGAATTAAAAATAGGTATTTATGGTCATGGATAAATAAGTAGCATGTGGGAGCTCAAATAAATGGGACACAAGTGGCAGGCGGGTAGTAGGCTTCGTGTGGGCCATGTTCCTATTTGGGGTCGACTGGATTGGACCGATATCGGGCCCGGAAATTAAATGGGAAATTAAATCAGATTTTACGGCAGATAATTAATTGGCCTAAATTGAACCGGAAGTTGTGCGAAGGAAATGGAGCACAAAATGGAGTGTCTGAGTGGGACACAATGGTCATGGGTGAAGAGCGTCTCGAGTAGATCAGGCATGACAAGTTGGTTTCAAGAAAAAGGCTAGTCTGGTGCTCCTAAATTAAAAGCCACGGTAACGTGCTTATGGGGATCAAGAAAAAGAGTGGAAAATCAATTAATAATTTAAATGGTCTAAATTGACCCGAACTTGCGCGATACAAAAGGAGCGCAAGGGAACGAGTTTGGATGGGACATGATATATCGACGTGAAGGTAATCTCGTCTACTAAAAACTTCAAGAAGGAAGTTTCCAGAGACTGGCATCCCTGATGCTCTAGAATTCCAAGTCACGGTAAAGAGAATTAAATGATAATAACTAATTAAATCAAAATTAATTATCAAGAATAAATCATTTAGGAAATTCGAAAAAATTCCAAAAATTCAGGGGGCTTACAGGAGAGGGGGAGGAGAGAGAGTGAGAGAGTAAAATGGGGAAAAATGAATTGGTATTAGCGACGTCATACTAACGTCGCTAAATTAGTCGCTATTAGCGACGTCATAGTGACGTTTTGCGACGACTAGCTCATGTAACTATGTAGTCGTAGATGAAGTTGACTGTCCTCCGACCCTCATCCCTCGACAATGATGATGTGATAACCTATCATTATATCTTATATAGTAATAGATGATATTTTAGTATTACATTATGTGAGTTCATCTTGATTCTGTTACATTCTTCAGATAATAGATACTAGATTCGATAAGAACATATACTACACCATATGTACAGAACATAGATGATTCCCACTAAAGTATGCTAGAATGAATTTTGGGTTGTGTTCTGAGCCATCCGTTCTCACACTTAAAACACATGAAATAGTACTGTGTGTCAATCTTTGTTTTTGTATTTTCGACGAACCCAGGGATTGGATTCTGTATTTTATATTTTGGATTCTGCATTTTGGCTCCAACTCCAGCTCCATTTGCATTAATCTACGGTACGACATGGTGGTCAGGACATCGTTCCTGCAACCATTCGACTGGCGAGGCAGAAACTATGTAGCCATAGATAAAGTTGACTGTCCTTCGACCGTCATCCCTCGGCAATGATGATATGACAACCTATCACTATATCTTATATGGTAGTAGATGATGTCTTAGTATTACATTATGTGAGTTCATCTTGATTCTGTTACATTATTCAGATACTAGATACGATAAGAACATATACTACACCATATGTACAGAACATAGAAGATTCACACTAATGTATGCTAGAATAAATTTTGGGTTGTGTTCTGAGCCATCCGTTCTCACACTTGGCAAAAAATCAAATTTTTTGTATTTTATCTGCTTTCGAAAATGTACTCAAACGAGATGGCACCCGTTCTCACAGATGGCACCTAAGACCCGAGGATCTCTCTTGAGGGAGGCACAGATGGCTGTGAAAGAGGAGGTGGCTCCAGCTCCAGAGGGCAGTTCCACCGAGAGAGCTGCTCTAGAAGTAATTCCTAAAGCCGAGGGAGCTGTGAAGGAGGAGGTGGCACCACAGGGCAGTTCCACCGGGCGTTCCAGTCATCCATCTCCTCTGGATATTGATCTAGCTGCCGCGGATCCTACTTATGCGCGCTGGCTGAGGGAGTTCTATCTGCTCCAGTATAGACGACAGTAGATACATATATTGACTGGATTTGTTTTGATGGATATATCTCATCTTGATATTGTGATGGATATTTATTTTGATGGATATATCTCCTTTTGGATATTGTGATGGTATTTGTTTTCTTGTGTGTGAAGTATATTGGTATAGCTTGCTGTGTAATGTATATTTGTTTGTGTGATGTGTGATGCATATTGTGATGTTTTGAGAGGCTTGAGGAGACAACCAATTATTTTTGGTCTATTCTGGATTGTATTGTCCGGGCCGGTGTTTAGTATTCCATCGAAGGGGTCGGTGAACCCAGGGATTAGATTCTGTATTTTGGATTGTACGTTTGCATTCTGGATTCTTTTTTTAATTTTTTTAATTTAGCGACATTTTTAGCGACGTTTATATTCGTCGCTAACAGTTAGCGACAAATATAAAAGTTGCTAAAAACGTCGCTAAATTGTTGACGTGGCAAACAATCTGATGCCACCACATCGTCGCAAGAACGTCGCTAATGTGTCGCTAATCGGCGACCACTTAAAAACGTCGCAAATTAGCGACGTTATAAACGTCGCTAACTAACGTCGCCTTAGCGAGGTTTTGCGACATTTTCTCGATTAGCGACACGCTTTTTCCGTCGTTTATTAAATGTCGCTGAAAACATCGCTAATTTAGTTTAGCGACGTTTTGGAACGTCGCTAATCTGAGAAATTTTTATCGTAATTTTTGAATGGTTTTATAAAAGATGAAGTTTATGTATCTCAACCTCCAGGTTTTACTGATTTCAAAAATCCTGATTATGTTTTCAAGTTGAAAAAAGCCTTATACGGTTTGAAACAAGCCCCTCGTGCTTGGTACGATCGTCTAAGCTCTTTTCTACTTGACAACGGTTTTTTAAAGGAAAAGGTTGACACTACACTGTTTATAAAATCTTTGAATAATAATCTTCTTTTGATTCAAATCTATGTAGATGATATTATTTTTGGATCCACTGATGAATCTCTTTGTCAAGAATTTTCAAAGTGTATGTAGAATGAGTTTGAGATGAGCATGATGGGAGAGCTGAAGTTCTTTCTTGGACTGCAAATCAAACAAACCAACAATAGGACGTTAATAAATCAAGCAAAGTACACAAACGATCTATTAAAGAAGTTCGACCTGGAAGAAGTCAAACCACATAGCACTCCAATGGTGACTTCAACCAAGCTTGATATTGATGAACGAGGAAAACCCGTCGACATACGTAAGTATCGAGGTATGATCGGTAGCTTACTGTACTTAACTGATAGTCGACCAGACATTATGTTTAGTGTTTGCTTGTGTGCATGTTTTCAAGCCAATCCTAAGAAATCACATCTGTGCGCAGTTAAGCGTATCTTCTGATACCTTAGAGGAACTTCTTCTGTCGGCTTATGGCATCCTAAAACCACGTCATTTGACCTAACTAGTTATTCTGATGCTGATTTTGTCGGATGCAAAGTAGATAGAAAAAGTACCAGCGGTACATGTCATTTTCTAGGAAGCCCTAGTCTCTTGGTTTAGCAAAAAACAAAATTCTGTCGCATTATCAACAACTGAGGCTGAGTATATCACCGCAGGACGTTATTGTGCACAAATTTTGTGGATAAAGCAAACTTTAGAAGACTTTGGATTGTATTACACACACATACCCATTTTCTATGATAACACTAGTTCTATTAATTTGACTAAGAATCCAGTATGTCACTCTCGTACTAAGCATATCGAGATTCGACATCATTTTCTTAGAGATCATCAACAAAATGGAGATATAGACCTTGTATACATAGACACACAGAATCAATTGGCTGACATATTCACAGAACCTCTAGCGGAAGATCATTTCAATTATTTACGTCGAGAATTAGAAATTTTAGATGTCAATAATATTAATTAATTTTGTTTTATTAATTAATTTATTCAATACTTAATAACTATTTTCGAGACAAGCCTAAAAAGAGTCTGTCTGTCACCACGACTACAGGCGAAGCGAAGCGGTACTTAATTGTTCCCCGGTGAACTCCCGTTAGCTGGGACAGTACTCCTACAGCTAATCTGGAACAGATGCTGAGTAAAGAAAATTAATTTATAAAATAATATTAATTATATTATTTAAAATTTAAAATTACTAAACTTTGAATTAAATACTTGAAATGAGTTGATGAAAAGGATATGGCCCATAATTTTTTTTTAAAAACCCAGGAGAACCCTAGACGAATTTGGCCCGAGTTCGGTCCAAATTCAACCAGAGTTCTGTTGGTGCTGTATGCGTTTTAAACCAGAACCCGAGGCCTTCTCCTCTTCATCACTTCCAAACCAATTCATCATCACGGCAGCAGCAACCGAAGAATACCCCAAACCCTAGCTATTCTCCACTCCTTTTCTTCCAATCTACGTGGAGATTTCCATCCAAAATTTGGATTCGTGCGGAGAATCGCGTCCGCTACAACATACTTGATTCTCGGAAGGTATAACTCCTCTCCTCCACTTTCAAATTTTTAGGGTTTCTTAGTTTTGGGAAAAAATGCCTAAGGGATTCAATCCTTTCAAGAGAAAGAAGACCCATGCCAGTAAAGAGGCATCATCTTCTGATCTGAACACAGATTCCCTCTTTTCCCGGGTCCAATCGGGTGATGGCGTAACGGATGATTTTTATTTTAAAACTCATGACCAAGCATTGCTTTGGTATGCTAATTTTGCGATGCGTACTATATGCACCGGCGCTCCGATTAAATGGACTGTATTTCCTGATCACCGTCCCTTGTTTAAGGCATTAGGGTTACACCATCTTGCTACCCTACAATTCCCTATAGCTACTAATGCCCTTAGATTGTTCTATTATAACTTTGTGTTAGACACTTTTACCGCAAGAACTCGTGTTGGCGGGATAGATATCGAGTTCGATGATATATTGCTAGCGAAAATCCTTGGTATTCCAAACGAAGGTGCCCCGCTCGATGACATCACAGACTTTGATTTTCCCGAGGGCACGACTCTTGTTAGTTTCAAGAATGAGCTTTGTGCGCCCGCACGTGGTCTTCCTGGAAAGTTCAAGGCCAATAACTTGAACTTGTTTAACTACGAGTTACATCGCATCATCTATTCCACTCTTCTTCCCAAATCCACTTCAAAAGATGATGTCACTGCACTAGAACTTTCTGCACCTTATCACATTCTTAAGGGGATTCCTTTTTCTGCCCCTAAGACTATCATCCAGATGATGGGTAGATGTCGTGGAAGAGACCGCAATCTCTCTTATGCATGCTTATCCCACGCATCTTTCAGCGTTTTGACCTAGACTTATCCACTTGCGCTCAGGACCCTGAGCCCAAGTTTCTTAAACTTTCTCGTCGTAGCATTGCCACTGCTCCTCCACCTCCTGCACCTGCTCCTACTACACCTGTTCCTCCTCAGACTTACCCTATGACTTTTGAGGGTATTCATCAGCACCTCTCGGATCTGCAGACTTTCTTTGTTGACACTTCCAGGAAACATGAGTTCTGTGACGTGACTCGGTTCCAGGCTATTGCTAACTTTTTTGCCGATCTCAGATTTGCTCAGACGGGTCACTCTACTAGCTCTCTTCGTAGAGACCCTTCTGTATCTGGTTACCGCATTGATGATGAGGCGGTCCACTATCTGTTCCAGCCAGGGAACGCTTACGATTGGTATCGTACTTCTGGTGCTACTCCACACACCTCTGGAGCTGGCACTTCTGGAGCTGGTCCATCCAGACATGGTGGACATGCTGGCACTGCAGATGATGACGATGACGATGAGGATGATTTTTGATTTGTCATAATTTTGAGACTAATGATTTTATCTTTTGTTTACTTGGAAATGCTCTGACATTCCAAGCTAGTATCAGTACTCTTATTAGTTATGTGGTTATGATTTGTGACTTTTTGTTTGATGGACTTGTTATATGCTTTAGTTTAGCATTTTATTCAGTTCAGCTTTTCTTATAGCATTATCTTTTATTTATGCTTCCATTTACACTGCCTGTGAAATATTCTCTGCTTATCACATTTCTTTCCTGTCTGTGACATTTATACCATGCCTGTGATAAATGTTTTTATATATCCGTATTTTTGTGTTTCTTCACTGATTGTTACTTATGCATATATTGCTGGAGAGCTTTCTCTTTTGCAATTATTTTGCTAAGTGACAACGGGGAAGAAATAAGATCTAACATCTTCATGGATACAGGTTATGAACAATTTACAGGAACAATTTGGTACATTATATGGTACATTATATCGGTACAATTTTGATTTGATAAAGACCAAAGATGTTATATCGGTCAATATTTGTCAATTATCAAAATGGGAGAAATTGGTGGCCCATTGGTCATGGTCAAACCTGATTTTAATAATTGATCAAATTCTGTCTCGATATACGGAACAATTCAGATGTTTACTCAAGACGTTTTGGACACTGCTCAAGACCGAAGCTATGTTTGCCACTCGAGACTGTATTTTCTTATGCAATGTAACTTTTCTTTTTATTGAGTCTAGGAATACATTGTACACCAAGTCGTACTGACAAATAGGCTATCCAAAATCATTTTTCAAAATTGACATATCGTTTTCAAAATTGACCTATGTTTTGAAAAATATCTACAATTTACAAAAGCTTCTGAAGGATTTCAAAAAGCCCAAAATATTTTTCATAAAATAAACCTGACCAACCCTGACAAAACTTGGCCAGAGTTCGACCAAGGTGAACATTATATGAACGTTGATTTTTGAACTTGGTCTCCCTTTAGTTACGATTTGTTACATAGACTTCTGTCCGAATTCTGCCCGAATTCTGCCCGAATTCTGCTAGAGTTTTGTCTTTGGAAAAACTATAAATAGAGAGGAATTCTGATTATTTCAAATAACTCATTCACTTTCATATCTTCTCTTTAAAGCTTACGTTTCTTCCAAAGAGTTTTCAAAAAGCTTCCATTTTCAAATCCTAAGCCAGTTACAATTCTCTAGTCAATTTGCTGGTATGGTACGGTTTAGAAGATTTCAGAGAAATTGTAAGTAGAGGCTTGATTGAAGAAAGACTTTTCAAAACTGAAGTTGGTCGAGTTCTTCGTATCAAAGCTCGCGTCTGTAGAAGTTGCAAGGACTTCGTATGAAAACTTGCAGGATTTTCCAATAGTGGATTCAACTAGAAGCTAGAGTTCTTTCGACTGGACTAGTCCTCACAAGAGGAAAACCAGTATAAATTTCTGTGTTTGCGTTTGCCTTCTGAACTCTTATCTTTACAGTTATTACTTTGTGATTATTATTATTTCTGTGATCTAACTGCTAACAAAGTTTTTAATTAGCAATATTCCGCTGCCTACTCTATTCACCCTCCCCTCTAGAGTATTCTGCTTTACGATTTCGTTCCTATAAGAAGGAAAAGAGCAAGGTGAAACCAGCAGGAGAAGGAGGAGAGCAATTTTATTTACGAGGTAATTTAGTTAATTTGTTAGTGTATTAGTGTTAACTTAAATTCTATTATTAATTCCAACCATAAAATTCTAATTTTTCTAAAATTCTAACCATAATCATCCACGATGAACCTAAACTACTACTTTGAACAACATAATTCCATGCATTTTTAGTATTTATTTCTAAACAAGTATCAGGAAAAAAAAAACCAATTTATTATAAATTCATAAAAAATTAAAAAATTCTCGACAATAAGACTGCATAAGTTTCCTAATGTTATATTTCTGATATGCTAAGAGAAATTCAAATCTACCTCCTTCATAAGATAAGTGATTTAGTATACCTCGTGACAACATATTATATTTATGGTGATCCATAAGTAATGAAAAATACTAGAGAATGGAACTTGTGGAGAGTTGTTGTAGTTTGTGGAGAGTTGTTGTGTACTTGAACTTGTAGTCGTGGATGAACGAAATTTCTATCTGATTAAGCTGATTAAGCTGCTTTTAAAAAATCTGAAGGAAGAAGAAAGAATAGTCTTTGACCTCTTATGGAAGAAAATATAGAAATTAATGGAAGAATAGTGATGCAATAGCCAAGAAAATTTATAGACAAAATATATAGGAGAAGAAGACAAACAAATTTAGCCGTTAAAATATAGTCGTTGTAAAATGTATTCATTACAAATATAGTCGTAAAATATATTTGTTGAAGAATTGCCGTTGTAAAATTTATGTGTTAAAAAATCACAACTTGATTTTTTCCAAAATTATACCAAACTTCAAACTCCAACCATTCTCTTACCGATAAAAATTTCCTGCTCAAATTATCTAATATGCAATTACTATGGAGAAGTCATTCTCCTTTCTTCATCAAAAAAAAAGTTATGCCTTGTCACATGGAGAAGTCATTCCGACTCCTATAATTGGAAAGAGAGCCTCCTATATAGGAGGAGAATCTTCAAACCGCAATTAGCAATTACGTTTCCATTTTTTAAATTATTAAAAAAATTAAACTTAGTTTCCAAAACGGTTTTCACTATTTAAAAAATAAAATTTGAAAACGCAGTTGCTAACTGCGTACATTATTTAAAAGTAAAAAAAAAAACTCAAAACGCAGTTGCTAACTAAAAAAAACGCTTTCGTTGTTTATTTATTTTTAAAATTCGTAATCATTATTTAAGGAAAAAAAATTCGAAAACGCGGCTGTTATTTGCGTTCTCATTTTTTTTATCTTCGTATATGTTCTTTACTTCAAATTTTTGGAAACTTTATTCTTTAAAACAAATATATTAATAATTTAATTCTCTGTAGAAAATTTTTTGGTACTAACAACATGCAAGCGTGCACGTCTAATAAACATGTATTAAATTGCTTGACCCCGCTCACAGGTGGTATGGATTTTGTTGGTGTTTTTGCCTTTAGACTAGGAAAGATATTCCCAATCGGCTACACCAAATGATGAGTATTTCAACATAATGCATTGCTTGTATTAAGGTGTGCTCATGAGGTGTGGTAGGACACAAGTATGTGCCATGTGGGAGGGGAGTATTTTCCTAGAAGGAAAAAGGATTAATTCTAACAAAGATGCAAGTTGACTTTTGTTGATCGGACTCGGACTCCAGGATATCTCGTGCATGCACGGACGGGTGTTGTTCGGGGGTAGGCGTGGACTGCGGGTATTCGGGGGGTAGGCGTGGACTGGCACTCGACTATGTTGATTGTAGGATGATATAAAATATCAAATCTATTTTAGAGTATTGAAATTTTAGTCCCACATTGGATAGGAGAAATGGTGAAGTCTCACTCCACTATATAAATAGAGCTCCCTGGTCTCCTTTCTATGATGCACCAAAGAAGAGAGTCAAGAGAGTCCGTAAAATTCAGGAAGCCCGTTCAAGTCTCAAAAATGGACTGACGAGCGTTCCAAAAGTTCTTTAAGAACTTGCTCGTTCCTGGAAGCGGATCGTATATAGAAAAATCTTGCTTTGAGCAACGGTGATCTGATCACCCCAGCAAAGCTGTTTTTCTCTTTCTTCTTTCCTTCTTTTCTTCTATGTTCTAATCAGAAACCACTTGTGGGCTTTCGTCGTTGCTGCTGCTAGCAATTCGAGTTGCACATTCTTTTTAGAAGCATTACATTCGTTAACCACTTGTGAGTTTTCATCGCTGGTACTGCGAGCAATTCAAGTTGTACATTCTTTTTAGAAGCATTACATTCGTTTGCTGCTGTAACAAAATCTTTTTTAGATTTTCGTTACCCAGAATCCTCCAAGGATCTCTGTTGTACACCTTCTTTGAAGTGTTGCTACGAAACTTTGTTTTTACAATCGTTTTATTTCTCAGTTTTCCATCAAAAATTATGCCTCGGGAGTAACAATCTCAAAGCAAGATTTAGACTCGATGGAAAACAACCGTGCAAACCTTCTCGACACAAGTTTTAACAAACTTGAAAAGTTTGACGTGGAGCATTACAACATCTGGAAGAGAAAGGTCAGCCTTAATCTTTAACTCGTGAGCGTTGAATATGTGTTGACAGATCATGAGCCTTTAATTCCAGAAGGTGAAAATGCTTGAAGGGTCGCTGAGGCTACTGCTCTACAATCTAAGTGAAGGAGAGATAACAACCTTTATAAGTTGTGTATCTTAAACTCTATGGAGGACTCTCTGGCAGAGTCATACAGCAAGACGGTCTATACTAAGGACATCTGGGAGTCTGTAGAGAATCTCTACAAGGCAGATGAGAACAGGAACAAGATCTACGTAACCGAAAAGGTCTAAAAAAAATATGATTTGAGGACGACAAGACGATGTTGCCTCAAGTCAATGAGTTTCTCAAGTTACGTCAGAAACTTGAGGATGACGGCATACCCTTGGTCGATGCATTTGTTGTTAGGGATATTATCGCCAAGCTTCCACCTGGGTGGAGCAATTTCATTGCGGACATGCACCGCAAGAATATGGAGGTGGATCTTGAACACATCTTGCACTAGATTTATGTTGAAGACGAGTTGAGGGCTCAAATCAAAGTGGACACCTTGTCCAAGCAGATGGCTGAGGCCAATCTGGTGCAAGCTGGAGACTCCCGAATGAGACAGAAGGCTCCTTACAACAAAAGGAGAGACGTTCACCAACTGAAGGTAAAGTCGGCTCAGTTCAAGCCAAAGTCCAAAGCACCTGGGACTTGTTTCAACTGTGGCAAGAAAGGCCATTAGAGGAAAGACTGCAAGGAAAAACCCAAACAGAAAGAGCAAGGTGAGACTAACTTTATTGCTATGATTGCGCAGGTTAACTCAGCCAGTGTTGACACAGATTGGTGGATAGACACTGGGGCATCATGCCATATTTGCTCAAAGAAGGATTGGTTCACCACATATAAGCCTACATTTGAGAAGGTTATGGTGGCGAACCAGACACAAGTTGAAGTGGAGGGGATCTGGATGGTGGTACTACGACTGACTTCGAAGAAGTTGCTGATGCTTCAGGATGTGAAGCATGTACCAGCTGTAGCCAAGAACCTGGTCTTAGGAAGTCTGCTCTGCAACATAGGCTTGAGGATGGACATTAACGCTGGTCATGTGGTTATGTCTTATAAAGGAACATACTTCAGAAAGGCTTTTTGTACCAAGGAAATATTCAAACTTCAACTTGTAACTCTAGTTGAGATGATAAATGCAATCTCTATTTCTGATTATTCTCTTGAGTTGTGGCATAATTGACTAGGACATGTTCATTGTAAAAGAATAAACAAGATGTCTAGTCTAGGGCTTATCTCCAAATATGGGGAAAAGGAGTTGGAGAAGTGTAGGGTCTATGTGCAGACAAAGATCACCAGAAAACTGTTCAAACGGGTAAACCGAAGTATAGATCTTCTGGAGATATCTGTGACTTCAAATAGTTCTCCACAAAGGCCGGATAAAGTATTTCATTACTTTTATCGATGATTTCTTAAAGTACGCATTCGTATATCTTCTCAAGTTTAAAGATGAAGCGTTTGAGAAATTTAAGGACTTCAAGGCTGATGCTGAACGTCAAATCAGACAACTCAAGAGACTCAGAAGTGGTCGAGGTAGAGAGTATAGGTCTCATGAATTCGCATCGTTCTACAGAGAACATGGAATTGTTAATGAGACGACTGCTATGTACTCCCCTCAATCAAATGGTGTTGCAGAAAGGAAGAACAAAACGTTAACAGAGATGATGAACTCAATACTGTTGACTGCGGGTCTTCCAAATTGCTTTTGGGATGAAACAGTGCTTACGGCTACTTTTATTCTGAATAGAGTACCGTATGCAACATTCGATGTCACTAATCATGAACTCTGGTTCAAGTTCAGACCCAACTTGAATGTTATTCGAATGTGGGGTGTCTGGCGTATGTGAAGCTTCCGGGTTTGAAGATTCAGAAGCTTGGTACAAGAACTACGAAGACAATCTTCCTGGGTTATGCTAATAAGAATGATGCTCGAAGGTTCCTTGATATTGAATCTAATCATATCATTGAGTCTCGCAAAGCAGAATTCTTTGAAGATAAATTTGCAAGACACAAGAACATTGTTCTTGCGGATATTTCGCAGAATAGTGTAAGTGAACAGGAGGCTGAAGCTCCTTACAGAGATGTAGTCCAAGAAGAAGTTGTTGTTGCAAGAACAACTGTTGAACTAGAAGTCATAGAACTTGTGTCTAAAGTGAATAAGGAGACAGAAGGACTTCGGAGAGAATTTTGTCACCTATCATGTGGAAGCAGATACGCTTACCTATGATAAGACTATGAAGACCAGAGACGCTATCCTCTGGAAGGAGGCTATTAATGATGAGTATGACACGATAACCTCCAACAATACGTAGGTGTTGGTCGATCTGCCTGAAGGAGCAAAACCAATCGGAAGTAAATGGATCTTCAAAAAGAAGATGAAAGCCAATGGAACTATTGATAAGTTCAAGACTAGGTTGGTAGTCAAGAGGTTTTCTCAAAAGCAGGGATTAATTACTTTGACACTTATGCTCCAGTAGCATGGATGACGACCATCAGGATGTTTATTGCTCTCAGTGCAATTCATAAGCTAGTTATTCATCAGATGGATGTTAAAACTGCTTTCCTGAATGGTGAGTTGACTAAAGAGATTTACATGCAACAGCCAGAAGGATTCATCGTCAAGGGCCTCGAGACAAAGTCTGCAAGTTGGTAAAATCACTATATGGTCTGAAGCAAGCTTCCAAGATGTGGCATGAGAAGTTTGATAAATTTATAAGATCAACCGGCTACAGGGTCAGCGAGACGGACAAATGTGTATACACAAAGTTCGTTGATGGGAGAGAAGTTGTCATTTGTCTGTACGTGGACGACATGCTGATCTTGGGTAAAGATCTAGCAAGTGTCACTGAGACAAAGAAGTTCCTCTCGTCTAAGTTCAGCATGAAGGACTTAGGGGAAGCTGATGTTATCCTAGGGATAAAGATCATCCGGACGAAAACTGGAGTGACATTGTCACAGTCTCATTACATTGAGAAGATGCTCACACGCTATGGGTATCAGGATCTTCCAGGGATAGATATGCCGTATGGGTGTGATAAGAAGCTGAAGCCAAATCCAAGGGCAAGCGTCAGACAGTTGGAGTATTCAAGCATTATCGGGAGCTTGATGTATGCGACTACTGCCACAAGGCCTGACATAGCTTTTGTCATAGAAATGTTGAATCGGTTCACGAGCAATCCAGGTGTGGAGCACTGGAAAGCTGTGAAGAAAGTTATGAGATACCTCAAAAGAACTCAGAAGTATGTACTGTACTATTGCGGAGATCTAACAGCAGTAGAAGTCTTCAGTGATGCAAGCTGGTGCTTAGAAGTAAAGAGTGAAAGGTCCACACGAGGATACGTATTCTCTATGGGTGGAGCTGCTATATCGTGGAATTCAAAGAAGCAGTCTTTACTCTCATATTCGTCTATGGAGTCTGAGTTTTATGCACTAGCAGCTACAACAGATGAAGCATAATGTCTTCGGGAGCTCATTTATGATCTTCCTATGGTAGGTGTGCATATTTTGGCAGTGCCGATTTACTGCGACAACCAGACGACTGCAACGGTGGCATCAAAGGACCTCTTCGATGGCAAGAAGAGGACTGTGCGATTAAGACACAGGTCGGTGAATGATCTTATTAAAAGAGGAGTCATTGCCGTGGTGGATGTTAGAAGCCAAGAGAATCTGGCAGATCCGTTTACCAAAGGTCTCAAGCGCCAGCTGGTTGAAGACACATCATGTAAAATGGGCTTGAAGACACTCTGCTATTGTATCTTTGTAATTCTAATATAAAGTTTTGTGCTATTAGTTCAAAGAGAAATCTACTAGGCATTTATATTTTAGTTCAAAGAAGGATCATTGACTAGAAGAATATCAGGAACAGTGGATAAACCTTTAGAATTATGGGTCACTGACCCAGAACCACAGTTAACACTGGGTAATCCTTAGAAAATGCAGGATTACGGACCCAAAACTACTGTCGTCTACTATTTGTTCTTTGTATAGAACAAAGTCCTGTGAGAGGATGGCTTGGAAGCCTTAATGAGTTCTCGGGCATTTGGGATATCCGACGTGCATTACAGGAAGCACGTGTATAGCACAGCACTACAAAGGAGCGTAGTACTACATGCTATAGTAGGATGACATAACATGAGGTACCTAGTAAGGGTAAAGTCTCGGTTTCGGGCCAAGTCACAGTGGCATAGCACCGCACATAGGCAAGAGGGCCTAATGCTGTAGAATGAAGAGTGGTAGGCAGCACTACAAAGAAGCTGGATCTTATGTTATAGTGGTGTGACACCACATGAGGCAGTGCCTCGGCTTTACAAGCTATGTCACGACGATGTAACACCGCAAGAAAGTGAAAGGCTTCATGCTGGGTAGTTTGGCACTATAAAGAGGCTGGGCCTCATGCTACAGTGGTATGACACCACATGAGCCATTGCCTCGGCTTCGGGCCATGTCATAGCGGTGTAGCACCGCAAGGAAGAGAAAGGCTTCATGTCAAGACTCTTTAAAAGAGCTCACTTAGAGTGTATGGATAGAGATGTAGGATGTCTCTTGAGAAAAACTTTGTAGACACCTAATATACATACACCGCAACCAGGCTGGCACAAGGCCTTTAATGTGCAGCCAGAAGCACAGTTGATGTCATTATGTGAGTGAGAAGAATTGCAGTTATGGTGCAGAATTCAATGCTTAGTCCATTCTTGTATCATACTGTTATTTAATCTATGTGGAAAGATTTTAAGTCATAGCGACATTACTCCTAATGCATGATGGGCAGTCACTGTGGGGAACGCTCAACCCATATATTGAGATATGTGAAAGATTGTTGGTATTTTTGCCTTTAGACTAGAAAAGATAGTCCCATATCGGCTACATCAAATGATGAGTATCTCAATATAATGCATTGCTTGTGTTGAGGTGTGTACATAAGGTGTGGTGGGGCACAAGTGTGTGCCATGTGGGAGTATTTAAAAGGATTAATTCTAACAAAGATGCAAGTTAATTTTTGTTGATCGGACTCGGACTCCAGGATGTCTCGTGCATGCACAGACGGGTGTTCGGGGGGTAGGCATGGACTGTCACTCGACTATGTTGATTGTGGGATGATTAAAATATCAAACTCTATTTTAGAGTATTGGTATTTTAGTCCCACATCGGATAGGAGAAATGGTGAAGTCTCACTCCACTCTATAAATAGAGCCCCATGGTCTCTTCTAAGATGCACTAAAGAAGAGAGTCCGTAAAATTCAGGAAGCCCGTTCAAGTCTCAAAAATTGACTGACGAGCGTTCCAAAAGTTCTCTAAGAACTTGCTGGTTTCTGGAAACGGATCGTATATAGGCGAATCTTGCTTTGAGCAACGGTGATCTGATCACTCCAGCAAAGCTGTCTTTCTCTTTTTTTTTCTTTCCTTCTTTTCTTCTCTGATCTTATCAGAAATCACTTGTGGGCTTTCGTTAGAATCCTCCAAGAATCTCTGTCGTGCACCTTCTTTGAAGTGTTGCTACGAAACGTTGTTTTTACAATCGTTTCATTTCTCAATTTTCTATCGAAAATTATGTCTCGGGAGTAACAGATTTGACTCAATTGATCACACACAAAACTCACTTATCCAATAAAAAGAGAATATATTTGAAATTTTGAAGTAAAAAAAAAAAGTTTTCCTCTATCTGACGTGTGTGACTAAAAAACCCCATTCCAAATTGAATTAAGACAACAAAATGTTGCTCCACAAACAAGAGAGCTAACATTTTGATCATCATGAACGCATGGCTAAATTTGTCAACTTGATGCATGAGTTAGACTTGACTTTTGATCTGCGATGATATAGTTTTTTTTCCAATGGGCACAAAGCTTAAACCTAGTAGTGACTACTCTAGTGCTGTCTATTAGCTTTTCAAAATGCAGAATAAATAGAAATACATTCGGAACAAACATGTGGATAAATTAATTAATTAAATTTCTATAAGAATGAAGTCCGAGTGTTGTTCTATGACATTTCCATACTGGTACATCCATACTGGCACAATCTTATCTAATCGTCCAGTTTTGGAGCATCGCACATTAAATTTTACTGAACCTAGTCCTACCATTATTAAGATTTGGACCGAGAAACAAACCTAACCGAAACGGATAAGAGATTCAGTTAGGTTTCGATTTGAAAATACTAAAAAAAAAAAGTTCGGTTTCAATATCGGTCCAAAATAAAAAATCGAATAAAATTTCCACAATTATATAATAAGCATCAATTTAATGCATATTTAATAATTAAATTGTGTATATTTGTATATATTTTGAAAATAATAATTTTATAAATATTTTTAAAGTCCAACTTTAATAATTTAATAACTAGTACAATAATTTTGAGCCCAATTTCAAAATACAACAAACATATGTATAAAAACTACATTTTTAATATAATTAACTACAACTCCAATTTTGGGTACGGAGAGAGACATAAGGTCCTGACTGGATGGCAAAAGATCAGTGAATCGAACCACGATCATGTATTTTTTTTATTTAAAAAGATGCAAGTTGGGGACAGTCGGTCTAAAGCATACAATGTGACGTGTACAAAAGTTTCGTACGTAACCGGGACATCTCGAAAAAAAATTAGGCCTGGCCATTAAATAATAAAAATAGTCTAAGAACTAACCGAATTGATTATTGGTTCGATTTTTGATTATGACTAATTTTGATTTCAGTATTAAATGTTTAGAAGTATGATTTATTCGACTATTCTGATTCGATTGAAATGGTTGCATTTGTAATGGAAGGCGAGTTGTTCATATCCTGCTACAACACTAGTTGCAGCTAATCTGTTCCACTGATTAGTTTTCCTACTTATCGATATATATACCTATGTGATGGAATTACAAGATAATTGTATATATATTCAGGCATCTTTTGAGTAAATGTTGAATATATTAATTTTGGTACAATCAAATTCTTTTCAAATATATTTTTTAGGGATATTTTGTAAAACCTCCCCTAAATAATGGGCTAATTTGCGAAATACCCCCTAAAGATCTCGAATTGGTAAAACCTCCTTTCCGTCAAGACGCTGTTTGATTTTGGGTGACGTGGCAATCCGTGTGTGTTATTAAGTAAAAAAATAAAAGTTAGACGAAAATACCCCTGCAAATTAGTCCATTATTTAGGGGAGGTTTTGCAAAATATCCCTATTTTTTAACACAAATCTACCAACATTAGCTCTGTTCCCAGAGCCTTCTTTAAATAAGAAAGGGAATGGAATCAAAGAGAGGAAAGAGAGTTAGAGAGGGTTGCCCACCGAGAGAGACTTGGCCACAGCCGGTGGTCATCTCGGTCGGAGGCCGAGCGCGCTCGAACGGCGGATCCGGTGCCCAGCTCTCGGCGGAGCCGCTCTGCGTGCGGAGGAGAAGCATCGCGGGGAAGAGGCACCGCGGAGGAGAGTCGCGCCCGTGTCGGCGCAGCTGAACGCGGAGGGGCACACGAAGGGCTCCGTACGGTAGGCGGCCGGGAGGATAGTTGCTCGTGTCGCTGGGGAGCGAGTACGAGGCAGGCCGTCAGTGGGTCGCCGGCGGAAAGGCACGAGGCTGGCGCTCGACGGTGGCAGATTGCACTGCTGCATCGGCCAGATGTGTCGATGAAGCCACGAAAAGGGGAAGGAGGGTTTCACCTTGTGCTCTGTGGCTGACCACAGGTGAGAGCGACTCCTCGGCTGTACTGTGGTCGTCTGGACGGTGCGGTTCCGAAGCTTGGCACCGACCACTGGGCGGCCGGAATAGGTGAATGTTTGTGGTGGTGGTTGGTTTTTGGTATGATGATGGTGTGGGTGGTTCTGGTGGTGGTGGCGGGTGCAGATGATGTTGATTGTATTGTTGGAAGCAACGAACACGGACGCACGGGTCCGGACACGATTGATTAGTACTGTAATATTTGTGGTGGACACAGACACAATCGAACACAACGTCATCAAGAACCACTGGAACTCCACCCTCAAGAGGAAGTTCGCCCCCGGGTCCGACGACGGGTCCGCCGCCTTCCCGGATCCGGAGGACTCGAGACCCGTTAAGAGATCCAACAGCGCCGGGCCGCTCGTCTCTTTCGCTCCGGGGAGCCCCTCCGGATCTGACGTCAGCGACTCCAGCCTCCACAGCCACCCGCTCCTGGAAAATGAAAAATAATGTAAAATACAATAAAATTGGAGAAATAGATGGGAAATAGGGAAAGATCATAACGAAATCGACGAAAAAGCAAAGGAAAAAAGAAATTTCTAACGTATATTTTTGGGATATTTTGCAAAACCTCCCCTAAATAATGGACTAATTTGCAGGGGTATTTTCGTCTAACTTTTATTTTTTACTTAATAACACACACGGATTGCCACGTCACCCAAAATCAAACAGCGTCTTGACGGAAAGGAGGTTTTACCAATTCGAGATCTTTAGGGGATATTTCGCAAATTAGCCCATTATTTAGGGGAGGTTTTACAAAATATCCCTATTTTTTATCACAACCCACTCCCACGTACTACACTTCCTTAAAGTTGGGGGACCCAGGGGCGAATCCATTAGGGACTCGGGCGAATTCATGTATCCAATCGGATCATGGGCCCCAAACTCTTTTTCTGCCTTTTTTTTCTTTTCTTCTTTTTTTTCATATATATATATATATATATTTTTTAAATTATTTTATAAGAGTTGGTCCACACCTGCTCTAATCCATCCTAATTTATATTTCTTGATCCACCTCGGAAGGGACTCGAACCTTATCGGTCCCGTCTGGCGTCTGCATTATTTTTCACATGAGCTACAAGCACTGAACAATTCTTTTCAAATATTGAATGACTAGTTTTGCACAACACCAGTACTCATCTAAGGACTGTTTGGTTTTACCTTTAATTAGATAATTTTGGTAACCATGGACATTGTAAAAAAATTCTTGACAAATACATTTTTGTAAATTGTTAATTGAGTCTAATTAGAGGTTGTCTCACAAATTAAAAATATGGCTTTTCTTTCGCTTCTAATTAGTTACAATTAAAACTTAGATGAGTAATTAAAGGCTTTAGCTTGTGCCTTTATTTGCAATCCAACACTAAGGGGGCGTTTGGTATGCGGAATACTATATAGCCGGGAATTCTATATTCTCAGGAATCAAATTCCAAGGAATTAAATTCCCGAAAAAATTATATCCCCATGTTTGGTGACAATATAAATATTCCCGGGAAAAAAATAAAAAATAATAATAACGAAAAAAAATGAACAAATATAAAAAAAAATCGATAAAAGGACAAAAACCGGTAAAAACGAAAAAAATCATAAAAACGACAAGATAACAAAAAACGACAAAAACGATGAAAAACGACGAAAAATCGGTTAAAACGACAAAAATGACCAAAAAGCGAAAAAAATGTATAAACGACAAAAAATAACAAAAAAAAAGGGTAAAAACGACAAAAATAACCAAAACACGACAAAAACGACATAAAATCGGTAAAAACGACAAAAAAAAAACCAAAATGCGGCAAAAACGACCAAAAATCGGTTAAAACGACAAAAGACAAAAATGACAAAAATCGGTTAAAACAAATCGATAAAAATGACAAAAAGAACACAAATCGGTTAAAACGACAAAAAATCGGTTTAAAACGACAAAAATAACCAAAAGCGACAAAAACGACAAAAAGGTAAAGCGACAAAATGATAAAAACGACATAAAATATAAAAATGACCAAAAAGCGAAAAAAACGACAAAACGACTAAAATCGGTAAAAACAGAAAAAAAAAACTACAAAAACGACAAAAATTCGCTTAAAACGACAAAATTGACAAAAAAGTGACAAAAAGGACAAAAGTTGATAAAAACGACAAAATAATCAAAAAGTGACAAAAAAGACAAAAAGGGTAAAAACGACAAAAAATTGCTTAAAATGACAAAATGGGTAAAAACAAAAAAAATGACAAAAAGCGATAAAACGACAAAAAATAATCAAAAAGTGACAAAAA
>JANAVB010030301.1:0-23059 GCA_029216955.1 Iris pallida | reverse complement strand
TTTTCTTCCCAAGTGCTCTCAAGCTCTCCCAAGGAAGAAGCCTTTACTCCTGGATTTTCTCTCCTTAGGTAATATTCCTTCTCTTTATTTCTTTTTGCATTTAGGAAAGTTTTAACCATAGGAATGACCCTCATGTTGTGTCCCTATTTTGTGTCCTCTTGTGTCCATTATGTGTCCTTTAGGATTCTATTGTATTAGTATTGTGTCTTGTGTTCATGGGGAAAAACCCCCAAACTTGGACACACTTTATTTAAATATTGATGAAATGAATTAATTCATATAAAATCTCAGATTTGAATATGTAGAGATGTGTTGTGATTATAAGTACTTAGATTCATTCATGTATCTCTTATGATGTGTTCATGATACACACACACACAACACACACACATATATATATATATTATATATATATTTTATATCTATATATATATATATATTATATATTATTATATATTTTTATATAATATTATATATATATATATATAGATATATATTATATTTACAATATATATATATATTGTAATGAGAGTGTATCTATATTTATATATGTAATAAATGGTTCATGATGATATATAATCAAGTTTGTGAGTGTGGTTCATCATATTATTGTAATTATTGTTGTGGATAATTAGTATATATATTGTGTATTCTTTTGGCTCAAACTATCTAAAATCCGTCATGATTTTATCCACGTTGTTTATTTCAGCCCTACTTAGAAATGCCATAACTTCTAGCTCAAAACTCGGTTTAATCTCCGTTTTTTAAAAGAAGCGTATTGAAGTTAGATTTTCAAAAACATGTATTAATAGGCTAATTCTTTCTGTAACTTTCTGGAGAATTATTTGAGTGTCAGCTGTACGAAAGACAAACGCGTTCTCGGTGTTTTCGCGATTTCGGGAGTTTCCGAAAAACGAAAACGTGATCCGTTTGAAGTTTCGGAAAGCTAACACATAGATATATAACATACTTTAATCCTATATTTTAATTTCATGCGAGATGTGGTACAATATGATTATTAGTAGGAGTTACTATTCGGCATATGCATTTTGTGCACCTTTGTGTGTAATATGATGTTCTGTTTGATTTTAATTCATGTTAATGTATATACATTATGTAATTAAATAGAGATGCAAGCATGAGTAAATGGTTAAATAAATAATGTAGGAGGTGTAAGTATCCTATCTAATGTAAGCATGTATAAGTATGGTTGAATGAATATGTAGGTTCCATAGTATGTAATGTATGGTGCATATAGTAGTGCAAAAGAAATAAATGATGATGAATGAATGTAAGCATGAAGCATGAATGTAATGTAATAATAGATGTAATTTATGCAATATACAAGTTAATGAGATTAATGTTCTATGTTAACACAGATCCTATATTATCTCATGTACCCCCTTACACTATGTTGAACATCAATTGACACTTTGTCACTTACACTTTGACACTCTTTGATATGTATACACTATGTATGCCCATTTAACCCTCACTTGTCCCTTTGCCATGTTCACATACACACACATAGCCTCTTAAATAAGTATTTATTAATATAGTTAACTTAGCTATGTATGTATATATATATGTTAGCATATTGTGTTGTAATATATAAGTTATAAACCATTTGAAATGGCATGATTATAGACCTAATATTGAATACAATATACATGTGTATATATGTGTAGACATATATAGCTTAAAGTAATAGATTACCTAGTGATATCCAATGTGAATTCTTGCCTATTGAGTATGAATAATTGCATGCTATATAGAGTTAGGTGTATGTGGCTTGTATAGCCTTGTATTGATGTATGCTTGCTAGGATAGTCTTGGTTAGGCCTAGTAAGACTTGCTGGGTTAGGACATGACTAGTTTGACCTAGTTTGACTAGTACAGTTGACCAGAGTTGACCAAGGGTTGACTTTGGCCTAGTTTGACCTAGATTCATGTAGAATGCATTATAGTGCTTATATTACCCTTCTGGACATGTGGACTTGTGCGTTCTAATTAGGAGCCAGACACCTCTCCCGGACAGTATCTTTACCTGGACATTCAGATATCAGGCGAGTACATTCTCTGATCTTTTCATACCTGTCGGATTATATTCTTGCTCTAGGTTACTCTACTTGATGCTGACACGTATCTTCACGGATTAGTACTATATGGATCCTTTCCTGAGATGTTATCCCTCTACGGGTGCATGGATCGGGTATTTCATCTTCATGTACTTTATCATGTGCATCAGGTACTCCTTGTACTCGTACTAGTTCATATTTTACATGTTCTCATGTGCTCATGTGCTTTTATGTGCTTATCATGTGCCTCATGTACTACTTATTACATGAGTTCACGTATCTTAGCTGTATTCATGTGCTTATGACATAACTTGAACGGATCCTGTGTATTGATTGGGGCGTGGGTGAGTAGAATTGGTTATGTGATCACTATCCCAGTTGTATTCATGTGCCTCCTTATTTGTATTCATGTGCCCCTAAGCCGTTTACAAAACTATTGTGCTCTAAATCACGTAGCCACTTACAGTCTTTACTATTATGATTTACTTTCAGTTATAAAATATCTCCTGTTTACTCGTACTTCCTATATCAGCACTTCCTGTATTTTACTCTATTGCTGATTTATACTCCTAACCTGCTATGAACTGTTTTAGAGATATGTGCTCGTTTCCGTCCAGGACTGGACCTGTTGATAAATTTTACAGATAGCTTGGAGGTTGCATGCTAGCTACTAGAGGAGACACATTAGAGGTTGTTAGATAGTTATTTTAATTGTCTGGAGTTGTATTTACTTTATGGATTACTTTGTATTGGGATGACGATTCTTCTTGGGAAGACGTATCATCATAGGCTTGTCAGAGGGATTGAGCTTCTCTGCTTGTGGCTGGCCGACTTTTGGTAGTCTGATTGTCAGTAGCTCTGTTATGGGTCTTAGCGCTTGGCCGGACCTTGGCAGCCGGATTATCATTTGTTCTCTTGTGCCGAGAGGCTGATTGCGTCATTACACAGAGCGGCCGTAAGGGGTACGAATTTGCCAGGTTTGCGAGCTTGAAGGTGGATCGTCAGAGGTTCTTCTGAGGCCGTCAGTTCGAGCTTGTACATCTTCATCCAGGTGCCTCTTTGATTTCTCGTATAGAAAGGAGTTGTGAGTAGTAGGATTCGACCCCTTTGAAGGGATCGATGTCAGCAAATTCTGTCCTCACGAAGCCGTGTTTGTCGACATACTTGAAGCACTGGTGCAGCGTGGAAGGCACGATCATATAACCGTGTATCCAAGGGTGCCCCAAGAGGATATTGTAAGAAGTGTCCGCATCTATGACATAACAGGTTACTTCTGACTGGAGATCGCCAATTTGGCACTTAAGCGAATCTTTCCGATCGGGTAGCTCTTGTCCGAATTGAAACCACTGATGGCGGTGCTTGTTGGCGTCAGACGATGCATAGGAATGCGGAGATGATGTAACGACCCTTCGGGATGATGCTTATGGAAGAACCATGATCAATGTGCATCCGATCCACCTTTATGTCACCGATGTATCCAGTGTAGTATAACAGACGATCGTACAGGTTGGTCTTAATGAGCATATCTTGCGGAGTGGAGACAATATTGGGCATCGCTCCTGTGCAAGCGCTGTCTTGGAGATTTGCAGGCGAGCTCTCTCCTGTGAGGTTGACCTGAGCTAGATAGGCATCGACATTTTGGAGTACATCGCTCAAAGCCGTACGAACATCCTTTGAGAGTCTCAGGAGCTCGTATAATGACAATTTGGCCGGGTGTGTTGGCCAATTGCGCCAAGATGTCGAAGTTGTAGGGCCTTCCAGCCCTGAGGTGCCTCTTTTCGGAGGGATTTGTCAAAGCGAGTCTCCTTTGGCCTAGGCTTATCGGTCGTCGGAGGCTGAGAAGGTATGGAGTGTCAGCGGAGCTAGCTGATAATTTTCAGCCAAGTTCTCAGCCACAGGTTGGGATTGTGCCCCAGACCGAGTAACGACAGCCGTGACTTCTTCGACATCTGCCGAAATTGTGCGGCAGGATCTGACTTTTCCACTCTTTTCTTGCGAATGGAAGATGGTGTGGACTGAGTCACTTCAGATACCAAGTCTGGATGGACCCATATGACCTCCCCTCGTGATGTGGTGAGGGGTACTAGACCAGCAGCCTGATCCGAGGAGGTGGAAGATTAGCAATCTTCATTGTCGCCAGAGGGATGGGTACCACACCGTCTTTGAGTTTCTGTTGGAGAGAAGCTGCCAAATTGTATGACGCCATATTGGCTGCCACGGTTACCTCTTCGAAATTAATGGCCAGAGCGTTCGAATCGATGAGATGTTGGATGTATCGTTTCAGTTGATAGCAGTCGTGTGTAGCATGGTGGACGTAGCGGTGGTAATGGCAGTACTTTGGGCCCTCCATTTCTGCGGTCGAGGTTTCCGTCTTGGGGAGGGAGCTGAATTCTGTTCCTTGTATGAGCATGTCCAAGATGGGCTTGACGTGGCCGTCTTCGAGGAGTAGGTCATTTGTGGCCATGTTTGTCCGTCGGTTTTGACTCAGGTTTCTGGACTGTGTCGGCCACCATAGCCTGCTTGCCCTTGTTGTTCCGATTGTTGGAGGAGTTACCACCATTGTTGTTGTTGGTATTGAGGCGATTTCCCTTGTCCTCTCCCTCCGAGATGTACAATCCCAGTTGGCGAGCCTTCTTCAACCTTTCTTCAGTGCTAGTGGCACTGATGATAAACGTCTTTCAATCCTTAAATTGACTTTCGCCCATCCAGAGACTGATTGTTGGAAGCAATCTTTTTTGGTAAATTTCAATCAAGGAGGAATCCGGGTTACCAGACGGCAATTTTATTACGGTTTGGCGAAACCGCTCAATATAGTTCCTTGTCAGCTCTTTCCCCTTGGACGACGTCCATGAGGGTGGACATTGTGACGTCCTGTCCTACTTCGTAAAATCTCTCCAAGAACATACGCTTGAAGCTGGCGAAGGAGTGGATGCAGTTATCTGGCAGGTTGCGATACCAGTCGAAGGCGACCCTTCCAATGCCCCAATGAATAATCGCATAAGGATAGCATCGTCATGGGGCAGATGGTCGGTGGTGACCTCGAAGTAAGTGATGTACCAACTTGCGGAGGTCTTGCCATTATAAGGATAATGTTGAACGGCTTATATCTTGGTGGGAAGGGGACATCCCTCCATGCAGCAGGGTATGGTTGCCGTATTCTGAGATCTTGGAAGTTCTCTTGAGCGTAAAACATGGCTCGGAGCTCCTGGATCTCTCTTCTTGCTTCTTGGCTCATCCGCAGCGGTGGGAGCCGACGTTTCAGGAGGATTATTGCCCGGGTTTGGTGCCGCTGAATTTGAGTCTGCATTGACCGTGGGACCCGCGCTTGTTTGGCCAGGCGTCCCTCCTTACAGAGTTGGAAGGGCTGCTTTGATCTCGTCTACAGACTTGACCAAGGCGTGCAGTATGGCCTCCAGAGTGTCGATGCGTTGGCGATCACTGGAACCGCCTTGATTGCTGTCCGCCATGAACACCGTCCTTACATGAGGAGAGATGGAAGGAACGGTAGAGGACGTGCCTCTGAATCATACCCCTGTACCGAGAAGTCATCGGGGTATGTAGGAATATTCTTCTCTGGTTCGGACTCAGAAGGAATAGTACCCCCAGCTTCAGAGTTTATCATTGAGAGTCGTGGCCGTCCTCGGGGACGTCGGCACCTGCTGTATCTGATGGGAGAGTGTTTCCCCGGGCTCATCTCCTTGGAAAATCGGATTATCGTGGATGCTCTGAGGAGTGCTACCCCCAGTTTCAGTAACCCCAGTGGTGTGGATGATGAATCTCTATGTAGTAGATTTCGTCTTCGAACGGGTACCTTGGAAAACTCTGCTGGTGGATAACCGTTTAGACGACAGTTTCTTAGTCACAATGGTTGAGATCTTCGGATGGAAGCGTTTATCTTCTTCCCTCTCCCATTGGCAGGGATTTTCTGAATGGAGTTACAAGAGACGACGGGAGGCGCTTCGTCCTCTGAGCTTGGTCGTTAAGCCTTTGGAAGACAGATCGTCGGTCTTCTCTGTCGCGTTGTTACAACAGCAGTTGACAATAATTTGGGTGCAGTGATATCCGTGGTGTTGACACAAAGTCACAGTCAACCAAATATTGACAATATTGACTAAATAATATCTGTAATAATTCAATACGACACACGGCGTCTGCATTAAGCTCAAGACAGACAACAGCTCAGCCTCCGCTCTTCAGTATTCGAGTCTGTATTTTACACTTTCTTTGAGTCTAGACTAATGTAATCTGAGTCATGCTGAGCTCTTGAAACTTAGACTATAGCCTACCCAATAATCCCAAGCTCCACCAAACCAGATATTGCCCAATGGTCCCCTTAGAACCACTCTGTGCTCTGGAGACAGAGTTCGGGCCGAACTCTGCCTCCACACAGAGTTCGGGCCGAACTCTGTCCCCTAGAAATCAGGAACCCTAATTTTAGGGTTAGCTGGTTACTAGTTGTCCAACGGCCAAATATTTGAATTTTCCTATCCGAATTCTGGCCGAATTCTGCCTATAAAAATACTATAAATAGGGCATGAATTCTCTCATTTCAAATCATCCAATCTTCTCTTCTTTCTCTTATAGCTTAAATAAGCCATACCCTTCCCATCTACTAGCCACAAGCCTCCTAAGTCTCGAGTGCTCAGCATCTCTCGGTTAGGATTCTTGTACAAGAGTTGAAGAAGTCGCTTGGACAATTCCAAGCAAATCGCCACTGCGATCCTCTGTAAGAAGTTGACGTGCTCTTCTGAAGTAAGGCACGGGTTGTAAACTACTATTTCACAAATAATGGATTTAATCCTGAGCTAGAGTTCTCAGGCCTGGACTAGTCCTCCACGAGGGAAACCAGGTTAAAATCGCTGTGTTGCGTATGCTTTTTGCTCTTTATTTACTTTCCGCATTTACTCTGATTATTCATAGATCGTGAAAGAGTTAATTTTTAATTGGTCATTTCTATAAAACTTTATTCACCCCCTCTAGAGTTGCCAAACTGTTCTTCAATTGGTATCAGAGCTCTGTTCTCTTTACAAGGATTTACATCCTAGAGCTGATCCATGGCAACCACACAATTCTTGATTTCCAATCACGGTGAAGGACAGTCCACTCATAGGCCTCCCTATTTGATGGAACTAACTACACGTATTGGAAAACAAGGATGAGTTTTTATCTCAAGTCTCTAGACTTCGACCTATGGACAGTCGTCACTGACGGTTACAAAAAGCCCGCCAGGATAGTTGTCAACGGTGATCTCATTGAGAAATCACATGACAAATATTCTGACGAAGAGAAGAAACAGGCAAGTCTAGACGCGAGAGCTATTAATGCTTTATTCTGTGCTATAGACAGGAATGAGTTTAACAGGGTATCCACATGCACCACATCTCACGAAGTATGGAAGCTTCTAGAAGTGACGCATGAAGGAACCACCCAAGTCAAGAAATCAAAAATCAGTCGTCTTACACAAGAATACGAGGCGTTCAAGATGAAGCCAAACGAGACGATCACACAGATGTTCACAAGATTCTTCGACATCATCAACCCCCTGTCCTCACTTGGAAAACAATATTCAAATTATGAGAAGATTTGCAAGTTGCTTAGGGGGCTACCAAAAATTTGGAACCCTAAGGTGATAGCCATCATAGAAGGGAACGATCTCACTACCATGTCAATGGAGACCTTGATGGGTAAGCTCATGACTCACGAGCTTGACCTCAAGGACTTCGAAGAGCCTGCTCCGAAGACTAAGGAGATCGCTCTCAAAGCTCATCGACAGGGCTGAGCACGATGAGACTGAAGACGACAACTCGGATGACGAAGACCAAGCTCATGGTTCGCAACTTCAAGAAGTTCCTTCGCTTCAAAGAAGAAAGAAGGAACCACAAGAAGACGATGAAGAAGAGCCAACCTGCTATGGCTGCAAGAAGACTGGACACGTCCGAAAAGACTGTCCATTCTTGAAGAAGAGCAACCGCTATGAGAAGCCATACAAAAAGAACTCATCAAAGAAATATGCCAACACAAGCATTTGGCATGAAAGTGAAGCGAGTGACTCGAGGAAGAAAAGGACTCTCCTCAAGATAAAGCAAATATGTGCCTAATGGCAACTTCCAACAAGGTATCTAACGAAACTTTAGACGACTTCTCTTTTGATGAACTTGGCGATGCCTTCACTGATTTGCTCGATGATCACAAAAAGGTTATCGGTAAATACAAACATGCCAAGGACAAAATCAAAAGTCTTAAAGACGAGATACAAAGAATTTCTTTACTTCTTGATAATGTTAGAGACACGTCACCCACTGATGTCAAAAATGAAGTATCCAAGCTTAAAATAAGCTTACATGATGCTGAAGCACGTATTGAGCAACAAACTTAGGAAATCACTACACTCAACACGTTGCTTGCTGAAGAAAAGAGCAGACACAAGATTTCCATGACTAAGATATATGGCTTAAATATTAAGGTTGATGAACTGCAAGCTGTTTCTAAGAGATTAGAAACCAAATTGGGTAAACAGGTGTTCAACCTCAAACCCAATCACATGGGCACAACACCACTCATGCTAGTCAACCACGTCATCCTCATACAGCACATAACCATGCTTTTATATACACAAACTTCCATAAACACGTGCACGTAAGAATACACCTCATCATACTGCACAAAGACACAAACCAACATCACTCTACATATAGAAATCATCATTGCCATGCCATATAGACAAAATCATCATGTTATGCCACATAGACAAAATCATCATACCATGCCACACCCACATGCCATGCCATATAGACAATATCAGCATGTCACACATCATAGACAATATCATCATGCTATGCCACATAGACACATCACCATGCCACTCATTCCATGCATAATCACCATCACCATGCTAACTCTGCACATCATGTCCATCCATGTGCTTATAGATATTATCTCATGCTCCTAGTATAAATAAAAATGCTATCTGTACCTACTGTGGATCATATGGACATATTTCACCACAATGTAGAGTTAGAAGACTGGTAGACAAAAAGATATATGCATGGTTTTCGAAAACTAACTTTTCAGGACCCTCAAGAACATGGGTACCAAAGGTCACATCTACTCTTGATGTAGGTGGACCTTCCCTCCTCAACTGAGAATAAGTAGATTCTCGATAGTGGATGCTCGCGACATATGACGGGAGACGCAAATCTTTTGCATCACTATCGGATGAAGAGAGAAGAATACGTATCCTTCGGTAACAATCTCAAAGGGCACATATAGGTAATGGTATTATTGGTCATCCTCCCTCTCCTGTAATAAAGGATGTCTGCCTAGTGACCGAGTTAAAGCATAACCTGCTCAGCATTAGTCATCTTGCTGATCATGGATATGATATTAACTTTGGACAAAACAATTGCCTCATCTATGATAGGTCAACGGGAGACATTGTTTTGAAGGGAAAAGAGAGGATAACATTTATATTTCTATCTTCTTTAGATACTAACAATGAGGTAGATGTTTATATGCCCACAAAGATGAGATTACTTTGGCACCAGCGTCTTGGTCATGCCAATATGGATACTATATCCAGGTTATCAACCAAGAAGCTAGTGAGAGGATTGCCCGACATCACATTCAAAAAGGACACGGTATGTGCCGAATGTGAATTGAACAAGGCAACCAAATCCTCATTTCATTCCATCAACTCTGTAAGTACTACTAGACCCCTGCAACTACTTCATATGGATTTATTTGGTCCTAGTAGAATAGCGAGTCTTGGTGGCAAGCTTTATGCATTTGTTATTGTTGATGATTTTTCAAGATTTACTTGGGTTTTCTTTCTCGCAAATAAGAGCGATGCTATTTCTGTTTTCAAAGTTTTTGTAAAGAAAGTTCAAAACGAAAAAGGCTACATGATTACTCGAATCCGAAGTGATCATGGAGCGAATTCGTAAATTATGATTTTGAAAATTTTTGTAATGCAAATGGTTTTGATCATGAATTTTTTGTCCAAGAACTCCTCAACAAAATGGTGTTGTGGAGCGGAAGAATAGGACTCTCGGCGATATGGCTAGAGTCATGTTGAATAAATTTTCACTTCCGAAATATTTCTGGGCAGAAGCTGTCAGTACAGCATGCCACATTTTGAATAGGGTGCTTATTCGTCCCATTACGAAGAAAAACCCTATGAGCTTTGGTTTGGGAGAACCCCCAATGTTTTTATTTTAAAGTTTTTGGATGTAGATGTTTTATCCTTAACACCAAAGACAACTTAGGCAAATTTGATGCCAAAGCTGACGATGGTATTTTCTTGGTTATGCCGCCAAGAGTAAGGGATATAGAGTCTTTAATAAACGCTCACATTGTGGAGGAGTCAACAAATGTGACTTTTGATGAAGATAACAGTGCAGCAAGTACTTTGATGATGACGTTGAGCCATCAACTTCTACTCCAATGAATACTTCTACCGAAACAAATTCTCTGGAGGGCTTGCCAAAGAAATTCTCTTTCAAGCCTTCTCATCCAGAAAATTTAGTGATAGGTGAAGTTTCACGTGGAGTAACTACCAGATCATCACTAAGAGACTCTATTGCTAGCACTGCCTTTATTTCACAAGTTGAGCCAAAAACATTTCTGAAGCTTTTAATGATGAATTTGGATTTCTGCTATGCAAGAAGAACTCAACCAATTTGAGAGGAGCCAAGTGGGAACTAGTTCCTAGACCTGCTAATCACTCGATAATTGGTACTAAATGGGTGTTTAGAAACAAAGTAAATGAAGATGGTTCAGTCACACGCAACAAAGCTCGTCTAGTAGCTCAAGGATACAACCAAGAGGAAGGTATCGACTACGATGAGACGTATGCTCCTGTAGCTAGACTAGAATCCATTCGATGCTTTGTGCATTTGCAAATTATCAAAATTTCAAATTATTTCAAATGGATGTGAAAAGTGCTTTCTTGAATGGTTTTATTAAGGAGGAAGTTTATGTCAAACAACCTCCTGGCTTTGAAAATCACAAATTTCCGACCACGTGTTCAAGCTGAAGAAAGCGCTTTATGGCCTCAAACAAGCCCCCAGAGCTTGGTATGAAAGGCTAAGCAGTTTCTTGCTTGAGAAAGGTTTTTCAAAAGGGAAAATTGACACTACACTTTTTATAAAATCTTTTAAAGACACTATTCTATTAATTCAAATTTATGTTGATGATATCATTTTTGGTTCTACTGATGAAACCCTCTGTCAAGAATTTGCCAAGTGTATGCAGACAGAATTTGAGATGAGCATGATGGGAGAACTCAACTACTTTCTTGGTCTGCAAGTGAAACAAATGGCTAATGGAACTTTCATCTGTCAGTCGAAGTATACAAAGGATATGCTGAAGAAGTTCGATCTTGACAACGTCAAACCAATCAGCACTCCAATGGCTACTTCAACCAAACTAGAACCAGATGAGAGTGGCAAACCCGTTGATCAACGTAAGTATCGAGGTATGATAGGCAGCTTACTTTATTTAACTGCTAGTCGCCCCGATATCATGTTTAGTGTTTGCCTATGTGCTAGATATCAAGCAAATCCTAAGGAATCACACTTGACCGCAGTTAAGCGTATCTTTCGATACCTTAAGGGTACGGTTACAGTGGGCCTATGGTATCCCAAGTCAACATCATTTGACCTCATTGGTTACTCTGATGCTGACTTCGCTGGATGCAAGGTCGACCGTAAAAGTACGAGCGGCACGTGTCATTTATTAGGAAAGGCTTTAGTCTCTGGTTTAGCAAGAAACAGAACTCTGTCGCACTATCCACAACAGAAGCTGAATACATCGCAGCTGGGCGTTGTTGTGCACAAATTCTGTGGATGAAGCAAACCCTTGAAGACTATAATCTATCTTTCATGCACATTCCTATATTCTGTGACAATACTAGTGCTATTAACTTGACTAAGAACCCTATCTGTCACTCACGCACAAAACACATTGAGATTAGACACCACTTTTTGCTGATCATCAGCAAAATGGCACGATTAACTTAGAGTTTATTGACACTGATCATCAGCTAGCAGATTTCTTTACTAAGCCATTATCCGAAGAGCGCTTCAATTTCCTTTGTCGTGAACTTGGAATTTTAGATGAAGCTGTCATAAATTGAAACTCACCTGCGTAAATATCGATTATATTATGATTCTTTACGATGAACTTGCTATGGGTACAAGCCGAAAGGGCCCTTCTGACAACAAGGCGTAAAAGCCTAAGCGACACGGTGCACTAGTCCTCAGGACTACCGCTAGCTGGGATCCGGCCCCTGCAGCTAACCATGGCAAATTCAAACTATTGAATTATAATATATTTCCTTGTTTATTATATGGTTCGTTCTGATTTATTATTGCCTACTTGATATTTTCTAAGTTCATTCTGATAGTATAACTCTCTATCTATTTGATTGATCTCATCAAGCTTTTATCCTCATTTCTAACTCCTTTTCAACACTTAACCATTTTTTCTATCTTCTAGCCCATTTTTCTGTTCTGGAATACTGATCCAGAACTCGGGCCGAACTCTGCCCCTAACAGAGTTGGGCCGAGTTCGGTCCCATTGTTCCAGCGTCGGGGACAGCCTCAGCTGTTTGATCATTTTCGATCGTACGGTCCAGATTCCCTCGACCAAAGAAAACCCTCTCTTATTTTCGGGTGTTCTTCTCTCCTTAATTCTTTCCTTCTTCTCCACCTCTCCAAACCTTTCCTACAAACCCTAACCCTAGTTTTCTATCAAGAGTGCTCCATTACTCCTCAAAATCAAGGGAAAGGGGTTTCTCATCATTCTTTCCACTGTTTGTTGTTGATTTCAGGTATATCTCCTTCTTTCTCTCCATTTCAAGTTCTCTATTTTTTTGCAAATGGCTCCTCGCTTGCCCAATCGTGGGAAGAGGATCCGAACCGAGGGTGCTTCCTCTTCGAATCCTCTCCTCCATTGAGCAAGTAGCTGAAAACAACCCATTCATCCGTTGTTCAACCCGCCTAGTCCCCACGATCCTAATACATATGACGACCGATTGTTTGTGTCGCTAGACGCATCTAACGAGTGGTTTAGCGACTTTCGACCCGTCCGGTGTTCGGGGGACATCCTATAAATTTTACCATCTTTTCTCAATATGAATATTGTTTCGTGATCTATGTTTGGATGAGTTAGTTGCCTCAAACTTTGTCATTTATCGTAGCGCCATCCAAATGTTTTATTGCAATTTGACTCACGATGCGACCCACATCTATTCCCGGGTTGCCGGTATTGATATTGCTTTTGATGCTTCTGAGTTGGGCGAGTATCTTGCACTTCAAGATCTCGATATTTGGGATAAGCTTGTGGAAGCTCGCCAATTCCAATTTGTTGGTGAAACTTCTCTTGAAAGTTTCAAGGAGGAATTATGTGCTCCTAACATAAGTCCTCGCAAGCTTATGGCCAAGCATCTCAACCCATATTTCTATGAGCTTCATCGAATTATTTTCAACACTATCTTGCCAAAAGCTGGCTCCACCGATGAAGTTACATACTTTGAGATCTCTGCTTTGTAACCTTCATTATCGTATCCCCTTCAATCTTCCACGGACAATGATGGACTGGATGATAAACTGTAGGAAGAAACCAAGAGCCTTAGTTTATCCTTTATACCTTCCTATGGTTTTTCGTGCGTTCATTATTCCTATTCATGACTGTCAGTTCTTGCCTGCTCCTGCTTTCCTGTCCAAGGCACGACGCCTTCAGGCAGTTGTTGCTTCTCCTGACACTTCTGAGCATTCTGATGAGGAGCCTGACGCCCCTCCACTCGGTCAGGATGCACCACCTCCACCTGCCACTCTTGAGTCTATTCAGACTATGCTCCGGGATCGTTTTGTCTTGAGGACGATCGCTGGACTCAGATGGACTATCGGACTACCCTGCAGATGAGTGCCCTCAGCAACTCGCTGCATGATATCCGGTTTCATGTCTCGTCACCCCTCTATGCCCATTCCCATGGAGCGGGATCCTGGTCGCGCTGGATATCGCATTGACGACCCCTGGGTCATGCGTTACCTGGATCCGGATGCTGCTATCGTGGACCCCAGCCGTTCATTCACTGATCATTCAGACTCTGCTGGGCCTTCTCGTGCTCCGTGATAGAGATTGGCTACTATCTGCTGCTGCTGCTGATGATTATCTTAGTTGATGCTTTTTGATTTCTAGTTATTTTTATTGTTTTTGGTTTTATGTACTTGGATGTTCTAAAACTCTGGTTGTATGGGATGACATTTTATGCTTATCGTAGTTTTATATTCTATGCTAGTGACTCATTTTGATTATTCATATACTTTTCTTCTCTGCTTGGTGTGGTTGCATCACTATTAATTGTCTATACTGCAGTTTCTATGCTATTCATTCATCTGCAGTCTATATTGCTAAATGCCAAAAGGGGGAGAACTATGTATATTCTGGATATATTTGTTTCTTTCGTATATCTGTGCTTGTTTGTGCTTTTTGGAGATATTATTTATCAGGCCAACAGGTTCAATGCATTATTTACGGGGGAGCTATTGCTTCTAGCTCAGCACCGTTCACTGATTATGGGGGAGCTATTATTTCTAGCTCGGCATCGATTTGGGGGAGCTATGTTGCTATAATCAACTGTGTCCAGGTATGAATGTTGAATATACATATATTATTTTGCCAATTATCAATATGGGGGAGATTGTTGACACAAAGTCACAGTCAACCAAATATTGACAACATTGACTAAATAATATCTGTAATAATTCAATACGACACACGGCGTCTGCATTAAGCTCAAGACAGACAACAGCTCAGCCCGCTCTTCAGTTATTGAGTCTGTATTTTATACTTTCTTTGAGTCTAGACTAATGTAATCTGAGTCATGCTGAGCTCTTGAAACTTAGACTATAGCCTACCCAATAATCCCAAGCTCCACCAAACCAGATATTGCCCAATGGTCCCCTTAGAACCACTCTGTGCTCTGGAGACAGAGTTCGGGCCGAACTCTGCCTCCACACAGAGTTCGGGCCGAACTCTGTCCCCTAGAAATCAGGAACCCTAATTTTAGGGTTAGCTGGTTGCTAGTTGTCCAACGGCCAAATATTTGAATTTTCCTACCCGAATTCTGGCCGAATTCTGCTATAAAATACTATAAATAGGGCATGAATTCTCTCATTTCAAATCATCCAATCTTCTCTTCTCTTCTCTCTTATAGCTCAAATAAGCCATACCCTTCCCATCTACTAGCCACAAGCCTCCTAAGTCTCGAGTGCTCAGCATCTCTCGGTTAGGATTCTTGTGCAAGAGTTGAAGAAGTCGCTTGGACAATTCCAAGCAAATCGCCACTGCGATCCTCTGTAAGAAGTTGACGTGCTCTTCTGAAGTAAAGGCACGGGTTGTAAACTACTATTTCACAAATAGTGGATTTAATCCTGAGCTAGAGTTCTCAGGCCTGGACTAGTCCTCCACGAGGGAAACCAGGTTAAAATCGCTGTGTTTGTGTATGCTTTCTTGCTCTTCATTTACTTTCCACATTTTACTCTGATTATTCATAGATCGTGAAAGAGTTAATTTTTAATTGGTCATTTTCTATAAACTCTATTCACCCCCCTCTAGAGTTTCCAAACTGTTCTTCACGTGGGAGGACTCTTTGCATACCGGGGCCTCTTCTTTCCGTGTGTTTGTGGAGGATAACCTCACGCAAGTCGGACGGGTCTGGAACGACCATGTTTGCTCCCTGGGTTTTGGGAGACTTTTGGGAACCACTCTGTCCGTTTGCCGGGGGATGGACTCGAGTTGTTCTGTACAATTTTCCATCAGAGGCCCGCATAACAGTATGTGGAGCGCTCGGATGGTCAGAGGTTGGGACAGCCGACTGAGCTCGCCGAGCTCGCGCTGCCCTTGACTTCTTCACTCGGGCGCCTGAGGGCGTATAGTAGGAAGAGTCAAAGTGGTGCTGGAGAGAGTCAGACATGTCTTCTCGGGAGTACGAGAGATCAGGACCATAGGAGAGGCGATCGAAGACTGAGCCGCGTGGAGCAGGCGACATGCGGCTGGAATCAATAGTCTTCATGCGACTGGAAGTCTCAGCCGCATAGGTCTTCTTCATGCGGCTGAAAATCCTCGCCGCATGAGTGTTATGCATTTGGCTGGCAATTTCGGCCACATGGACATCATTCATGCGGCTGGCAATCTTGGCCGTATTAGTCTTCGTTTTGTGGCTAGTGCCATTGTTCGACTTCTTCCTGGAGCACATAGAATCACTCTTTGTCCCTGCAAGTCCAGCATTGTAGTGCTTTCCTCTGCCGGACTTGGGGACAGCAGAGTCCTCTATGGCTTGAAGTGGGGCCGCATGAGGGTCGCCTTCACTGTCTTAGGCAGCAGAGAGTACTCTATCCAGAGCTTGGGGAGGAGCAAATGACTTTGGCCTCCACTCCCTGCGAGCCTTCTTTGTGCGGGTTCGCTTCTGGATCGGGCCAGCGCCGTCGGAGAGCATTTCTTCAAACGCCTGTTGGTCGAAGCGGACGACCATCTTCTGTTGTGTGGAGCCAAGTTTGGCTGTATCCGATTGCGTCACCAACTCCTCAGCCATGGAGAAGTTTGTCTCCAGCAGAGTCGCCATCGTGTTTGCCATGAAATATAAAAGAACAGAACAATTATCGGAGGACTGGACTTTTACTTCACAATACAAACTCGCTTGTACAAAGAAAGCCTAGGGACGAAAACCTAGGTACAGCAATCTAAGTACAATTATTTATTTTAGATTCTGGGGGTGACAGTAGAGGCTCGAAAAAGCGACGGCAGCTCTGCCTTACTCCTTGGACGATCGGATGCAGCCTTGGCTCCGGGAAAGATATGCTTGGCGTTAATGAAGAAATGCTCTCCTTGTTCTCTCTGTGCTTGCCTTCGTCTCTCCAAGTGCTCTGGTGCTCTTCTCCAAAAAGAGTCTTTTCGCAAGAGAATGGCACCTTGCTATTTATAGGAGTGGGATGCAATCATTAGGGTTTGCAATGATTGCCTCCTTGATATGTCGGCGGTTAAGGACCAATTAATATGGGCCCTTTATTCTGATTGTAGAAAACCTAGGTAATTAATGTAGATTGCATAAAATCTTCGTGGGCAATAAATGTTAATTGCTATGAATATTCGCGACTTGTAATGGTCTGCCACGTGTCCAGTTTGCTCAATTTGACTTGATCTGGGCAATTATGGTGATTGCAACAAATCTGATTTTGTTAGAATTTGTTAGCACCCATAATTCTAGGAAGATAAGACTGCCATGTGTCTCAATCGTCGTGACAAGCACCACGTGTCCTCCATTGGGTCGTCTTGGCAGAGCCGCATATGAGTGGATCGCATGAGGATGAACAGCCGCATGAAGATGGGCAGCCGTATGGGGATGAACAGCCGCATAAAAATGGGAAGCCGCACGAGGATAGGCAGCCGCATGCTGACGGGCGGCCGCATAAAGGATGCAGCCGCATGAAGATGGGTGGCCGCATGAAGGGGGCGGCCGCATAAAATGAGCGGCCGCATAAATGCAGCAGCCGCATGCCTCGGGGCTCGGTGGATTCTGCCAACTGTGAAAAAATTTTCTCCTCTTTCCTAGGAACACGCCTTTATGTCAGTCATTATAGCGCCTTTATGTCAGAGCTGTCATTTGTCAGAGCTGTCAGCCGTCAGGGCATTAAATATAGTAAAAGACGAAGGAAAGAGCTGTTGAAGGCCACGTGGCTCTGGGTCTATCCGAGCCGCATAGACGCGTGAGCCGCATGGACCCCTGAACCGCATGGGCTCTCTGAGCCGCATGGGGATCCTTGGCCGCATGGACCTTTTTTTATTCTTTTCCATGCTTCTACACTTGGCTTATGGAGCATCAGCATAAGATAGGATCTTGCCCGAATAGGGATAGTTCATCATCGTCCAACCTTTCTAGTCCTTCGGTGAGAGGACCAGCACCAGTCCAGCAGCAGCAGCAGTACCCGTTGCCGAGGCCCTTGTCGCCTCAGACCCAAGTATTCCAGCAGCAGCACCCCCAACAGTATGCACAAGCACAAGTCCTGAGTCAGAGCAGGCAGCAAGGATTTCAGCAGAGGGGACCAGCACCCCGATGTCATGGTCAGGCTATGGTGATGACCGCAGAGGAAGGATTGGCACCAGGAGAGATAGTGGCAGGTACTATTCTCGTCAACTCCTTTCCAGCTTCAGCTTTATTTGATTCTGGTGCATCGTATTCATTTATGTCTGTACGATTGACGACACGGATAGGACTGGAGCCCGAGTCATTATCAGTAAGCCTCAATATACTTACTGATAATAGACTCGTGGGAGTAGATAGAGTATTTTCTTTGTGTTGGATCATAGTTAGCGGTAGAGAATTCCCTGCTAGATTGATAGAGTTTCCGATGGCCGATTATGATGTGGTCTTAGGGATGGATTGGTTGAGGAACCAGTATGCTAGAATAGACTGCCATATTGGCAGGATTATTTTTAGTATTGCAGGCGAGCCAGAGTTTTTCTTTTCCCGAGGCGAAGTTGAACCTTCTTCTCCAGTACTGCGGATGGCAGTAGCATCAGTACAGTTACCTCGGATAGTCGCAGAGTTTTCAGATGTTTTCCCAGAAGAGCTTCCAGGAATGCCCCCAGAGCGGAAGATCGAGTTCACCATCGACTTGATTCCCGGAATAGCCCCGGTGTCAGAGAGAGTCTACAGGATGGCGCCGTCAGAATTAGAGATATTGTACATGATGATTGAAGAACTCAGGACCAAGGAATTCATTCGTGCTAGTGGATCGCCTTGGGAAGCCCCGATGCTTCTTGTAAAAAAGAAGGATGTTACATCCAGGTTATGTATAGATTATCGTACCTTGAACTCAGTAATAATCAAGAATAGATACCCTCTCCCGAGGATAGATGACTTATTTGATCAACTCAAGGGGGCAGCAGTATTCTTGAAGATCGACTTGCGCTCATGATATGATCAGATCAGATTCAGAGAGCATGACATCCCGAAGACAGCTTTCAGATCCCGTTATGGGCATTGAGAGTTCCTTGTTATGCCATTTGGAGCAACCAAAGCACCGGTCGTATTTATGGACCTCATGAATCGTATCTTCATGCCTTACTTGGATCAGTTCTTGATTGTGTTCTTAGACGACATCCTGGTCTACAAGAATGAAGCCGAGCATGAGCAGCATCTCTGAGTGGTTCTTCAGATTCTCAGGGAGCATCAGTTGTATGCCAAGTTCAGTAAATGCGAGTTCTGGCTCGATCGCATTTCTTACTTGGGTCATATCATCACCAGATGAGGAGTAGAAATGGATCCCCAAAAGATTGTGGCCATTGAGACATGGCCGGTACCCAGCACAGTTGCAGAAGTTTGCAGTATTCTTGGATTGGCCGGCTACTACCGGCGATTTGTTTCGAACTTTGCTCAGATCTCAGCGCCATTGACCCAGTTGACCTACAAGGATGTGCAGTTTGCTTGGACAACAGAATGCCAGAATTCTTTTGAGAAGTTGAAGCGAGGTTTGATGACGACACTCATTCTCACGCTTTCAGATGGGACCAGAGGATTCTCAGTATATTGTGATGCTTCAGGCAGAGGCTTAGGATGTGTTCTGATACAGCATGGGAAGGTAATAGCTTATGCGTCACGACAACTTCGTGATCATGAGAGGAATTATCCAACACATGACTTGGAGCTGGCAACAGTAGTGTTTGCGCTTAAGTTGTGGAGGCACTACTTGTATGGAGATAGGGTGGAGATTCACCGACCACAAGAGCCTGAAGTATGTGTTCATCTAGAAGGATCTTAACATGCGTCAGAGGAGATGGCTGGAGCTTCTTGTGGATTATGATGTCAACCTGCAGTATCATCCTGGGAAGGCCAACGTTGTAGCAGATGCATTGAGTAGGAGAGCCGGAGTTTATTTTCTAACAGCCCAACTAGAACTGTTAGTAGATCTTCAGAAGATGGGTATAGAAGTTGTTCTCCCTTCCAGTATGGCATTGATGACCAGTATGCAAGTTCAGTCCACTATAGTCAAGAGGATCCGGATGGCGCAGTCAGTAGATTCCAAGCTTCAACGGCTCAGAGAAGAGTGTGAGGCAGGACGAAGACCAGAGTTATGCATTCATGAAGACGGTACACTCCGACATGAGAGGCGTCTATGTGTACCCAGTGGTGATATCAGACAGAAGATCATGGCAGAAGCTCACAGTTTTGAGTATTCCACTCATCCCGGTGGTACGAAGATGTACCCTGATATCCGTCAACACTTTTGGTAGAATGACATGAAGAGGGAGATACCCGATTTGTCTCTCGGTGTTTGGTTTGCCAACAAGTTAAAGCTGAACATCAGAGGCCAGCTGGACTTCTTCAGCCCTTGCCAATTCCCGAATGGAAGTGGGAGCATATAACCATGGATTTCGTGACTGGATTACCTAGATCCCCAGCTGGTCGAGATGATATTTGGGTTATAGTTGACTGACTCACGAAGGCGGCTCACTTTCTTCCGTTCAGAGTTGGTCAGTCGACGGCTTAGCTAGCAGAGATGTATCTCAGAAAGATCGTTAGGCTTCACTGTGTACCAGTCAGTATCACCTCGGACCGAGATTCGAGATTTATGTCACACTTTTGGTGCGGCCTGCAAGAGAGTTTGGGAACTCGCTCCAGTTCAGCTCAGCTTATCATCCGCAGACAGATGGCCAGTCAGAGCGCACTATACAAACCTTGGAAGATATGTTGAGATCTTGCACACTCGACTTCGGTGGTTCGTAAAAAGATCACCTGCACCTGGTGGAGTTCTCATACAATAATAGTTTTCAGGCCAGTATCCAGATGGCACCGTTCGAGGCCCTATATGGCAGGAAGTGCAGATTCCCGCTAGCCTGGAATGATATTGGAGAGAGGCAGATGCTTGGTCCAAAAATGATTACTCGGACTATTGAAGTGGTCAGGCGAGTCAGGGATCATCTTCGAGTTGTCCAAGATCGCCAGCGTCATTGGGCCGATTCTCATCGGCGTCCTCTTGAGTTTTCTGTCGGAAACCATGTATTCCTGAAGATTTCGCCTAACCGTGGCGTCATTCATTTCGGCGTAAGGGAAAATCTTAGTCCTAGGTATATAGGGCCGTTTGATATTCTGGAGCGAGTAGGTGATGTATCATATCGTCTCGCTCTTTCGCCGTCGCTAAGAGAGGTACATGATGTCTTCCATGTATCCCAACTACGAAGGTACATCCCAGACCCGAGCCACATCCTGGATCATTCAAAATTAGTTGTTGGTACCAACCTTTTGTATGAGGAGAGGCCCGTGTCTATATTGGACCGAAAAGAGGAGACACACAAGAACAAGACTATCAAGTTAGTCCGAGTTGCTTAGGGTCATCACTCTTTGGATGAGTCAACGTGGGAGCGTGATGATGATATCCGATCGCGATATTCCGACCTATTTGACTCGTAAGGTATAATGTCTTTTCTATGCCTTATGCTTTAAGTTTTCTGCTTGAATGGATGATTGCTTGATTTTGCCTAGTTATAGCTTGCTTGTGATTAGTATAGCTTGTTCTTGCCCCTCTAGCCTTTTAATTAAATTTCGAGGACATAATTCTTTTAAGGTGGGTAGAGTTGTAATGCCCGTTGCTCGTATTACGTATTTTGGAATACATATACGTATTTTGACTCGTATTCCAGGTCTCCTTGTTGGTTCAGCTTGTTCGTTTGGCTTGATTCGACTTGGGTCGCTTTTGTTTTACCATGGACTAAGGGGAAAACCCCTACCTACCACCACCATCACTATTTATTAATCCCACTCCTTTCTCTCTCCTCATTTACTCTTCTTCCCCACCATTACTCTTCACCTACCTGAGAGAGAGAGAGATGGAGAGCTTAGGCAAGTACATCTTGCTTTATGGAGGAACTCAAGTTTTATTGTTCCATTCTCTTCTTCACAGCATTCTAAAATACTTTAGTACTTAGCATTTTTAATTTCCATGGTTCATTGCTTGTAGATCTAAGTTTATTTCATTTTCGGATTTCTTAGATTTTGATCTATTTAATCTTGTTATTATCAAGTTCTGATGGTTCCATGTTGTAGAGAATTTTATTCTGCCCCATTTTGACCTATGGAAGTTCGAATTTGGACTCTGGATGAAGATTTTATGAAGCTTGGAAGCCATGGCTTGCATGGTTCTTCTTCTCAGAATAATAGAGAAGAAGAACAGTTCCCTGCCGCATGATTCTTTGCGCACGAACTTAGCCACATAGCCTTTATGCGACCAGTTATCTTCCTGGCCGCATAGCCCTTGCTGCATGACTTGGCCGTATGGCCTATGCCGCATGAATTGTCCTCCAGCCGCATAAAAACCCGATTCCTTCCAGCCGCATGAGACTTATCTTCCACCAGCCGCATGAGAACCACACTCCCTGAGTCGCATACGCCTGAACTTTCCTGGCCGCATAAGGCCCATTCCCTCCAGCCGCATAAGACCCCTTCATTCCCAACCGCATGCGCTCTGTCCCGTCAGCCGCATGAACTTTTGATCCCCTGAGCCGTATGGACTTGAATTCTCAGTCGCATATGATCCCCAGCCGCATATGCACCCATCTTCCAAGCCGCATAGGACCTTCTTTCCTGGCCGCATGAGTTTGACTCCCATAGCCGCATATGCCCAGTCACCTGAGCCGCATGTGACCCAATCATTCCCCGCCGCATGAGCCCGATTCCTATCAGCCGCATATGTTCGTCCGTCTGAGCCGCATGAGCCCGTGTTTCCTCGAGCCGCATGAGACTCTCCTCCTTGCTGCATGGCTTTTTTCGTAACCTTGTACCCCTTTTATTATATTGGAGTGTTACAATGATGCTTATATAACTTGGGTCTCTTGATGGAATACTTGTACTATGTTATCCTGTACTTGTACCATGACATGACAGTGACCCGTAGGGGTACACTCTGACAAGTAACATGATACGA
>JANAVB010030300.1:0-23439 GCA_029216955.1 Iris pallida | reverse complement strand
GACGCCATCTTGTGTGGTAGTTGGCGGCAAGGTGCCGAACTGAAGCGAAACCACATTGGCCGACACCGTTTCTCTTCATAGTCGACGGAGATTACATCCGCATTGATCATGCGCGATGTAATTCTTGAGGACGTAGCAGTCCTTGGTCGGGTATCCGACAAACCGATGGTAATGACAGTACCTGGGTTGTCCACTTTCCCAACTTCATCGGGCCGCTTTGGGTCCGTAGCTTGATCTTGTCACCCTGCTTCAGTATCTCGAAAAGTTGCAGGGTATCGTCATCATTGAATGAATAAACCTCCTTGGGTCTCGGTGCCAGTGGAGGCTTCTGAGTAGGCACATATGCGCCTTTTGAGGCATTAACAGTCAATGTCTGTTTCTCCTTTGCTTCTCGTCCGGAGCTGTTAGCTGCGGAATTTTTCCCCTTATCGTCAAAGGCGGGGAAGCTGACACCCAGAAGACGTGCATTGGCCGCCTTCTTTTCTGCAGCTTCAGCTTCGATGATCAGGGAGCTCCAGTCAGGAGGGGGAGTAGAGTTGAGCCAGAGCTTTACTGCAGGCAACATGTTCATGCTGCAAGCGGAGAGGAGCGCATGTTCTGGCATGCCTGGAGGTAGCCTGAAGCAAGCCTGTCGGAAGCGTTCGATGAACGCCCGAACCGTTTTCTTCTCCTTCTGACGTATCTCTATGAGAGACACCATCGTCATGTCCTTTCCGCCGTCGTAGAAGCGATCGAGGAAGAGGCGCGTCAGGTCGTCGAAGGACGATATGGAATTGTCGGAGAGGCTGCAGTACCAGTCATACGCCACTCCTTTCAGGGCCCCGACAAAGATACTGGTGAGGAGCGCGTCCTCCTTCGGAAGATGCCCTGTCTGTGACTGGAAGTACGTCAGGTACCGTCGCGGAGAGTCCTTTCCGTCGTATAGGGTGAGTGTTTGTGGTTTATACTTTGGGGGATAAACCACCTTGTTCCACTCGAGGGGATAAGGCTGGGGAATGCCCATCTTCTGGCGTTCCTCTTGCCTGTTCTTGGACTCGAAGCGCTCCCGCAGGTCTTTGATCATTTCGACCACATCCTCCGTAGAGCTAGGAGTCGGGGAAGGAGGTACCATCTGGATTGGAGCGTTCGAGGGCTCCGAGGTCCGAGGTGCTTCTGTATCCGAGGGCGCCCGTTGAAGGGACACACTCGACTCCCCATTAGCTCCTGGGTCAGGACCAGTTGAAGGTGTCCTGATCAAGGCCGACCGTATCTCAAACACCGCTTGAGTCAGTGCTTGCATAGAGGCAGAGAGGGTTTTGAGACCTCCCTCTAATGAGTCTATGCGCTGGACTATGTCCTGTGACGGTGCATCAGACTCGACATCATCCCCAGCCATGTATACTGTCCTGACACGGCCAGGAGTGGATGGATTGGTTGAGGCTTCGCTTTCGACCCCACTCTCATGCCGGGGGGGGTTACTTCTCCTGGTGTTTGGCCACCCCCAACCACATTCTGGAGTTCATCTTCAATAGGCGCATCTGCAAGGGTCTGATTGCCCTCAGCTCCGCCTTGAAGGACCTCTTCGTTTCCAGAACTACCCCCCGGCGGTGTCCTGGAGGACATCCTCATTTTGAGGGGCTTCAGGGAGAGTAATCTTGCCTTGATGATGAAGATCCGCCGCAGCTGTGCTTTGGACATCTTCGTCTTCGGAAGGAGGTTCAACAAGGGTCTGGCTACCCCCAGCTTCCTCCAAGGACTTCTTCCTCGACCGAGTGCCTTCAAACACTCCAGAGGTCGAGACAGCTGCCTTGGTTTTCCTCGGCTGGCTTTTGGATGAAGACGAGGAATTGGCAGTCATCTTTCGGATTGATGAGGTGTTGGAGACCACGTTGCATGAAGCAACCTTTGGCTCCTCTTCAGCTGACAACTTCGTCCCAAGGCGACGTCGGAGAGGTGTCGATGATTGCAGTCGTTGGAAGACCGACTGTCTTGGTGGAGCTGCCGCCTTGCAACAGCAGTTGATGGTGACCACCGCACAAGTATGCCCCGTGAGAGGCGCATCGTTCTTGTTGGTCGACTCTTCTGACCGGCGCTTGTGAGTGATCACGTTATGCAGGTCGTTGGAGGAGAGTGGTGCCTTCACACCCCCTTCAGACGTATGGCAAGGCCAACGTCGGGGTGGTCAGGTGAGTGCTGCGCCCCCTGATCTAATACCAAACAGGCATCACAATCAGTAGTGGGAGAACCACAACATTTGAAGTGACTTGAACGGACCTCAAACGCACAACCAGAGGAGGCGCGGGAGTTCAAGACCACTAAGTTTGCCTCTTTCGACTTGGTTGTGCACGCAGTAGATGCGCCCAAGCGAGATGAGGACTTTGAAGATCGACTCGTTGTTGGTGTAGAAGCACTTGAGTCAACCTTGTACAGCTTGCCATCGGCAGCGCGCGTGATGACGAGCGCGTGCCTCTGGCCGGCTGCTGGCATAGCACGTTTGTGGCGCATGGCCCGTGCCGCCTTGGATTTCTTCGTACCAGCCCGCTGGGGTGCATAGTACTCAGCATCCAAATTCTCCTCGCCATTACAGCGAGTGAATCTGTCAAAGACAGAGGCTTTTTGTGACGCATCAGAGGTGATGCGTGGGGCATTGGCTGCGCCCCTGCTCCGTCGACGTATCTTCCTCGCCTGAGAGGGAGATAGCTGGGGAACGTGGTCGGCCGCACGCTTCCCGAAGAGATGCGCTGCATCGACGGGCGCACCTTGGTTGCTGAGAACGTCAGCAGGAAGGGAAGGCTGGATTGTTGCATCCCCTTCAGTGGTGGTGCCCGAGGCGTCGACCTTGCGCACCCAGGCCGTGCGGATCTTCTTCGGCTTTGGTAGCCGCTTCGAAGGACTCGCACTTCCTTCAGAAATGAACTTCTCGTACGCCTGTTGATTGAGGCGCACGACCAGCGTCTTATGGGAGGAGCCCACCTTCACGTCGTCGGCCTGTGACACGACTTTCTCGGAAGAGGAGAAAGAAGTCCCCAGCAGAGTCGCCAGCTTGTTTGCCATTAAAATCGTTTGATTGCAAATCTTAATACAAACAGAACAGTGTTACAATATAGGACTTAGATGTAGTCCTAGGAGTACACTTTTGTTTAAGCTGGGTCCTTAGTGCCAATGGAGCGAGTGGTAATGCGTTGACTCCGTTGACCGGCTGACGACGGTTATCGGTTCTCTGAAGGTGTGGATTGCTCTGGGTGCTGGAGCTTGCTGAGAGGAGGAAGACGTTGAGTGTCTGTATCTGCCTCTCTGATGATTCTTTGTATGTTCGTTGTGGATTCTGTGTGTGTGTGTGAAGGAAAAGATCCCTCTATTTATAGTTTTGTAGGCTGGCTGCTCATGCGCGCATGTAGGATGCGCCGGTGTGTGGGGACGCCACGTGGAGGTTGCTGATGGAGGCGCGTAGATGATGCACCCTGATTGAGGGGGAGAACTCTTCATACTGCTGTTGTGAGCCGGCACGTAGCAGAGGAGAAGATCTTTCTGTTGCTGAAATCTTGGACGAGTTGAGTCAAAGGACACGTGTCATCGACCCATGGCTTGAAGATCTCGGATTTGGGGGGGTAGTGATCTAGTGAGCTGCGCCTTGGATCTGGGCGCAGGAGGAGGCTGCGGCTCATAACCTTTAGGAGTTACAAACCATTTAGGGCGCATGGCTTTTAAGGCGCATGCAGGTGACCTTCCTTCTATCTTTCGGGATCAGAGATCAGTCTAGGGCGCATGGCTTTTGAGGCGCATGCAAGGCTTCAACTGGAGACTCTTCTTCTGTCTTTAGGGATCAGTGAAGGGTCTAAGGCGCACGGCTTTTGAGGCGCATGCTGGTTTGGACGCATGGCCGTAGAGGCGCATGCGGATGGCCACGTGGCAGTAGCCGTCGGAATAGAGTCATGATGATGCTGACGTTGCCGACGCTTCGTTCTCTGAAAAAGCTGTCAACTGTTCAGACTTTGGGAAGCGTGCTGCCAACTCTGGTGTCAGTTCAGCATTTAATGTTTGTGACGTTCGATGGACAGCTGAGTGGGCACATTGGTTGGTGTTCCACTCGGCATGGAGATGTGAGGGGGGGGCGCATCCTCTGTGATGCGCCGGGTACTGTAGGGCGCGTCTGTGTGATGCGCCTGATGCTGGAGGGCGCGTCCGTGTGATGCGCTGTTTGGCTGGCGCATCCGACATGTCCTTTAATGACGCAACTGTCTCGCTCCTCGAGTGCTATAAATAGCCGTTTGGCTGAATTCGAGGCATCCGGTTCATCCATTTAATGCAAATTCATTGCACAGAATTCGGAGAGTCATCCACTTGGCGTATGGGTTTGATTTGCCCGGCCTATAAATAGTAGTATGGAGAGAAGGTTTGCTCCTCGTTCCCTCACGTACTTCCAACATGAACTTGGATATGCGGGTGCATTCTGTTGACGAAGTGCTCCCGAGGGTGAAGATGAGACGTCGTGTTGTCTTCGATGCACTTGAAGGTGACTGTTATATCCAAAAGACGGAGTCGAGGGATTCTGAGACAGGCGAAAGGTGCCTGTTGCATCCAAAGATAGGGATGTTCGGGCCTCGTCTCCGTTGTTCCGGAAGAGCCGTAGATCGGAATGGTGGTGCTAGGCTCTCTCTTCCTTCAAAGTGGGTGCCGCCCACTTTGATTGTGTTGAAAGCTCCTTGTGCCATGATTTCGATCACGGTCTTCCTTGGTCTTTGGAGGCTCTTTCGAAGCCTCCCCTGGCCACAGCATTTGCGGTGCTCTTCTCTTCCTTGGTTCCAGCCAGAGGGTTAAATGCTTTGCTTGGCAAAGCACTTATCAGGTGAGCCTGGCTAGAAGAGCGGCACATAACTGGGCTCTGCTCGGTCAGGTGAGCCTGGTTGGAAGAGTTGCACATAACTGAGCTGCTGAAGGGATGCACATAACTGAGCTGGATGCACATAACTGAGCTGCTGAAGAGATGGTAGGATACGCCTGGCTGGAGGCGTATGACATCTGTTGCGACTGGCTGACAGCGCATGGTGACTGCTGCGCCCATAGGAAGGCGCATGGTGGTTGCTGCGCCTATCTGGAAGGCACATTGTGGCTGTTGGCTGTAGATCTAGGATCCTTCCTTTGTAGAAATTCTCCTTTGTACAACCTTTTCTAGACATGTAATAGACTTTTATATATATAAATAAAAAGTCCTTCTTCGAATGTCTATGGCTTATTTGATTAGCTGTCTGAGTTCTGGCACATATAATGCCTGGCGCATGGGCTTTCTGGTTGTGAAATTCCATGCTTCTACATGCAGATTCAAAAATGACCACCTACTTGTGCCTCGTTAAAACCTTGCCAAAGAAAACCCAGTGGGAAAAAAAAACTTTGGTCGAAGGGCAAAAGAGTACACATAGGTCAGTGTGATGGGGGTAAACTAACCATTGCAAAGATGCCTCGTCAAAACCTTGTTAGAAAAATTCAGTGGAAAAAAATCGCTGATCGAAGGACAAAAGAGTACACGATGGTTTAGAAGTATACACTGGATACTCCCCCTGATCACAATAATCCTTAGTGAATAAGAGATTTGAAATGTGTCTCGTTAAAAACCTTGCCAAGGAAAATCCAATGGGAAAAAAATTTGGTCTAAGGGAAAAAGAGTACACAAGCATACATCAGGATGCTCCCCTTTTCACTCGCACTCGACAGGGCACGGAATATACGCACAACAGGACGTTTGGAGGCGCTCGTTGGGGCGCTCCCCCTCACATGCACACAACAGGGTGCAGGAAACATGTTTTCACTTTGGCTAGCTCTGAAAGCTTCCTAAGTCCAATCGCTCTGACATGTTTCTGGAACGAGTGTTTTGGCAGTGACTTGGTGAACAAGTCTGTACGATTATTCTCCGATCCAATGTGTTGCACTTCAATCTTCTGAAGCGCTGTTGTTCATGTGTAAAGAACAACTTGGGCGATATGTGCTTGGTAGCATCCCCTTTGATGTAACCATGTTTCGCTTGATCAATAACAGCGGTATTGTCCTCATAGACGACAATAGGTTCATCTGGGTCATATGGAAGATCACATGTACTTCGAATATGGCCAATAACAGCTTGAAGCCATAATCACTCTCTAGTCGCCTTATAGAGCGCGAGTAGCTCAGAATGGTTCGTTGAAGTAGCCACTAAGGTCTGTTTGTGAGACCTCCAAGAAATCGCCGTGTTCCCAATGGTAAAGACATAACCAGATTGGGAACGTCCCTTGTGCGGATCAGATAAGTATCCCGTATCGGCGTAGCCAACAAGGGTCGCGTTGCTTCGAGTGCCAAGAGCGTTGGACTCACTCAAAACCGCGTAGGGATAGAACAAGTCCAAGTCCGTAGTACCCTTAAGGTAGCAAAAAATGTCTTTTATGCAATTCCAATGGCGACGTGTTGGCGCGGTACTGTGTCGAACTAGATAATTCACAGCAAATGAGATATCCGGTCTAGTACATTGGGCCAAGTACAATAAAGTGCCTATTGCACCCAGATAAGAGCACTCAGGACTCAATATCTCTTCGTCGTCCTCCTTTGGACGGAATGGGTCCTTAGTAATATCTAGAGAGCGGACGATCATGGGAGTAGCGGACGGCTTAACGTCAAAATGACTAAAGCGTCTCAACACCTTTTGGGTGTAGTTCGCTTGATGGACAAGAATTCCATCTTTACGGTGCTCGATCTGCAGGCTGAGACAAAACCGTGTCTTCCCAAGATCCTTCATCTCGAATTCCCTCTTCAGGATATCAGCAGTTTCTGACAAGTCTTTTTCGGTTCCTATGAGATTCATGTCATCTACATAGACCGCGATGATTGCGTATCCTGAAGTGGATTTCTTTATGAACACGCATGGACAAAGTTCGTTATTAATGTATCCCAAACCGATCAAGTATTCACTTAGGCAGTTATACCACATTCGCCCGGATTGTTTCAATCCATATAGCGAACGCCTCAGTCTAATCGAGAACGCGTTCCGTGGTCGGGAACTACTTGATTCAGGCATCTTTAGTCCTTCAGAGACTCTCATGTATATCTATGTGTCCAGATCCCGTAGAGATAGGCTGTGACCACATCCATGAGCTGCATATTCAGTTTTCGGAAACTACTAAACTGATTAAGTAACGGAACGTTATGACGTCAATTACGGGAGAATACGTCTCCTCGCAATCAATTCCAGGACGTTGTGAAAAGCCTTGTGCCACAAGGCGAGCCTTGTATGCATAATCTTATTTTTCTCATTACGCTTCCTTAGGAAAACCCATTTGTGACCAACTGGTTTAACATTGGGTGGTGTTGGAGCAACAGGTCCAAACACGCTTCTTTTCGCTAAGGAGTCTAGTTCAGCCTGGATTGCTTGTTTCCATTGTGACCAGTCCATTCGTCGTTGACACTCGGCAACACTACGAGGTTCCATGTCATCATTGTTCATAATGTCAGTGGCCACTGAGTATATGAACACATCATCGATGACAGTTTCATTTCGCTTCAAAATATCGTTTAAGCTAGCATACTCGATGGATATTTTGATGTTATCGGCATGATTAGGAATAGGCGTTTCATCTGGAACGCGCTCTTCTAATACATCGCCGTGATCCTTAATGATCTCATGTGGCAAAACGCTTTTAACAAGATTTCTCCGCTTCCGGGACAGAACATCTTTGGAACCAACCGGTCTTCCCTTCTTCTGGGAATAGCGGCGGACTGGACAGCCGATGGCAGCGTCCTTTGCTCGGCGGGTTCGACCGGAGCAACATGTTTAACAGAAACATAGCGTCTTTCAGGGACGTCTATCCTTGCAGGCATATTTGCAGCAGGTATAATTGATCTCGTGACTTTTGCTAGGTCGCTAAATGCATCTGGCATTTGATTTACAATATTTTGTAGACCTAGAATCCTCTGCACTTTCTTATCACTATGTGCAGAGGGGGGATCATGATGAGCAAAAATAGGCATATGCCACGCTAATTCACGTCGTTCCTCATCAACGTTAGCGTGTATTTCTCCCCCTAACGACGGGAAGATTGCCTCATCAAAGTCACAATCCGCGTGTCTCGCGGTAAAGAGATCGCCTGTCAAGGGCTCTAAATAGCGAATGATGGACGGAAAGTTATAACCGACATATATTCTCCGTCACTTCTGAGGTCCAAATTTTGAACGCCTTATCGGCTCAATTGGAACATTGACTAGGCACCCAAACACGCGTAAATGTGAGATGTCAGGCTCACATCCAGTAACCAGCTGGTACGCAAAAAGTGGTTAGGTGGCCATGGGCCTCAGATGGACCAAATTTGCAGCGTGCAAAATTGCATAGCCCCATGCAGATAGTGGGAGTTTGGTGCGCATAACCAAGGTCCGCGCTATCACTTGCAGTCGCTTTATAAAAGCTTCTGCTAGGCCATTTTGGGTATGAACATACGCAACAGGATGTTCAAGATTTATTCCCAAAGTCATGCAATAGTCATCGAAAGTCTTCGATGTAAACTCTGCGGCATTATCAAGTCTAATAGACTTTATCGGATAATCCAGATGGTGAGCCCTTAACTTAATGATCTGGGCGAGGAGTTTAGGAAACGCTGTATTTCGGGTGGACAACAACACTACGTGTGACCATCTAGTCGATGCATCAACCAAAACCATGAAGTATTTAAATGGTCCGCATGTTGGTTGGATTGGTCCACAGATATCTCCATGAATTCTCTCAAGGAATTGAGAAACTAATCTCGTAGGTTTCACATGGAGTGGCTTGAGATTCGTCTTCCCAATCGAGCAAGCTTGGCATAGGCTTTTCGGATTTATAACGAAATTCTTTCCTCCAAAAGGATGTCCATGTGATGCATTCATAGTGCGAAGCATCGTATTTTGACCCGAATGATCCAGCCGGTCATGCCATAGCATAAAAGTCCTCTTATCAACTGGCGCTCGGCGAATGATGAGATTACTCTCGATGTGTTATATCGTAGTGAGATACAAACCACTTGAAAGACTTTTCAACTTCTCCATGATACGCTTTTGGCCGTGCTGAGTGGAGGTAATGAAAAGATACTCGAAGCCATGTTCTCGAGCAGTTTCAACATAAAATCCGTTTTCTCGAATATCCTTAAAACTCAGTAAGGTACGACTGGACCTTGGAGAATATAAGGCCTCTGATACTTCAACGGGAGTACCATTGGACAACGAAAAATGGGCTTTACCAAAACCTTGAACAAGGGTTGAGGGTCCCGAAATGGTTGTTACTGAGATTACTTTAGGCGTATAGGAGATAAAGTATGATTTATCTCTCAAGATAGTGTGAGTCATTCCACTATCAACCAGACAATCTACTGTCCCGTGGTCCATGCCTATAAGTAAAGAAAATTAAAGTTTGTTACACGTTTGAGGAAAGTGCTCAAAATAGAACTTTAATTTATCGAGGAAAACAGAAAATACAAACCACCAAAAGTTTCATGACTTAAATCAAATATAGAGAGAAAATGGAGATTCATTCTTCCATTTCTCTTATAAAATCGGGGGTCTCAAGATTTAGATTTTCGCACTCGTTGACCAGATTTGCTTCGGCCTGGCGCCCCTTGTGATAGTTATCAACTTCTTGGGGAGTCGCCCTGCAAGTCCGTTGCATATGACCATAAGCACCATATTTTTAGCAGAGAGTAGGCGCTTGGCCTTCCACTCTCGCTTTGGGATGACTGGCACGTTGGTTCTTACCATGAGACTGCCTAGGAGTCAAAGGTCCTTGGTTCTTGTTAGAACGTCGTTTTGGGTGGCGATACTTAAACTCGTCTCTGTTCCTTGGTTGGGACGACTGGCCCTTGTCTCGTTTCCACCGTGGATTTGGTCCACGAAGAGCGTTTGCATCAGGCATTGGAATTGCCTTTGTTTCAGCAGGACGAGAATTGTTGTTTCTCATTAAAATGAGACTGTTCTTCTCGTCTAGTAAAAGCTGGGTGATGAGCTCGGAAAACTTGGTGAACTTAGACTGACGGTATTGCTTCTGGAGCAAGTTGTCAGTGGAAGGAAATGTGGTATATATTTTCTCCAAAAGATCACTGTCGGTTAATATCTCACCGCAGTATTGGAGAATTGATCGAATCCTGCAGACTTCATTGTTGTAATCAGTTACACTTTTGAAGTCTTGGAAGCGCAGGTTCAACCAGTCATGGCGTGCTTCAGGTAGCCAAATGGTCTTCTGGTGGTCGAAGCGCTCTTTCAGAGAGTCCCATAGCGTCTTCGGCGAGGAGATTTCAATGAACTCCGACTTCATGGCGTCAGATAAATGCCTGCGGAATAGAATCATCGCTTTGGCGTTCATTGAGCGAGTGACTTCCACTTCACGCTCTTCCTCGTTATAGATGACGTCCAAGAGGCCCTGCGCATCTAGATGGTTCTGGATGTCTTACGTCCAGTCCAAGTAGTTCTTGCCAGAGGCTTCAAGGATTGGAAAATCAATCTTGATCGACATTTTTCTACAACAGGAAAAAAATCTTGATCAGTCAACATATAAAACGACAGGTTTATATAGATTTGGTTTGTAATATCAACAACAAACAATCGTAAATAAAAACAACAGTTTTGAAAAAACGATTTTTGTTTAAAATTTATCTTATATCGATCGACGGGCCGATATAGAGAGGTCAATAAGTTTCTTGCAAAATGCATAATTATAAATACAATTTGAGCAAAAAATAATATTCGGTCAACCCCTTTCAGTAGCTCTACGTGAATATGACCAGGCGGGAAAATGAGGGAGGAGGGTCACCGGGGACCTCTTAAGAACCAAGACCCAAGTTCTTTCTGACATCATACCCAAATAGGTGAGCCTATTCGGAGAGACTTCGTAAAAAATTTCAAATGTAAGAATAAATAAGATTTTTCAAGAAATTCACGCTATTTGCGAACTGTGTAAAATATGTGACAATTTAGTGCGTGCTCAAAATGAGCGTTGCCTTTGAAAAATTATTAACCAAAAAGGTTATTTTTGGGAGGCCCAAATTTGGCGGTGCCAGAATTTGTTTATGTAGCCAAGACAATTTTTCAATTTTTACTCCATTACGCTAAAAAAATGTACAACATAAGTAGGCAACAACACACAAAAGAATTGGTGCCTAAGCAAGCGGTATCAAAAAAAAAAATCAACTATTTATCCGACGTCTAATGAAGCGACGCCAAAAAAATAGCGAGAAAAAAATACAATTTTTACTACCCATCTGTTACAATAATTCACTGAGTAACATAAAGAAATTGCTACTGAGGTGCTTGTCGGGACGCAGATGGCACTGAGGCGCTCGTTGGGGCGCTCCAAATCCATAATTACCAAAAAAAAAATGTTAGCATCTAAATTTTTTTTCAACATGAAAATTTGCTATCAAAAATTTATTTCCTCAGAAATTAACTAACAAATATGTTTTTTTTAAAAAAAAAACTAGTATGCTAAAGGCTAGATTATAACAAAGATATACATAAAAGCAAATTAGCACTGTTAACAGAATGTTAAAAGCTGGATTAAAACAATAGAAAATGATAACAGTATAATTATTTTGTCACAAATTTGAAACTAAGTAAACAAAAATTCAACAGAGCCGACATTTATAAATAATTTGTTTATTGTACTACCAGACTCTGCTTCAGCATAATCCAATAACTGGAGATACTTTTATAGATAATTTAATAACTTTTTTCTTCTCGTATTTTAATCTATTTGGACATGACTTCTCTCTCCAGGAAAAAAAGAAGAAGATGGATTAAATTTGACTCTATATATTAACCCTACTTTGAATAGTTTGAAGAGAGATTAGTTTAGCTGATCTAAGAGGTCTACTGGCAATGTGAACAAAAAAAAACAGTATGTTTTTTTCAAAAACCCAACACCTAAAAGGTCATCCTAACCTGAAGGTCCTGAAGAAGAAGAAAAAATCCCAGAAGTCCAGAAGGATAAAAAATCCCAACTTTAAGACCTATGAAATCTTTCAAAGGACAGAACTACACAATGCATCTAATCTATAGAAAAGCATAAAATTTCTGTAGGCTTCTTAAAAATTACCTTTCTTACCGTACGGCGGAAGGAGGTAAAAAAAAACGAACGGTACGTCGGGTCGCCGGCGTTGCACGAGCAAAGTGCTGATAACGTGTTGTGGACAATTAGCTCAACCTCTCAATGTATATCAATATATGTGTATCAATCTATCTACAAGCTATCCCAACCTCTCTTTATATAGGAAGAGAGAGGTTGGGAGTTACATAATGAAAGGTCACTTAGGAGTTACAAAGTGAAGAGTCATGAGTTACAAAATGAAGAGTCACCATGATTCACCATGATGAGATGAGTTACAACAACAACCAAGATTTATACAAAAAATAAAATACAGCAGATGAAAAGATTGCTCCATTTAAATTTTACAGAAATATAGCAAATATAGCAGTAGACTGGAATGTATAAGTAAACATACAGATGGCTCAATTATATATATATATATATATATATATATATATATATATATATATATATATATATATATATATATAACCTTTTCGGGCGGGGGGGGGGGGGGTATATATATTCTTCCACTATATAATGAGGCTTCAAAACGGTTGACTTTTGAGCCTTCTAAGCTGTAATTATATCACGGTCCATTTATTTATAAAAAAAAATTGTGTAAAAATTGTTGAAAAATAAATAAATTTGTCAACATAAAAAATCTAACTCAACCAAACAAGAAAAATGCATCACACCTTAACCACATGAGTTAGAAGAGAAATTTGACTATAATTGAATAATATTCTTATTATACGTTATTACACATGTAAAGTACGTGTATTTACTTGTACACGATATAAGGGATCTCAAAACGGTTCAAGATTGAGCCATATAAGCCGTATATAGATATTCATGGACTATTTTATTTTTTTAGAAATTAAGAAGATAAAAAAAATAAACTTTCTCTCTCATTTTTCTTCCGCACAATCAAATAGCTTCTTGTTTTTATTTTATTTTCGGCATAACCGAAGTATCCTCTCTTTTATTCACATATATACCATAACAAATTATAATTTAATTTAAATTTTTATAAATCCTTAATTAAACTATAAATATATATAAATAAATCTAAAGATAATTTAAGATTTAATATGTTTGATAAGATACAAAATATATATTTTACGTGCAATGCACGATGATTTGACTAGTATATATATATAATATATATTATATATATATATATATATATATATATATTATACTATATAATATATATATGTATATATAGTAATAGATATATATATTATATATATTGATATATATATGATATATATATATATATATATGTATATATATATATGACTAGTAAAATCCTAGCTTATATATAATATATATATATATATAGTATATCATATAATATCTATATATTAATATATATCTATATATATATATATATATATATATATGGAAATCATCGTATATATATATAAAAAAAAAATCATCGTATATATATATATATATAGTATATATATATATATATATATATATATATATATATATATATATATATATATATATATATATATATACGATGATTTTTATATATATATATATATATATATATATATATATATATATATATATATATATATTATAAATCAGACAATACTCATACAATAATACATTCGGATGATCGTCCACCCGTCAGTAGACCATCTCTTTTACATCAAACTCCAAATTATGGAGGATACCAACGGAGAGGTGATAAGACCCTCGACTATGTGCCTGTTCCTCTCCCGCCAAACATGCCAGACCGCAGCTGCCAGCCGAATCCTAGCAGACTTGAACCAGCCTAAGCCTCTCCTCTATAATCTCGAATACTCGTGATGATAGTACCAATCGACCTGCCAGAGATACCACCTCCCAGCATATGGTTCTGCTCATGCCAAATAGACCATGCAACTCCGCAGTCAAAAAAGAGATGAGACATAGATTCATCCTCCAAATCACATAGAACGCACTTCGAATTGGGGACCTGGATCCCAAAAGAGATGAGTCTATCCCTGGTCAGTAGACAACCAAGGAGTAGACGATACATACAAGACTGCATTTTTCTGGCCAGATATGTAATATCCCAAATTTGTGATACGTATTTAGTGAACGTATACGTGTTTTGGACCCATATTTTATTTATTCATGGTTTGTTATCTTGGTTTGTTTTGCATTGGCTTGGTTTTATTGGCATTGATAGTTTAATTGGTTTTAATGGATTATTGGTTTATTTGGGCTTGGTTTATTCCTTGGTTGGTTCGGCTTGGCTTGGTTTTGTCTTGGTTCATTATGAACCATAGGGGTGAACCCCCCTACCTACCACCACCATCCTCCTTTATAACCCACCTAACTTTTCTCTCTCCTCCACTTTCTCATTAACTCTTCTTCCTTCTCCATTAAACCCACCACCAACCAAGAACACCCCTTAGGCAAGTGCAACTTGCTTCCACAAGAGAACCCATTTTTTATTGTTCCATTAGCTTCTCCTCTTGTTTCTAAGACACATTAGAACTTGTCATTTTCTATTTTGAGGCTTTAATTTTTGTAGATCTAAAAATTAGTTATTTTCGGATTTTGGTGGTTTTGATCTATCAAACTTCTTTGTTTTCAAGTTTTGATGGTTCCATGTTGTAGAGAATTTTATTCTACCCAATTTTGACCTTTGAAAAGTTGGATTTGGACTTGTTTTGACCAAGTTATGGACTTTTGAAGCTTTGGGTTCAACCATGGAGTTCCTGCTGATTTGGAGAAGACAGTGAGCAGTGTACACGAACTTTTTAGCTTGCGCCACTGAGCTACGTGCGCTCTTTAGCGCAGCACAGTCTGATCCATACGCTGCTGTTGGGAGCGTATGTCTTGCATACGCTCACTTGGGTGACAAGGAGTCGTATGGAGTCCATACGCTGCCTTTTGGGAGCGTATGTCTTGCATACGCTCACTGGGTGACAAGGAGGCGTATGGAGTCCATACGCTGCCTTTTGGGAGCGTATGTCTTGCATACGCTCACTTGGGTGACAAGGAGTCGTATGGAGTCCATACGCTGCCTTTTGGGAGCGTATGTCTTGCATACGCTCACTTGGGTGACAAGGAGTCGTATGGAGTCCATACGCTGCCTTTTGGGAGCGTATGTCTTGCATACGCTCACTTGGGTGACAAGGAGTCGTATGGACCTCATACGCTGCCTTTGAGGCGTATGGAGTACTTGCACTGAGCGTATGACTTTGCACTGAGCGTATGGCCTTTGGCTGACTTGGTCTTATGTCAGCGTGCCAGTTTGGTTTTATTTTCCTTAAGCTTGGCTCTTCTATAGCCCTGTATATTGATATTTTATTAGATATTTTACGTCCATTTTATATCCTTACGCCTTTTGTTATGAACTTGATAATCACGAATTTACTTGATATGTTTGGAATTGATAATTGAGCATGACGTGATAGTGACCCGTAGTGGTGCACTCCTGACATAATAACCTGACATGACCTGATAGTGGCCCGTCGTGGCGCACTCCTGACAAGTACACTTGACATGATAACCTGGCATGATATATCTTGAATAGCTGTTGCGACGGCTACCTGACATGACCTGACCCGTATAAGTAACCTGAACACCGTGGGTGATTGTGCTTGTACAAATAATCCAGTCCTGTCTTGCATCATGTCTAGGAGGGGACTCCTGAGTACCACGGTTAGGAGTACCTACTGAAATGGACTAAGGTTAATGATTAGTATAATTCACTAGTCATGAAGAGATGTTCTCCAGTTACAGGCGATCCCGTTATCCCGGCCGTAAATGTTTGGACTTGTAGCCTGTCGACGAGTAGGGCACATTTCTAGCCCACTGTTATGTGGGGCACCCACCATTGTCACTTAAATGATTGAATACTATTGTCACTCTAATGTATTGTACTCTCTAGATTGTCACTATAATGTTCGCCTGGATAACCTGGAGCTGCAGGGCCTGTGACTACTTGGAGCATCTCATTGCATCTGCTAGTAACTAGGATTGTGATAACCCTAGTTAGTTAATGTAGAAAGCCGTAGGCAATAATTGGCCGTGATTGCTTGGATGGAGTCTAGTCCAGTATAGTATTGTCTAGAATTGATTGATTGTAAGATTGTACCAGAATGATTGAATGATGGTCACTCCAGATTGTCACTATAACGATTGTACTCTATTGTCACTCTAGCGTATTGCACTCTTCATTGTCACTTTTATCATTGTACTCTCTCCTTTTCACCTTAATGATTGTCACCTATAGCAATAAATGATCAGAGACCAAGTTCTGTTCAGGCGAAGGGTTACAATCTCGGTCCTTGTTTGGTTTAAGGATTGTAACCTGGCTTCCGGAATAGTACCTTCGTTTTCTCTTCATATATTGTCCAGCTATATTTATTTAGCATGATTCTCCAGTTCTTTTATGTCAATGATGCTTCGCTTAATTACGTTCTCTGATTGGGATAAGTGCGTTGGTAGTGCACAAACCTCAATCTGCGTTATTTATTGTTGTTTTCTTATGTATTGAATGATAATGATTTGTTGGCTTTAGTTCTTAAGTGAAGCCTCCTTTGTCGCACTTGCTCTTTCTGGGGTCTGACCCAGCTGGTTTTGTATGGCCAGATACCGGAACAGCACCAAAGGATCTCCCTATTTTCCAGCCCGATGGTGGTCACCAGGCGTAACCAGGGCATCGAGTGGGTTTTTTTGTTCTCCCACTGTAATATTATAAATTATTCTTTTGAGGCGTTTAGCCGACGATCAAGTGTTAGCTCGATTGTACTCACTTACTGTCTGCCTACGGGCTGTAACATGATTGACAAGCCCCGGGGGTTGATCATGTATGACTGAACTCTTGCTAGTCCTCACATTTTGTAACGACTAGCTTCATGATCATTCCGAATATATATGTATGGGATGCCTTACTATTGTGTTTGTGGTCTGACATCTTGTAACTATTATCAGTTGGCTGAGATTGAGACAATAGGCTATTTTATGACCTTAAGAGACTGATGGATTGTAGTGAAACCCTCACATATCTAGACAGTCGTGACCGTATAGCGGTGTGAATTCTATTCCGTTATACGTAGCTGGCTATGTCTGCCCCCGCTCTCCAGTATTCTGGTTCTGGGGCGTGACAAGATCCTTGCACCAAATGAAGTCATAATCACCAATAGGAGGGTAGGCACGCCGCAGAAGGTTGTAGCCACTCTGGAAGGAGAACTCCCCCCTGCAGTACCTCCAGTCACGCCAGGCGGCTCCCAGACCCAAATATCCTCTGGCTGGGATGGATCAATCTCAATCCCGCGAATAACCTCACCCAGTCCTTCAGTATGGCGGTAGGACTCTGGACTCCAAGCTCCATTCCTGATGATGTGCTGACAAGACAGACCTCTACCCACCTTCCTGTGATCTCGAATGCCCATGATGTCCACCAGAGACTGGTGTTCAATCCAGGGATCCAGCCATAGGTCAGTTCCAGCCCCATCACACATGATCCTCCTGACAGCCGATTGGAGAACGGCTCTGTGTCTCAGAATTTGTTTGAAGGTCATAGAGTGGTTGTTGTTAAGACCACACCTCCAGAAGTTGCCATTCCTCACATAGCGAGACTGCATCCACTCCGCCCATAGGGATCTCCCCTTGATGAACCGCCATGACAGTTTCAGGGCTGAGGCTTCCTTGATAGCCAACAGAGGACGAAGATCCACACCTCCCTCCTTCTTTGGTCGACATAGCTGATCCCAAGAAATCGCATGAAGGCCCCCCTCCAGATGAAATCGGTACAGATCTTTTCAACTTTTCTGATGGTAGCCATGGGTATCAAGATAGACTGCAGCCAGAACTGGACCAGGCCAGAAATAACCGATCGGACTAACTCGATACGCCCCCCAAAAGATAACCCGGCAGCTTGCCAACCTTCCACTCTCCGCTGGGCATACTCCACTAGGCTATAGCAATTCTGGTCACGGACATAATTGACTATCAAAGGGACTCCCAGGTATTTAACCGGGAGTTCACTCCTCTCCACTCCCAGAGCATCAGCACGCTCATCCTTCTGAAGACAGAGTGAACTGAAGTAGACCCTGCTCTTCTTCTGTTCATTTGAAGCCCCGAGTGTGATTCCAGCTCACCCATAATCTCGGATAATGTGTTCATACCCTCCAACGAAGGCTGAATGAACACCAGAAGGTCGTCGGCATAGATGAGGTGGGTAACCGCAGGCATGACTCTCCTGTACAGTGAGACAATCCTCCCAAAATGGGCCGTCCTATCCATCAAGCAGGTAAAGTACTCTATGACAAGCGTGAACAGGTAAGGTGACAGGGAGTCACCTTGCCGTAGTCCACGGTTGCTTTTGAAGAACCCATGAGGGATGCCCTGGATAAGGACCGAGAAGGTATGAGGCGAAATGCACTCCCGAATCAACGTAACCCACCGATCATCAAATCCCATAGCAGACAGAAGGTGGCATTCGAACTCCCTGTTGACCATGTCATAGGCCTTCCTCAGATCCAATTTTACACAAGCCTTCTCTCCACCAGGTTTATTGAAGCCCCTCACCATCTCATGTGCTAGAAGGCTGTGCTCAGCTATAGATCGCCCCTTGATGAACGTCGCCTGGTTCGGGAAGACAAGGTCCTGCATGATCCCTTCCATGCGCCGGCACATTAGGTGCGTAATTATTTTATAAAGATAATTATAGCACGCAATAGGTCGAAAGTCCGCCAGCGAGGTCGCTCCCTCCTTCTTAGGAACCAGCGTCAAGAAAGTGTGGTTAAGCTCCTTCGACAGCTTCCCCTCGGAGAAGAACTCCTGGACTGCCTCAAGAACTGGGACCTTCAGAATATCCTAGGGATGAGCAAAACTCGGTTGAAAACCGAAAACCGATCCGAACCGAACCGAAATAAGGTTTCGGTTCGGTTTTTTTTTAAACGGTTCGGTTGTCGGTTTGAAGGTTCGGTTTTTTTTTTATTTTCGGTTCGGTTTTCGGTTTTTGGGTTCGATTTTCGAACCGAACCGAAAACCGAACTTGTAAACCGGTTTATAACTTTATATATATATATATATATATAGATATATATATATATATATTATTATATAATATATAAAACCGAAAAAAAAAACCGATGAACCGAACCGAACCAATTCGGTTCGGTTCAAGTTCGGTTCTGAACTAATTCGGTTCGGTTCGGTTTTGATTTGGTCGGTTCGGTTTTGAGTCGGTTTTAATTTTTTCGGTTCGGTTCGGACCAAACCGAACCGATGCTCACCCCTAGAATATCCCAATGGCGCTTGTAAAATCCACTGCTAAATCCATCCGGACCTGGAGCTTTGTTGGGGTCCACTTTCTTGATAATGGCCTACACCTCCACCATAGTGACAGGGGCCAACAGGAGGCTCCCATATGGAGTCACAAATCTCTTCGTAATAACTTATGGGAACACAGAAAGATAGTCAGTCTGAAAGTATAACTCAGAGTAGTACCTGACCGCCTCTCCTGATATCTTGGATGGCTCCCTAATCAGATTACCCTCCGTATCAAGAAGCTAAAAAATAGTATTTCGATGTTGTCTGGTACGGATGACATCATAAAAAAACTTGGTACATTGGTCGCCATTCTTGAGCCAAGAGCATTTAGCGCGCTGAGCCGCGCTAATCTCCTTTTGAAGCCGCAGAGTATTGACTTCCCCAATCAGCTCCTTCTCTCTAGCCGCAAGGTCCCCATTTAATATATCCGATTGCATGGAATGCTGGATGACCCGAAGCTCCGCCTTCTTATCTTCTAGAGTGGACTTAGGCTGTAGTGCTCCGCTCCCGTTGGGGCGAAGCACTATGTAATAGGCTCATGCCAAGTTAGACATGGTCGGGAACATAGATGGCTAGTCTGACTCGGCGACGAGCAAAAACCATGGCATCAATAAAATCGATTTGGACGAGTGATATGAGTACCGTTATAACTAATGGATCGACTACTGTTGGAATAAGTCCTAGATGCGGTAGGCGACATCTTGGCGAAGGAACTCTAAAGAGAGTGACGCAACCCGTCTGCCGTTGGTTTTATTGGTTTTCTTGGCTTTCTGAACGAATTGTTGCATGGATTTGATAGTGTGCTTTCGCAACGATTTTTGAATGCGTCTTTGGGAATTTCGAAGGAAGGATTGAAGGAAGGGTTCTAATTCGATGCTCGTGCCATTGCAGGAGTTCGTGTAACTGACGCTTGACCGTCGTGAAGCGTTCTCCTACTCTCAACGCAATCTCCTTAGGTGGGTGGTTCTTCGTCCCCTTCTTTTCTACTCCTTCCCGCCAACTAAATTCTTAAAGTTCAACGTTCAAATCGATGATGCTAACGGGATGTATGCTTGCCACTAAGATCAAGAGCTCGGGATAATATATCAACCTAGAGAAGTTAACTCCGAATTTATAAGTTCACACTAAGTAGAGAAAATATAAAGTTCTAAGAAAGAGATAGAATATATTTTATGCCATGCAAAACACAACTATGAAAACCTTGGTGGCGGTACATCATGCCTCAGAGAATTTGGTGCCTACGGGATGCTAAATCAGAACGTACGGTTTCGGGGGAAAGGACCCTTGCACGAGTAGGAATGATTATGTGATTTGATAATGGTTACGCTATGTATTTTACTTCATACATATTAAAGTGTTCATACATTCGCATGGTCAAGGACGACTTGTGCACAATGTGAGCTTTCCTCAAGACGGTACCCGGGGCCCTGGGACCGAATCGACCTAGGAGGAAATTATAAAAATCGTGCTTCGGCGCGAGGCATTGCAAGACCTCCAGTTAGGCTTGCTACCTGGACTGGAGGACGCGTCGCAAGGCTACGTAATCGTCCTTTATGGTATCGATATCACCAATAACCTCATATAGGATAGACTGCATGCTCACCTATTGTCTTGTGCAGGTGGTAAGTATCATGTATATTTTGTGCAGGAAAGGAGCACGGCCGTGGTAAGAATGCCTTTAAATTGGTTATGTATTATCGTTTAAAATGTGCCTTCGATATGAACTGCAATTCATATAGTTCTAAATAGAAAGATCACTTCGTATGCTAGAATTCTTAATAAGCAGTGTCGGTTTAGACGAGTGGGTTCGTCCCATCCACTAGCAAGTGTGCTAACCCCCAACTCCCCAGGTAACGAGCGCGCTGCGGGAGCTCGAGACTAGGCCTGAAGCTGAAGAACGGGAGACGGCACGAAGCTCTCCTAATTTGAAGTATTTTGAAGCCCAACTCAGATCGAAGGCTTTGTTCAAATGTATAAAGGGGCGTGAATGTATGGAACGACAAGGATTATTTTAGGGCAAGATTGTCGAGAGTTTTTCTTTTGTGTTTCAAAGATGTAGCCACAACGGCATATGTAATGTAAAAATGATCTTGCACATACTTTGCAAGCTTATGAATGAAAAGCTAAATTTTTTCCTATGCTGTCTTCAACTCTCTGCACTGTTTAAGTTCAACGCATCAAGTAAAAAAGAATTTTCAATTGCACATCCTTGCCTTGTGCAAGTCCATTAAAGACTTGCACGGTATCACGTCCCGACCGTGGGGATCGATTTATATCGAGTCAAGGCGATGGCGACCGATTCGGCGAGTCGGGACGTGAAAAGTTGGTATCAGAGCACGGTTCACACCTCGGACCTTTCAAAATACTTTCTTTTAGATGATGTCGTTGCGATTTTTCAAAAACTATGTTTTTTGACATATGCGGCCTGAAATAATCGTTCCATACATATAAGCTCGTAGATTTTGAGAATACTAACGGGTTTGCTCAATTTTGTAGGTATGTCAGAAGGACTGGGTGTCCCTGCTATCAACGCCATATTGATTAGCACGGATAGCACCGAAGGTGCGACGCCTAGCGAATCTGCCATGGAGCGACTACTACGCCTCATGGAACTCCAACAACGCCAGTCAGAGACGCAGCAACGACAGCTGCAGGAACAGATCCAGGCCCAAGTCAGCGCCTAACAAAAGCAAATGGAGGCCCTAACCCGGATCGTAAGCACCATAGCGACGCAACAGAACTCGACGACCGTCATGTCCGAGGAAGATGTACAACCCGTAAAGACAAAACATGTGTCTTCCTCCTCCCTGCTCAAGATGACCAAGTTCAAGAAAATGAACCCGCCTGAATTCAATGGTCGAGCAGAGCCTGACGAAGTCATGGGGTGGCCAGTAAAGATTGAGAGTTTGTTCACTCTCCTCAACATCAAGGGGTCCAAGAAAGTCGGGTGCGCAGTGTTGCAGCTCAACTTGAGGGCCTACAATTGGTAGGTGGCGAAGAAACAGGAACTCAAAGAGGCCAACCCCAATGCCAAGATCTCGTGGGAGACGTTCAAACTGGCCTTCCTCGAGCAATACATCTCTCGTGCCCTTCGTCGACAAAAGAAAGAGGAATTCATGTCCTTGAAGCAAAAAAACTTGTCCGTTGAAGACTACGATGCGAAGTTCGCGAAGCTTGCAAAGTTTGTCGGGGACTTTCTGCCGAACACGGAGGCGTGGTGCGAGCGCTTCCAGCAAGGCCTGAATGAGGATTTACGTCGGGACGTCATGAACCAAAGATGCCAGACGTACATGGAATCATATAACGCCGCCCTTGACAGTGAGCGGATCTTCGGTAGAGCGTCGTAGAAGGGCGGATCAAGCATCCTCAATAACTTCAACAAGCGTCCTCACGATACGGAAGGATCTGGTGCGCCAAAGCGCCAGAACACGTCCGAGTATCGGGGGCCTCACCCAGGCGTACGGTGCCGTCGCTGCGGCAAGATGGGACATCTGGCAGTCGATTGCCGAGGGGGATGCTTCAAGTGTGGCCAGCTAGGTCACAAGGCAGTAGATTGTCGCATGGGAAGGGCGAACCAACATCCACCAAGGGACGTCCAGAACCAGAACAGGGCGCCTCCCGCCCATGGCGCAAATACGGTGCCCGTGAACCCACAAAATCGCCAAGGGGCGCAAGGCCGAGTCTACGCACTGACTCGGGACGAAGCCTATGCGTCCGACACTATCGTGACAGGTATACTACTCTATAAAAATATGCCTGCTAGAGTATTATTTGATTCGGGTGCTACGCATAGTTTCATATCCGTCGACTTTGTAAAAGAGAATCAACTACCTATGAAACTTTTAGATATGAATCTTAGCGTTAGCACTCCATCGGGAGTAGATATGTCTGCCACTCAAGTTTGTAGGGATGGTTACATATGCATCGGAGGGAAAAATCTATCCTTGGAAGTTATCGTCCTCGACGTCAAGGAGTACGATATAATCCTTGGAATGGATTGGTTGGGTGCATGCCACGCAACGATCGAGTGCGCGGAGAAGAGAGTTGTGTTCCGCCTTCCCGACGAAACCGAGTTCTCCTATTCGTGCGGAGCAGCATCA
>JANAVB010030299.1:22500-35554 GCA_029216955.1 Iris pallida | reverse complement strand
ATACAATCATTTTATTAAGCGTGGAGCTAAAGGATCTTCAAAAGATTCACACTACTCACATTATCAAGATGATTCCAGCCACTATCACATAGCCTACTGAGCAATCCCTCTGCATAATCCCAATCCAACAAAGCTTCTTCGAATCAACCAGCTATCATAATGCACCGTGCGAAATGGATCATTACATAATATAACACTCAGAAAAGTCATTCTCGAAACTCAAACTAAACTCACCCAATACTTCACTGAATTCGAGTACACTTCCCATGATAATGCTTGTACAATTTACATCTTGCCACAACATTCAATTAGACTCAAAATAGTTTACAATCTCTTTTCTTTTATCCAACACTCGTACAATTTTTCTAGCACATGATAAGCCTCCATGCAGCTCCATTTGAATTCAGCATACCACTTAGTTTGGTTCATACACATATTTTAGACGTCCCGAAAATATATGCATTTCAACTAAGCCCACTGATAGGGAAATCGAAAAGCTACAGGTACAACTCCATTCTCGAATACTAGCCATTTCTCTTGAACAACTTGTATAGCCTCATCTCAGTTTAATCGGTCTCAAAATTACATCATATCCTTTCTATCCGACGTATATATATATAATCCGCCTTCAATCGTGTTATGCCTCCTACAAAGTTCTGTTTCACATTATTATTCTCTACACTGCCAACACACCCGCAGCAAGGACTATCCAAGTAAAGCACCGACCTAGGAATCAATGTTCATCACAACTTTCCATCCTTAACATTTCTTAGGAACAACTAGTAGCTTTGCATCGCCTCAATCCATTTATTCAATCTGCAACCAGCTGAAAAACATAATTTATGTTACCGATTCCAACTCGAGTAAATTCCACAACTGATCCGAATTTTTTCCCCAAAATATTCCGACTTAGTTGTAACAAAATTCCCAATGAATCCAGAGTGCCCTTTCAATTCTATCGTGATCCATACCGTAAAAGTTCAGTAGCAACAATCCATCCGACACGAGAATTCTCATCAACCAAGCACGTATTCGTTTATCATTCGCAAGTTTATTTGCAAACCGTCAAATTTCTGATTATGATCCATCTTCGAAGACGTACCATCATTCGACACTAGCAATTTTTTTGATGTTCTAAATTTTTTTCTCGTATAAGTCCAACATAAGTTATCATTCCAACTTGTTATCCAACGAAATTATTATGACAAAATTATCAACTCACATGTGCAATTTTCATATCTAAACATTTGAATCCGAGGGTCGTTCCAATGGCAGTCGCTCTCGTTAAACCCATTTGCATGCACTACTCCATCTCGTCTCTACACTTTATTCTCAGTTCCCCAATCTCTGTTCCATTCCGAAGTTTATTTCCCAACAATTAAAATTAGATCTCCCTTATTCTAACTATACTGACGCAACATAACATGGTTATCCTATGGGTCTCCAACAGTCAATTTTGACTCTAATGCCAGCTATTCTAAGCTAAACCAAATATTTCGGTAACCAAGGTTGTTAAGGCGCAAGGCGCACTCAAGGCGCAAAGGGTCCATATCGTCCGAGGCGCAAGGCGCACTTAAGGCGCACGTCCGAGCGATGCAAGGCGCATATATATAATATATATATATATTAATTATATAATATATATATATATAAAGTTATAAACATTGATAAACTTGTGTTACCTCTCTACTCTAGTCTTTGTCTCTCTCTATATATAATTCACAATTCACATTGACTCATTTATTTTGTATCCATCAAATGTACACACAAATGTAGTCTACAAAAAACAGTAACAAAAAACTATTAACAAAAAATTAGTAACAAAAACATCAACAAAAAAATTAAACAAAAATCAGTATATATATACAATAAGTGTCAGGATCATATAGAGAGAGATCGAGAGAGGTAATGAAATCACTAACAAAAAAACCATTAACAAAAAAAACAGTAATGAAATCACTAACACAGCAGTAACAAAAATCATTAACAAAAACCGTTGCTGCCGTCGCCACTCGCCAGGTAGGGTTTCTTTTCCCTTCTTTGCTGCTGCGTATTTTTTTTTTCTCCTCCTGTTCGACTTCTGTTTTTGTGTTTTTTTCCTTTTTTTTTTGCTGTGGGCTATTTCTTGTGGGCATGGACTATTTCTTGTTCCTGCAACAAATGTGCCTGCAAAAATGTTGATGAAGTAATATTATTGAACAGAAAACAACGCCTAGGGAAAAGGCGCGCCTCGATGATTGCGCCTCGCCTCGAGGCTACAGAGGCTCAACACCTGCGCCTAGGGCCTAGGCGCGCCTTAGGCGCGCCTTTAATAACACTGTCGGTAACTCATCTAAAAATGGATGGTTACCAAGGACATACTTATCTCACATCCTAGGGGTAATCTATCATCCGACCAATCTAAGGGACAAGAATGCTACCCCAAAACATATAAACTTAATCTCAATCCGAACAATTCAAGTATCATTGCCGACCAACCCGACACTAGATAACCAATCGACACTCTAGGATCAAGTCTATCTACCCATAATCATCCTCAAGGCCATATCCAACGAAGCTTCACTATAGACTTACCCCACAATCGACAAAGTTAATCCATCAATTTCATTATACAATTCCGAATCCGTCTTGTAATTTACCCATCTAACTTTTCTCAAATGTTCCCTTGCATAACCGTGGTAGCACATGTTTGCTCCAACTTACGTTCTTATATCGTACTCGGGTTGTGTTTATCCAATTGGGCCAACTATTCAATTTCAAAATCCAATATCGCTACCTTAATAGTCTATCATTTACGATCTTTGCCTTTAATTTCTTCCCAACTTGTACTAAAGTCTCATATGTTCACATCGTCCGTACGGTCCATAGTTCGCCAATCGATAAGATAATCGTATGTTCATATTTCCTTCGATCGCATCCACTACATGAATCCATTAATACCATCAGGGTCAACTTTTAGCAATTCAATTTAACCATCAATATCTATTTCACATCTTCTCAAAGTCCCACAAGAGTTTCTCATTCGTTATACCTAGTTTGATAAATAACTTCACAATTACCATACACTGATCATTTAGCATCTTATATATCGTACAACATCAATAATCATGCCGTCTTAGTTTATATGATAGAAATCATACAACTAAGTTATAATCCAACAATTCTGGATTCAACCGACTTGTTATCCGTGCGGTCACATTGTCCAATACTGTTTATTACAACTCGCTATACCTCGATCTTTATTGTATCCCCGCTACTAGAATCTCATAAAGAACTTTCCAAACATTTTAAACTACAAGGGAATAGCAATCATTATACCTCAAAATACCTTAAGGATCAATATCTGTCACTTCGTACTACATCTCAATCCTCCAAACATACATGCACATATGCACGACTATTTATCCCCTTGAGTAAATTTTTTCTTTTGGGTCACTGTTGTAAGCGATCATTCCTAGGCCTGGCGAACTACTACCGGCGGTTCATTCGAGGATATTCTGCTATCGCAGCACAGCTGGCCGATCTATTGCGGAAGGATCAGACATGGAGTTGGACGTCCAAATGCGAGGCATTCGAGGCACTCAAGAGGGCTGTGACGGAGGAGCCGATCTTGTCTCTACCGGACTACTCCAAGACGTTCGAGGTGCACACGGACGCGTCTGACTTCGCTATCGGTGGGGTGTTGGTGCAGGAAGGGCACCACATTGCATTCGAGAGCCGCAAGCTGAATGATACTGAGCTCTTGCTACACGGTGCAAGAGAAGGAGATGACCGCAATCGTGCACTGCTTGAGGACAAGGCGGCACTACCTTCTCGGCACCAAGTTCGTGGTCATGGCGGACAATGTTACCACGAGCTACTTCCAGTCCTAGAAGAAGCTGTCCCCGAAGCAGGTGAGATGGCAGGAAGGCCGAGCTCGCAACGGTCTGGTCTGCTTGCTCAAGGGGGGTATTCTGGATCGTCTCCGAGTGGATATCGCTGAGGACCCCTGACACATGCTATAGTGAAGCTTGCTCAGGAGGGCAAACGAGAAGGTTCTGGCTGAAGGATGGGCTTCTATACACCAAGGGCGACATGGTGGTCGTGCGGTCGTGCCTAAATGGAGTGGTTTGCGGAGACGACTGCTCAAGGAGTGCCACGATACCAAGTGAACTGGACACCCGGGACAGAAGCGGACCTTGCCGCAGCTGAAGGCCGCCTACTACTGGCCTCGCATGCGCAAGGATGTAGAGGATTATGTGCGCACTTGTCTTGTGTGCTAACATGACAAGGTGGACCACCAGAGACCCGGGGGCCTGCTGGAGCCTCTTCCCTTGCCGAGCCGACCATGGATGAGCATATCAATGGACTTCATATCCGCCCTGCCGAAAGTAGGGCGCTTGGGTCCATTCTCGTGGTGGTGGACCGATTCTCTAAGTACGCGATCTTCATTGCCGCTTCAACGTACTGCACAGCAGAAGAGGCCTCGCTCGACTGTTCATCAGCCACGTGGTGATGTTTTTGGGGCATCCCAGAGAACATAGTCAGCGACCGAGATCCCCGCTTCACAGGGAAGTTCTGGACGGAAGTGTTCAAAATTCTCGGGACGAACTTGCACTTCTCGACCAGCTTCCACCCGCAGACGGACGGACAGATGGAGCGGGTCAACTCTCTTCTCGAGGAGTACTGCGGCACTTTGTGAGTGCAAACTAGCGGGATTGGGTGCATCACCTGGACATTGTTCAGTTCTGCTACAATTTTCAATAGTGTGAATCGTCACGTAGCAGCCCATTCGAGTTGGTGATGGGTCGACAATTGCTTGTCTCGCCATGTTGAGTGCGGGGTCCTCGAGTAGAAGTCCCGTGGCCAACCATTTTACTTCAGACTTAAAGGCAAAGACGGACATTGCCAAAGCATTTCTGGAGAAGGCCGAGAGAAAGATGAAGAAATGGGCCGACGCAAGGCGAAGGCGAAGGCCGGTTGAGTACAAGGAGGGGTACATGGTGATGGTCAAGCTGCAACCACAACAGTTCAAGGTGTTCCGGAAAGTACACAAAGGATTAATTTGGAAGTACGAAGGCCCCTTCCCGTGCTCAATAAATTGGGCAAGGTGGCCTACAAGCTCGAGCTCCCTGCCAAACTGAAGATTCATCCACTCTTCCATGCAAGTTGCCTGAAGTTATACCATGAAGACTTCGAGGATCCTCAGCGACGAGTTCCGAAAAGACCCACGATAACCATGACTACGTTCTTCGACAAGGAAGTGGAAGCCGTGCTCGACAAGAGGACCATCTGCCGGCGAGGTGTCCCCCCGTATGTGGAGTACCTCATCCAATGGAAGGGCATGCCGCACAACGAGTCTTAGCTGAGAACGTGCTGATACGCTGTATCAATTCGAGGCAGAGGTTCAGGCATTACTCAGCGAGCATGGTTGACGAGGACGTCAACGTCTTAGGTGGGGGAGAATGTAACGCTCAAAAAGTTGTGCCCCGTCCGAGGCAAAATTGCATAGCCTTCCACTGACCAAGGTTAGCGGAAAGCTTCCAGAATGTCCTAGAAGATGGTAGAATCTTCCAGAGGACCCGAAAATCTTTCAGAGGACCCGAGAATCTTCCAGAAGACTCGAGACATTTCTAGATGTCTCATGATCTTTCTGGATGTACTAGAAGCTTCCTTGTTCTTATCTACTCCCTAGAATAATCCCTGTAATATGCTGATTCCAGAAGGTTCATGATGTTTCCATGTAAGTCCTATGAGCACTATAAATAAGGGGAGGCCTCATTTGTTCCCCACTACCAAAAACTTGGTAAGCATTCTTCAAGTAATAGAAGAATCCTTTACGAGTCCCATATGCTCCACTCTTCTCTTATTTACTTAGCATTCTAGCTAGGCGGGTTCGGAAAGACTTGTACGAGTTTTCGAGAAGGAAGATAGTGCGCCACACGCGACTAAGTGTAGCCTAAAACCATGGTAGTCAAAGGCGTGCCTCGGGCGCCTAAGGCGCGCCTCGGAGTAAGGCACAACATCTGCGCCTCGCACTTCTCTAGACGAGGCGCAATTGTCCGGGCGCACCCAAGGCGCGCCTTAGGTGCGCCTTTCAGCAAGGCCCAACAACGAAAAGGCGTGCCTTATGTATTTTTTGTTTTTTACCTAAAAAAACGAGACATGTAGATGGCCCTTTCCTTATAGAAGTGGTCGGGAGGTAGCCTTTCCACGGTTGCCAAAGTTGACTACAATTGAACTTGAAAATTGAAAATTTACTAAAAGCGTAGTAGGAAAAATACAAATTCTTGTTAGTTTTGTTGAGTGTTATTGTTGCTATGCTAGTTCACTTGGTTATGTTAACATGTTTTTGTTGGTTTTAATATGTTATTGGTTTTATTTCTTATGTTACTAATTTATTTATATATTTTTATTATTTTTTATTTTGTGCCTTACTTCATTCGGACGCACGTCTTAAGTGCGCCTCGGACGATATGGACCCTTTGCGCCTTTGACTACCTTGCCTAAAACACTAAGTCAGATAGAATTCCAGCTCCTTATAGAAATCCCATTCTACGCCCCTGACAGCGAAAATGCTTAAAGCACCTGCCCCTCTCTCTCTCTCACTCACCAACCCTTTGCGCCTTTGACACGTAGCTCGCAATACCAACAACCCACTCCAGGGTCTTATTGTAATCAACATTCTACAACAACATCAGTTAATAGAATGTGATTACTCAGCGTAAGTCCTAAGCTGCAATATAAGGAGTCCTTCAAAAAGTTTCCCAAAAACTTGATTGGAGATTGTTGATCTTGCAAAACCAAATATGATTTTCTTGTATGAAAAACTTGTTGAAAAGGAGCTATTTCAACTTCATGTGTATTTTAAATAATGCTATTGGAGGGTTGTGTGGGAACTTTGAATATGTGATGTTTTCATCTCTTTTTGCCTAACATGACATGCAAAATATATTTAATGTATATGATTGGAGAATTAGTTGAAGTACTTCAGGCAGATAGAATTCCAGTTCCTTATAGAAATCCCATTCTACGCCCCTGACAGCGAAAATGCTTAAAGCACCTGCCTCTCTCTCTCTCTCTCACACACACACACACACACACACACGCACATACACACACACTTGCAAGCACACACATACACCTGCTCTCTCTCACACACACATACACACACTTGCAAGCACACACAAACATGCACACATGTTATTTGCACAGTAGCAATTCTTATTTCACACGCAATGTGGGAGGATGATCATTTACTTGGTTATTTTTTGGGTATTAGTTCCCTGTTGCAGCTTTGCATGAACTGTTAATTTTATGAGCAGATGATGAAGAAGAGGCACAAGGTAGAGAGAGAACTAAGCATCGGGGAAGAAGTTGGATGGTCGAAGAACATGGAGGTGGCAAAAGCGAACCCAAAACTTGCAGCTATGAATAAGAAATTTGGAATGATCCACGGTCTTTCTTCACTCGCCAACATCTTGTCGTTTGGCAGCCTTGCCATGCATTCTTGGTACTTAGCTGGTAAGATTCAGCTGTGAGAATCTCTGCTACGCCTAAAGTGATTGGAGGATCATCAGTTGCCACTCTAGATTGCACTGATGAACTCCATCATTATCTGGTAGATTTCTGCCCATCCATTGCTTACGTGCATTCTCGTGCCAAATTTCAAACTATACTGGAATGTCTTAATATACGAATGTGTGTTCCGAATGTAGACGCATGCATGATTTGTGTTGCAATCTGCTATTGAACTGTTCCCTCGAGAGTCTGTATTATGAATTTGATCTTAAAATAAAAGAACATATATGATCTATTGAGATGAAGGGAATCATGATTGCTTTCTATTGATGCAACACCAGTGAACCTTTTTAATTACAGGTTGGTGCATTTCATTGGGTTTTCGGCTTTATAATTTTAATGGTCTTTAGCGTTATGCTTTTCCGTCTAGACGTGGATATAAAGCGTTGCAGTTACTATATTGTGTACTAGCGTTATGCCAATTGGGAACTAGGCTTTGTTTGGGATTGGTGATTTTTGTTTTTGTTTTTAAAAACTGTGCACAGCTGCTTCTGACAACAGGTGGAATAAAAAGAGAATTGCATCAGTTAAGAATAAGCAACCCAAGCCCAGCATAAGTAACATTAAGAGCATCTCCAACCCTAATGTTTAATGTGATGTGATTTCTATGTGGCACAAGGCACAAGACATTCTTTTCTAAGGGGGATTATATTCACACAATGCAATGAAGTAGAAAAATCTTCTCCAATGCAAAAGTATTGAGAAAACAATTTTTTTTCAACTTCCGAGATAACTTTTTTTTTTTTTTTTTGTTTCGTTTCTTTATTTCTAAATATATTTTTATTCATAATGGATTATGTTGAGGTAAAGTCATTGCTAGAATTAGATAACCAACTTCACATGTTTTTGCCATGTCAACTTCACAACTTATTTGACATTTGCATTGGAGGTGCTCCCATCGACAACAAAGTCACATTTAGCATAAGTAGCATAAGTAACTTTCGTGTCTATCTCCATCTCCATAGTTTAAACTGATGCGTAATAGTTGAACTGGAAATTGGGATCTCATTCTCATAAGTACTAGAGCTGGAAGTAAAAAAAGTTTAATAAATTCCTTTAAAACATTTGAAGTAATCTTGTTGGTAATAACATGTTGATTGACAACCAACTCCATGTTATTTTCGATATATAGTACATTTTTTCCCATGCCAACCAGCAATGCAATTAACAAACAAGATCTTCTGAAATCACCAACACCACCAATGATTCAAAACAAGTCTGAAAGAATAATGAAATCAATAATATACTTCCAGCTCTAAATTTCAACACAAGAGAGAAGCAAATTACATAGGATCTATTAAGCCAATAATAATAGAGAGAATCCACAAATGAACAACAATCCAAATAGAAAGCCAACACTGAACAAACCGATACAACAAACAGGAGAAGAAAAGAGGAAACACACACACTTGGAATTGGAAGTGATCAAATATTTCTCACTCTCTTGAGCTTTCTCAGTTTCTTAGCATCTATATTATGAACCTGCAAATGAACAACAATCCAAATAGAAAGCCAACAGCTAGCAACAATCAACAAACCCTCTGCATCCTGCACACTTGGAAGAAGATGAAGAGATACGAAACACACACATACACACTTGGAAGTGATCGACAAACTCTTGAGCTTTCTCAGTTCTAAGCACAGACCATCAGTATTATGAACCTGCAAATAGCACATAGCACATGATATACATACACACAACAATGTATGTATGTATCCTCTCAGTACAGACAAAAGTAAACCAAAGAGAAGTAAATCAAAAGAAGTTATAGAGAAGATCACCTCTACGAGGACGAGGACGACGAGGACCTCTCTTCCATCTAGAAGGTATATGTTTCGGGGCAGCAGCATCAAATCCAGCCTTAAACTCGACGTGCTCCAACTTGTTGGAGCCAACTTGTACGTTCTTCCACCACTCCTCTTCACCTCGAACCACCAAATTGACGTCGCGGCGGTCAGAACTCGGGAACGGGACGGTCCTGAGATTCAAGCAGCCCCTGACCTCCAACTTCTGGAGCGACGGTAGATGGCCTGCAGATGTGCAAATGCTCCTCAGCTTGGGCAGCTGGCAGAGGTGCAACCTTTCGAGCTTCGGCAGCACGACGTCTGCAGTACCGAACAAGCTCTGAAGCAGAGAACAAAATCGTATCTCCATCACTTGGAGTCTCGGAAGGCTGACGGAGACGGGGAACAGGACAAGCAGGTTTGGGCAGTACTCCAAATAGATGGATTCTAGAAGCCCAAAGCTCCTTCCCAGCAGAGAGAACCTGTCATTGCATATTGCTGCTAGTTTCGTATTGCTGGATAACCACAGCGTCTCCAGACCTTCTAGATGTTCGATCCATCCAGCGATTCTCGGATTTGGAGAGTTGAAGGCGTACTCCATGTCGTTGCAGCACTTGATGTAACAATCCTTTAGCTCCGCAGTAGGCCATATCCCTTCTCGAGCATTTAGGTAGTTGTGTAGAGAGAGAAGTTGAGGTCGAAACATCCGAATCAATGTGTATAGGCTCCACAGTCCTTCACCGCCGTTGATCTCTAAGCATTTGTCGCGGGGGTTGGCAAATCCTTCTCTTACAATAGGATAAGCAACACCTTTAGCAGTGTGGCGATCGAATTGTGCGCGAATATGTTCGTAGGGAAACCGAGATGTACGGAAATAGACGTCCCGAATTCTTCTCCTTCCGATCTCCTCCTCCTCAGGGTGTAAGATGGAGATATTGAATTTTTGTAGGCAGGGAGCTTGAGGTGTTGGTAAATGCACAATGCGACGCTCGGTAAGATTGTGCTCATCAAAGACTCGTACGTTTCTCAATGAAAGTTGCAACTCCTGGAGACTACTGAGCCCCTTTTTGCATCTGAAATGCTTGAGGTTGCGCATATGGCACCATGGTGCTTTTTCCAGTCTAGCCAGGGAAGATCCTTCGAGATCGAGTACCTCTAGGTTGTCGAGCCCAACCGTTCCGACAGTTTGCAACTCCTCACAGTAGGATAGCGATAGCATACGTAGATTCGACAAGCAAGAAAGGGAAGAGGGGAGTGTCTTGATACTGCTGCAATACGAGAGATCGAGGACTCGAAGGTTGGGCGTGTAGCGGAAGACATCGTCTGGAATCTCTTCAGTGTAGAATTACTTCTGTAGAATCAATGTGGAGAGGATACGGGAAGTTGGGTGAAGAAACTGAGGGTAGGGAAGTTGGGAGTAGTATTTCTTTGATTTGGTTATCGGCAAAAGAGACCTTGGTCACGTCTTCGTTCCATTGGGACATGTCTACGTGTACTAATCTTCGGATGTCTCACCGAGTAACCCTGGAATTGTCTTATGATACTCGAGGAGGAAGAAGAAGAGGAGGAGGATGACAAGGCAACAAACATGTATTTCAAACGCGGCTAGGAAGATCTGTAGTAGCCATCTAGCAAGGACCTGCCGTCTAAGATCAAGCAATAGAGAGGTGAGAAGTATAATCTCATCCCAAGAATTCTCCCCATTACATACATATGGAAGGGGAACGTTATCGGACCTCAAGTAGTCTACGAGGAGCTGGGATGTACGGAAGTAAGGTAGGAGTGTAAAGTAAGATAAGATATGGATGACAACTTCTCCTGTTAAATTTTCTATGTTGTTCGTATTCATGATGATACGTAGGATATTTGGTGCTAGACTTGGAACAAGCATCATACCAGTCAGGCTCTCTTGTGAAGGGAGGAACTTCCATTCGACGAAGGACTGAAGAGTACCCTCCGGCCTCTTGATCGATGCTGCTGCACTGTTAGCTTCATAGAGAACCATCTGGTACGCCACCTCTTCCGGTAGATCAGCAAACTCGTTGTCGACTTCCACCACCCCCCCCTTCGTTCTTGTCGGTGACATAACTAAGATACCCGGCGAGAATTTCTGATGAATCATTTGCGAAACAGGTGAAGGCAATCTTCATGAATGCATGTCGGACCCCTTCGTCGTCGGTGACATAACTAGGAATCCCTATCGCATCTATGTCTACTTGGCTATCCTGTCTTGCAAATTCTCCACTATCACTACCAGTGGCTTCCGGTTGAAGGTCATGGAGACCCTCCTCCAGAAATAGAGATCATTCTCCGTACGATTACCTCCCAAACGAGGCATATGCAACAGCTCTGCTACCTTATTTCGTATATCGAGCTCTGGTGAGCCTGGAAGAAGGATATTTACCGTCAGTCGTACACAGCCACAGAAGTCCATCTGATCGTCCAGGCTAGTTGGTAGTTGTAGGGATGCAACGACACGATCCATCACCCTGCTACTCCCGATCCCGCTCCATCCCCTAACATGCACTATCGAAGTTCCGTCCTCCTTCAAGCATTTCACCACTAGTTTGCCCATAGAATCCACCAACTTCTCATCGGCTCCAGGACCACTACTATACCTGATCTCTGCATCTAATCTGCATGTTACATACGTACCACCACTTGTTATGTATAGTGTATGTACGCAACGTAATTTTGAACCAACCCAAAGATTTAACAATGAATGGAAGGATAAATTTGCTTACTTCACGTGTCGCATTTCTCGTCTGGTACTCATGTCTGTTTCCTTGTGAAACCTCTATTCGACAGTGTGTACAACTACAACAAAATCCATTGTTAGATATATAACACTAGGATTTTCACATAAGAAACCTAAAAAAAACAGATTTCTAACTTGTTATTATAAATTGCTCTTGTGCAACTTGACACCCTCACACACCGATAACATAGGTTCTAAAAAGGATCATATTGGACTTCTTCATCAATCCATATATATGCCTACACCTTACCCTACCAAATTGTAGCAAAAACAGAACCTAATCCAAGGTGCTGCAAAGGGTATTTAATGTAAAAGTTCACTAGGTAAAAAGACTCCCTATTAGGTGAATGCTCTATTATAGAGTTTTTTTTTTAATCAGAAAATTTTATATGGCGAAAGAAATTAAGTTTATAAAAATGGGGGCAAGATTAAGAAGTTACAAAATATTTTACCGGATGGTCTTGTGGAATCTGTGCATGCACAAATTCCATCAGATGGTCTAGCAAAATTCTTGCATAATTATATATTTTCTCTTTAAATAATTAATGAGTTGTGATATAATGGTAACACGATCTGATTTTGGTTCAGGAGCTTGCGTGTTTGATTCACGTTGGGTTCAAGTTTTAATGATGTTTTTTCTTTTTGCAAGAATTCGGTCTGACCGTCTTGCGGAATGTTTCGTAGGACAAATTTGCTGAAAATCCTTTCTCCTACCTCCATTTCTCTAAACTTTGTTTTCAACATATAAATATATATTTTTTAAATTTAGGATAGCATGTTATACCTCCGTGGTATTCTATGGTGCAAAGGGTAAGTTATGTAAAATTTCATGATGTAAAAGACGAGCGCCCCTTTGGAGAAGGCTCTATTATAGAGGTCTTTTTTTTTTTAATTTAGGATAGCAAGTTATAATTTTGAGGTATTCAGTGGTGCAAAGGATATTAATTATGT
>JANAVB010030299.1:0-17500 GCA_029216955.1 Iris pallida | reverse complement strand
AGTGAGTTCATACCTTACTTGTTCATGATGTACTTGTATATTGTAGAGAGAGAGAGTGAGAGAGTTCATACCTTGCTTGTTCATGATGTACTTGTATATTGTAGAGAGAGAGAGAGAGAGAGAGTGAGTGAGTGAGTTCATACCTTACTTGTTCATGATGTACTTGTATATTGTTCCATTCATTTTCTGAATGAAACGAGTTGGGGAAGTCTGAACCATACTTTCTTTTGAGAAGCAAGCACATGATTGAACTCTCTTTTTCTTCCTCATTGTTTGGAGGCTATAATGTCTAGCTGAAACAAAAACAAGAAAAAGCAAGGTATGTTGTTTGTCAGTCCGAAGAAAAACACCTTAAAAAAAATTCTCTCTCCCTCAAAGGAAAACTAGAGTAACTCACTTTATTTTAAAAAAAAATTATGTGGAAGATGTTTCACTCCATCCCAAGCCTCGATCATTTCCTCAATCAAGCTGTCCATGTTTCTATGACAGGTGGGCCATGAGTAACTGCTTAAATATGCATCAAAAAAAAATCAAAATAGATATTTACCGGGGGGAGGCTGTGGGGAGGGATGGGATGGGTTCACGATTTGAATTCCCTCATAGATGTTGTTTGTCAGTCCGAAAAAACACCTTAAAAAAAACTCCCTCCCTCAAAGGAAAACTAGAGTAACTCACTTTATTTTAAAAAAAATTTATGTGGAAGATGTTTCACTCCATCCCAAGCCTCGATCATTTCCTCAATCAAGCTGTCCATGTTTCTATGACAGGTGGGCCATGAGTAACTGCTTAAATATGCATAAAAAAAATCAAATAGATATTTACCGGGGGGGGGGGGGGGGGGGGGGGGGGGGGTGGGGAGGGATGGGATGGGTTCACGATTTGATTCCCTCATAGATGTTGTTTGTCAGTCTGAAGAAAAGAACACCGTAAAAAAACTCCTTCTCCCTCAAAGGAAAACTAGAGTAACTCACTATATTAAAAAAAAAAAATTATGTGGAAGATGTTTCACTCCATCCCAAGCCTCTATCATTTCCTCAATCTAGCTGTCCATGTTTCTATGACAGGTGGGTCATGAGTAACTGCTTAAATATGCATCAAAAAAAAATCAAAATAGATATTTACCGGGGGGCGGCGGTGGGGCGGGATGGGATGGGTTCACGATTTGAATTCCCTCATAGATGTTATTTGTCAGTCCGAAGAAAAGAACACCTAAAAAAAACTCCCTCTCCCTCAAAGGAAAACTAGAGTAACTCACTTTATTTTAAATTTTTTTTATGTGGAAGATTTTTCACTCCATCCCAAGCCTCGATCATTTCCTCAATCTAGCTGTCCATGTTTCTATGACAGGTGGGCCAGGAGTAACTGCTTAAATATGCATCAAAAAAAAATCAAAATAGATATTTAGGGGGGGGGGGGGGGGGGGCGGTGGGGAGGGATGGGATGGGTTCACGATTTGAATTCCCTCATAGATGTTGTTTGTCAGTCTGAGGAAAAGAACACCTTAAAAAAAACTCCTTCTCCCTCAAAGGAAAACTAGAGTAACTCACTTTATTAAAAAAAAATTATGTGGAAGATGTTTCACTCCATCCCAAGTCTCTATCATTTCCTCAATCTAGCTGTCCATGTTTCTATGACAGGTGGGTCATGAGTAACTGCTTAAATATGCATCAAAAAAAAATCAAAATAGATATTTACCGGGGGCGGCGGGGTGGTGGGGCGGGATGGGATGGGTTCACGATTGAATTCCCTCATAGATGTTATTTGTCAGTCCGAAGAAAAGAACACCTTAAAAAAAATTCCCTCTCCCTCAAAGGAAAACTAGAGTAACTCACTTTATTTTAAATTTTTTTTATGTGGAAGATTTTTCACTCCATCCCAAGCCTCGATCATTTCCTCAATCTAGCTGTCCATGTTTCTATGACAGGTGGGCCAGGAGTAATTGCTTAAATATGCATCAAAAAAAATTAATATAGATATTTACAAATCATATTCATGAATGTTAACAATATGATCAGAGGAAGAAGGTGAGACTTTTGTTAAAATATTTCATCACACAATGAAAGTTGGTACATTAATGCAACTGTTTAACATAACCGTCAAGTTCAAATCTCATCCGAGCACGTAGTGAGGGAAAAAAATCTTGGTTTGAGAGTGTAGATTTAGGAGAAAAGTCATAGAGGGTTAAGTGAGAGAAAGTCCAATCTTGATTTGTCTCTCTTTTTTTAATCCCCAAAATCGGAGGGTTAACAAGAAAATTGAGGACTTGTTTGAAAAGTCGTAAATATTCCTTGTTTTGATAAGTTTTAATTAAAATCTCAATCAAATCACTTTGCTGCTCTCAGTGATAAGGATCCAAGGGAAGTCCCCAAGATTTAATGCCCTCAATTTATTAACACCTTCGAGCCTCGTCTGGTTCGCAGAATCATGAAATTGGGAAATGGAAGTCATTATTTTTCTATCTTTGGGTGCCAAAGGAATGGAGAAGGGAAGGAAAGTGATTTTCAAAGAAAAGAAAATTATGAGGAAAAATGATTCCATCAATACAAGCAAGGAATCATTTCCCACTTTGAAATATTTACTTTTATTTCCAATTTTTGTGGCATTTCCAAACATCAAAAAGGAAAATCAATAAAAATTGTGATTTACCAAAGGAAAGAAAATATCAAGGAATTGATTTCTGCGAACCAAAGGAGGCAGCTTGTGAGAGTTGATGAATCCGAATGAAAGGGGTCGAGATTGAAGTTGGTTCTAGTCAAAGAGGTGGTGTTCGGTCCAAGCTTCAGGCGAACAAAGTTAACCATGTCGCTCAACTTCGAATTAGGAACAGGGCCGGCCCTGAGCAATTGGGGGCCCTAGGCAAAATTTTCTAAATGAGCCCCATACATAACATAAAAAAAATATTAAAAAATAAAATTTTATTGTAGTCAAGATTTGAACCAATGACCTCTTAAATAAAAGTCTAGCATTGTAACCAACACACCACAATACTTTTTGATAAAAAAAATAGGCACATGATACGTACTAGTTCTATTATAGACAGTTCTATGTTGGTGCCCCCCTTTCGTCAGGGGCCCTGGGCCGTCGCCCGGCCTGCCCTGGGCCAGGGCCGCCCCTGATTAGGAAAGCCGAGTTTCAACCTCCTGGTCCAAGGCTCACGTTGTAGCGTGCTTGTATTGCGGGGAGCTCCTAAACCTAGGAAGAGGTACCGCTAGTAGGGGTGAGCATTATTCGATTTTGGACCGAAAATCGACCCTAATCGAACCGAATAACAGATTCGGTTCGGTTTGAAAATAATCGGTTTCAGTTTCGGTTTTGAAAATACTAAAATTTCTTATTCGGTTTTGGATTTCGGTTACGGTCTAAAACTGAAAACTGAATAAGATTTATACAATTAGCATATTTTGTGATTAAAAATGCGTATATTTTAAAAACAACAATTCTATGCATGTGTTTTGATTTCAACTTTGATAATTTAACAACTAGTCCAACTTTGGGCGCAACTTTAAAATTCAACAAATGTGTATAAAACTTGTAATTTTTAATATGATTTAACTACGATTCCAACTTTAGGTACGATCCATTAAACAATATAAATAGTCTTGCCGAACAAACCGAATAAATTAAATTTATTATTCGGTTCGGTCCGATTTCGGTTTTGGCTAATTCGGCTCGGTTGAAACTGAATAAACCAAACGCTCACCCCTACCTGTTAGGTCTCGAGAGAACCTTCATGCCGAGGAGGCCAAGGTAACCTCTTTAACAAACGATCTGTTTGAAGTGAGGTAGATTGAGGTCTCTTCGAAGAGCTTGTCAAAACGATTGACAATGAAATGACCTCCAAGGTCTCGTTATTCATTGGAGAACATCCTCGCGCATGTATGGCTCATGAACTAGAGGGATTTTACAATGTGTAATTCTTGATGTGTCACGTACAATATTGTTAGTCCCGGGGCTTGATCAAAGATGGTAAACAGATGCAACAGAGATCTACGATAATACAAAAACCAAATAACCCGATTACAATATGGAGGAGGAAAATAGAGAAGAGAAGATCTCTCGTTCTTCCTTGCAAACGTGTTGCAATTGGGACAGAACGAGTTACAATAATCTAGAGAAAGATGAGAAGAAGAAAAATGATGGGGTGTCAAAACACTGTTGCTCAAAGCAAGATTTGTCCCACACGAATTGCTTCCAGGAACCAGCAAGTTGAAGAACTTGTGGAACGCTCGAAGTCACCTCTGTTCTGACTCCTCGGATGGACTTGCAATGGCGGCAACAGCACCTCTCTCTCTCTCCTTTTCTGACTTATAATTTTCGTAGTTGTCACAAAGGAGGCTAGAAAAGAGTATATATAGAGAGAGGGTGGAAACCCTAGCCGTCTCTTAGTTATGGAAAGATTGAATCAAATTCCAAAAAGATAGCAACGAGATTAATTCAAATCCCACAATAAATCCCCACAAAAAGTGGATCTAAATTAATCGCATTGAATCAGTCTTTCCATAACTGACTTGTAGTCTGCACAGTCAGCGGAGCCTTCCATGCGACAGCAGCATGGCCGCATGAGCCTCATGGCCGCATGGACCGCATGGGCCACATGAGCCGCATGGACCGCATGGACCATATGGACCGCATGGACCATATGGACCGCATGGGCCGCATGAACCACATGAGCCGCATGGACCGCATGAACCGCATGTGCCGCATGAGCCGCATGACCGCATGGCCGCATGAGCCGCATGAGGCCGCATATGAGCCGCATGCCGCATATGAGCCGCATGACTGCTGACGTGCTAAGTGCAAAGTGCACCAACAAAATGCCATATTACGCCTCATGAGCCCATGAGCCCGAGCCGAGTCGCTAAGCCCCTTTGGGGCTTAGCTCCAAATGGAATTAATCCAAGAGAATGACAAAAGCATTAATGCTTAATCCTTTGAGCCTTATTCTTACCTCCTAGTAAAATCACCCACATGGTTCCCTCCTTAGGGTCACCACCCCATGTGCATCTCTCAACAACACACCCAAGTATATATGTTGAGATAACTCATAGTGCATTTCCGATGTGGAACTAAAATTTTACAAGGCATGTTGAGAGCTAGCTCTCTCCATGTAAAGAAAACACCAACAATCCTCCACATATCACAACATATATATGTGTCCAGGGTTGAGCGTTCCCCACAGTAACTGTCCATTTTGCATTAGGATAGATGTCGTTGACGACTTGAATCTTCCCGCATGGGTTAAATAACAATGTGATACAAGAATGGATTACGCCTTGAATTCTGCACCACAATTGTAATTCTTCCCACTCACAAAGTGTAGTTACGTGTGCTTCTGGCTGCACATTAAAGGTCCTGTGCCAGCCTGGTTTCAGTGTATAATTTTGGGCGTCTACAAGTTTACCCTCAAGAGACGGCCTGATATCTCTTTCCATACACTATAGGTGAGTTCTTATTAAAGAGCTATGGCATGAAGCCTTGCGCTTCCTTGCGGTGCTACGCCGCTATGATATGGCCTGAAGCCGAGGCATTACCCCTACCTGGGAACCTTATCGTAGTGTCATACTACTATAGCATGAGGTCTCAGCCTCTTTGTAGTGCCAATCTACTCAGCATGAAGCCTAAGGCTTCCTTGCGGTGTTACGCCGCAACGACATGGCTTGCAATGCCGAGGCTTTACCCCTACCTGGGTACCTCATCGTGGTATCGTGCCACTGTAACATGGGGCCATTGTCACGCCCCAGTACCGAAATACGAGACGGACGAGGCCAGCTACACCATATGAGTACGTGACGTCATACGGCGATCGTGGCTGTCAAGAGACTAGGGGGTACATGCTACAATCAAGTCTCCTATGGTCCCACAGAGTTCTATGTCTCAATCAATCACACAACATCAGCAATTAAATGAACATTAAAGATAAAGCAGTAAGGCGTCCCCGACGCTTCATCAAAATGGTCATGAGAGACTAGCTTTATAACATAGCTATCTCAGAGAGTCATGAGCACAAAACTATACACAGCTGCAGTCTGTTTAGTTACAATTATGTACTGACACAAATATCAAGTAATCCGGCTAACAGGTGCCGGTGGCTGAACGCCGCACAAAAGTATAAGCAAGAGTGGGAGAAGAAACCCACTCGAGTCCCCGACCAGCCATGCTCCTAGTATGCACCATGGAGGTCAGGAAGAAGGATCGCGTCCTCTGGCTCTGCTACGAGATCTGGCCAAACAAAACCAGCGGGGTCAGCCCCGAATAGCAAGTACCGCCAAAGGGGCACAAGAGTTAAGATAAAACCCAGTTATAATGATAAGAATAAAGCTTATGCTGCGGCTATAGGGTAACGCTACATCGTCGGACCCATCTGGCACCCTTACAACCAAACAAGGACAAAAGGTGCCACATGGAGCCGGGACGCGTCGCACTCTATGACCTTCACATAAGTTTACAGATATAAGTAAGAAGAACTCCTGGTCGTGACTTAGGTCGACAGACCATCGCAGCACGATAACCAACCCAACAATCAAACAAGAACATGGGTTGGATCACGTACCGCGGTGGGCCATGTTCCTTAGTCATTCACAGGGGTAACACATCACAATCAAATTAAGGCTTCCGTTCGTAACTTCGGTCCGCAGCCTGTCATAGTACGATAACCAACCCAACAATCAAACAAGAACATGGGTTGGATCACGCACCATAACAGTCCGCTTTCCTCAGTTGCTCGCGGAAGGTAAAAGAAAAAATACAAGCAAGTCATTTTCACGGCCAGTCAAGTCTACGAGTTTCTAGTATGGCGAGGTTATCCTCGCATTAAATTATCAGAGTCCTCAGATCGTATCTTTCCAGCAAGGCTAGCCAACCCAGGGGTCCGCGTAGTCAAGAATTTATTAAGCACAGGTCCCTCATAAGGCTACCTTGCAGGCACAAGTTCCCGTAGGGCCACCTTGCCAAAACTTATAACATATCAGGAAATAATCGGATACCGGCATCCACTCATTGCAGATGGCACAGTATCCGTGGTGACCAGCTGGCGCGTCGAGGCAATACCTCAAGGCGGCTGGGGTAACACGATCTCGGGATTCTGCCCTCTCCATGCATCTAATAGATTTAGTTGCCTAATTTAAACCCTATGTGAAATCTTGGATCCTCATGCTGTGGCCTGCATGATCATCCTCCTAGAATGTCGTACCGTAGTACGAGTACCCCAAGTGAGGATCCATGCCGATCAGTAGGTCGACACGTTCCACCCTCCTTAGTGTAATGCAACATTGCAAATGCGCCACGGGGGATTACGAGTCATTTGTCAAGCATGAACGGGAATCGGGACATTCAGGCACATGTAGCGAGTAGGAACACTTTGTTCTCCAGGGTCGGATTCATGCTCAGGACAAAGGCGTAAGGATATATCGCATACACAAACCAATACATATACAAGTATAAGCCAAGGTAGCATGAAAAATGGAAAACCAGGGACATGCTTGACTAGGTACTAAGGCAAGGTCGGTCAACCAACGCGGGCGCGTCACATCCATGCGCGGGCGTATGGCGGGCGAGGGCGCGGTCACGAGCGCGGACGGCCACACCGGGCGCAGGAAGCGCCGGGCGCGGGCGGCCACGCAGGCGCGGGGAAAACGCCGGGCGCGTGGCGTCCACACAGGGGAGCGAACACGCGGGGGCGCGGGCCACGCAAGGCGCAGACAACGCGAGGGCGCGGGCCACGCAAGGCGCAGACACGCGAGGGCGCGGGCCACGCAAGGTGCAGACACGCGAGGGCGCGGGCCACGCAAGGCGCAGACACGCGAGGGCGCGGGCCACGCAAGGCGCAGACACGCGAGGGCGCGGGCCACGCAAGGCGCAGACACGCGAGGGCGCGGGCCACGCAAGGCGCAGACACGCGAGGGCGCGGCCTGGTGCTGGAACCACGCGGGCGCGGGAGACCACGCGGGCGCGGGGCACCACGCGGGCGCGGGGGCGCGTCCTCCCATCAGCGCGGCGCGAGACGCGCGCGCGCGGAGGGCGCGGGACACAGGGGCGCGGACCACCTATCAGCGCGGCGCGGGACGCGCGCGCGCGGAGGGCGCGGGACACAGGGGCACTGTTTATCTTCTTCCCCTCAACCGAGAGGGAAGAACCATGAACCCTAAAAACTCCAAAAATCATAACTAAGTCAAATCTTAACCAAATCTCGATTTTCAAAGTTCAATCTTGAGTAAAATTCAATTCTCTACAACATGGAACCATTAAAACTTGAAAATGATGGAGTTTAGTAGATCAAAACCAAGGAAAACCGAAAATGTTTAAAACTTAGATCTACAAAAATTAAAGCTTCCAATCAGAAAATTCCAAGTTCTAATCTAGTAGAGAATGAGGAGAAGAACAAGTTTTGGTAAAAATTTTGAAGGAAAAACGAAAATGATGGATCTCTCCCTTGTGCAAGTTGATACTTGCCTTTGGTTGGGTGAAGGAAGTAAATGAGAGGAGTTATGAGGAATGAATGAGGGGAGAGAAAAGGAATGGGGTTTTATATAAAAGCCTAAACCGAGTTGGTTCATGATGACCCAACGGGTTCAAGTGAACCGAGAACATGTCACCCAATTAGAGCCAAAACTGTAAACTAAAATCACAGAAAATAAATTACGAAATATTATTTTGTCAAATAATTTGGGATATACATGAAGAAATACAACAAAATAAATATCGTATAAATATACGTAAATACAAATAAGCAGTATACGTACTAAAAATACGTATACCGGAATCAGGGAGTGACATCTCTACCCTTCTTAGAAAAATTTCGTCCTCGGAATTTCCAGCCAAGACAGGATTGAAAGATCAGGACAAGCAAGGCACAATCACATGCAAGTTAACTAACAAGCAGTTATTATCTACATCACAAAAGTATAATACAAGCAGGTGCAGTGAATGTGGAATCGTGTCATTATGGCATAAAGATATACCTCACAAGCCAAACAAATGTGGATACCGAGATCGGATCTCGTCCTCGCGCTCCCAAGTTGATTCTCCCGGAGAGTGATGGTTCCAAGCAACACGGACAAGACTAATAGTCCGGTTCTTGAGCACCTTCTCTCGCCGGTCCAAAATAGACACGGGTTGTTCCTCGTAAGTTAGGTCGGTACCAACGACCAACTCAGTATGATCGAGGATATGACTCGTATCCGGGACATACCCACGCAATTGGGACACATGAAACACATCATGTATGCCAGTTAACGAAGGCGGAAGGGCAAGTCGATAAGCCACATCGCCTACCCGAGCGAGAATCTTAAAAGGACCAACGTATCTTGGACTAAGCTTTCCTCGGGCTCCAAATCTGATGATACCCCGAGTAGGCGAAATCCGCAGAAACACTTGGTCGCCAACTCCGAACTCTAGAGGTCTACGATGCTGATCTGTCCAATGACGATGTCGATCCTGTGCAACTCGAAGGCGCTCTCTGACCAACTTAACTATCTCCACAGTCTGCGTGATCATCTCTGGCCCCAATAACTTCCGTTATCCGACGTCGTCCCATGCCAAAGGGGACCGGCACTTTCTTCCGTACAATGCTTCGAACGGGGCCATCTGAATGCTAGCCTGATAGCTGTTGTTATAGGAGAACTCCACTAGATGGAGGTGGTCCTCCCAAGATCCACCAAAATCCAAAGTACACGCCCGTAGCATATCTTCTAATGTCTGAATGGTTCTTTCTGACTGTCCGTCGGTTTGCGGATGATATGCAGTACTGAATCTTAACTTGGTCCCCAAACTCTGGTGCAAGCTCCGCCAGAAATGGGAAGTGAACCGAGTATCCCGATCTGATACTATACTAACTGGAACACCATGCTGCTTCACTATCTGCTTCATGTACATTTCTGCCAACTGCTCAGTAGTCTGCCCAACTCTGAAAGGAAGGAAATGAGCGACCTTCGTGAGTCGATCTACTATCACCCAAACTGCATTTTTACCAGTCGGGGATCTAGGTAAACCGGTCACAAAATCCATCGTGATGTGCTCCCATTTTCATTCGGGGATAGGAAGTGGTTGTAGCAATCCTGCTGGTCTCTGCTGCTCGGCTTTCACCTGCTGGCATACCAGACACTTGGATACAAATCTCGCTATCTCCCTTTTCATGCCATTCCACCAAAAGTACTGCCTGATATCTCGATACATCTTCGTTCCTCCTGGATGAATGGAATAAATGGAACTATGAGCTTCGGACATAACTTCCTGCCGAAGGTCTCCACTCGGTACACAGAGTCTATTTCCAAACCTGAGCGTACCATCCTCATGAATTACTAATTCCTTCCTACGGCCTGATTCACACTCTGACCGCAACTTCTGAATCTGTGGATCTCCTGCTTGTGCTGCCCTGATCCTCTCTACCAAGGTAGACTGAATCTGAATACTGGTCATTCTTCCCATATCCCTTGGCAAAATTACCTCAATCCCCATACTCTGAAGATCTGCTAGAATGTGCTTCTGCGAAGTCAAGATAAAAGCACTGTCTCTCCTACTCAGTGCATCTGCAACTACATTCGCCTTGCCTGGATGATACTGAAGATCCACATCAAAATCCTTCAACAGTTCTAACCATCTTCTCTGCCTCATGTTCAAATCTCGCTGCTGTGAACACATACTTCAAACTCTTATGATCAGTATAAATCTCTACTCGATCTCCATATAAATAATGCCTCCACAGCTTGAGTGAAAACACCACAGCTGCTAACTCTAAATCGTGAGTCGGGTAACTCTTCTCATGATCTCGAAGCTGTCGAGACGCATAGGCTATCACCTTTCCATGCTGCATCAGCACACATCCAAGACCCTTCCCGGATGCGTCACAATACACTGTAAAGCCTCCCGATCCTACTGGAAGCGTCAAGATCGGGGCCGAGATTAATCTCTTCTTCAATTCTTCAAATGATGCCTGACAACTAGCTGACCAAACAAACTCCACGTCCTTGTGCGTCAAACGCGTTAAGGGCGCAGAGATCCTGGCAAAGTCCTCCATGAACCTTCTGTAGTAACCGGCTAATCCTAAGAAACTTCGCACTTCTGCAACTGTTCTCGGGACTGGCCAATGCTCTACGGCTTCAATCTTCCTCGGATCCACTGACACTCCTGCCCCAGAAATCACATGCCCCAGGAACGATATATGGTCTAACCAGAATTCACATTTGTCAAGCTTCGCATAAAGTTGATGCTTCCTCAATGTCTGCAAGACAGTCCTAAGGTGTTCCTCATGCTCCTCTTCACTGCTGGAATAGACAAGAATGTCATCTATGAACACTACCACAAATTTATCCAAATATGGAAGAAAGATGCGGTTCATCAAATCCATAAATACTGCAGGGGCATTGGTTAGTCCAAATGGCATGACTAAAAACTCATAATGCCCATATCTTGATCTGAATGCCGTCTTCTGAATATCTTGCTCTCGGACTCTCACCTGATAGTATCCCGAACGAAGATCGATCTTGGAAAAGATGCGGGCCTTGCTCAATTGATCAAACAGGTCGTCAATCCTGGGAAGCGGGTACTTATTCTTCACTGTTACTGCATTCAGCTTGCGGTAGTCGACACACATCCGCGTCGACCCATCCTTCTTGGGAACTAGAATCACCGGCGCTGCCCAAGGTGATTCACTGTCTCTGATGAATCCTTTTGACTTCAGCTCTTTCTCATGTTGATACAATTTATCCTGCTCTGATGGCGACATTCTGTAAACTCTATCTGCGATAGGCCTCGTTCCAGGGTTTAACTCAATGCCGAATTCTACCTCTCTGATTGGGGGCATCCCTGGAAGCTCATCAGGGAATACATCAAGAAAATCGTCGACCACTCTCGGAATCTGTCTTGACTCTGACACTGCTGCTGAGATGACGCCTTCAGTCTGATTTTTCAAGGTTCGAGTAAAGATGAACTGCTCCATCCCAGGAATGCTGAATATAACCCTACCTCCTCTACAATCAATGGTCGCATGACTGTCTCTCAACCAGTCCATGCCAAGAACAACATCAAAATTCCCCATAGGGAATTCAATCAAAGATGCGGGCAGTAAATGCCCACACACCTCTACCGGACATGAAAAACGCACTCTACTAACTTCTACGAGCCCATTGCCAGTGAGTATATCCATCCTCTCCGGCAATGCCTCAAACTCTAATCCAATCCGTGTAGCATATCGTGCAGAGATGAATGAATGAGTAGCACCTGAATCAAATAATGCTACAGCAGGAAATGAGGTGACGAGAATTTTACCTGCCACCACATCACTAGACACTAGAGCCTCTCCCAAAGATAATGTGAGAGCCTGGCCCCGCTGAGCTTCTTGTTGCTGCCTTCCTTGACCATGGTGTTGCTGCCTCTGAGGGCCTCCGGCTTCCTGTGCCTGGCGAAACATCTGAGCCTGCGTTGGTAGACGCTGGGCTAGGGGCCTCACTGCTAGTACTGGCCCTCCGCTCGGGGTTGCCCCTGGAGCTGGCAACGCTGGAAACTGCTGAGCTGGCCCTCCTGGCCTCTGCATCATAGGACAAGTCGAAATACGGTGGTCTGGACTACCACACCTCAAGCACAAGCCATTCGCTGACCGACACACATCCCTAGTGTGTCCTCCCTTACCACAGAAGGTACAACCCTGGGGCGCCCTCTGACGCTGCTGCTGATTCCTCGGCTGCTGCTGCCGAACTGGCGCTGTGATAGTTGACACGGCCGTCCTCTGCGGCGCTCCTGTATCATGAATACGAACACCGGGTGCTGGTGCCGATGTTCGCTGCATGGCTCCTCCTCCAACCTGGGAATGAGATCTCTTCTGACCTCCTGTCCTCGATGCCAACCTCTGCTGGGTGAGCTCGTGCCTCCGAGCTGCTGTCAAAACAGCATCAAACGTCTGGTAGTTGTGGCCTTCCACAAGCTGTAAAAGTTCCAAATGGAGCCCCTGCTGGAACCTCATAGCCTTCTCTGGCTCCGTTGCCACCATTGCTGGTGCGAAACGGCATAATCTGCAGAACTCCGCTGCATACCCATCTACGGTCTTGCCTGCTTGCTTGAGACTAATGAACTTCTGCTGGAGCTCATATCGAGCTACTACGCCAAAGTACTTGGCCTTGAATCTTTCACTGAAGGTGGTCCAAAGAATAGGGCGTCTGATACCAACTTTTTCTGATGCCCACCAGTCGCGGGCAAGATCCTGAAGCACTAATTTAACCTGATCAACCTTCTCATTATCTGAAACCTTGGCTGCCACCAGAATGGCTTCGATGTCTTGAATCCATGCATCCGCGGTAATAGCATCCTCCGTGCCATCAAAATACCTCGGGTTCAATCGACGGAACCTTCCTGATGCTCCTGAGTCAGCCCCGACACTCCTTTCAAGAGCTAACTGTAACCCTTGATTCAACAACACATTCTGCTCCTGCTGCTGGGTCTGTTGCTGTTGGTGAGTGACAAGAAACCCCCGGATGATCTCCAGGAGTGCTACGGTATCTGGTACCGCTGGCGCTGCTGGTGCTGCAGGAGTTCCAATCACCTGCGGCTCCACTGGCTCTGGTCCCACTTCTGCTCGTATCTGCTCTGGGGAAGGTTCTCTCCCCTGTTGCTGCCCAGTCGAGCCATGCTCTTGCTGCTCTTCCTCACGTGCCTCACCAGCTACTGAGAATGAAGCACCCCTATAGGGAAAGATATAAAATTATCAAGCCCGGACGAGGAAGATTTCGAGGATACAAGTCAAGTTAGAGATCAAGGCAAGGACAGAGAATTCGAAACAGAATTTCAAGGGGAACAAGTTTTGATTGAGACTCCTAATAAATCGCAATACCCCACAAGTCTGAAAAACAGACCTGCATGGGCCACCACTAAAACCTTGTCACGCCCCAGTACCGAAATACGGAGACGGACGAGGCCAGCTACACCATATGAGGTACGTGACGTCATACGGCGATCGTGGCTGTCAAGAGACTAGGGGGTACATGCTACAATCAAGTCTCCTATGGTCCCACAGAGTTCTATGTCTCAATCAATCAACACAACATCAGCAATTAAATGAACATTAAAGATAAAGCAGTAAGGCGTCCCCGACGCTTCATCAAAATGGTCATGAGAGACTAGCTTTATAACATAGCTATCTCAGAGAGTCATGAGCACAAAACTATACACAGCTGCAGTCTGTTTAGTTACAATTATGTACTGACACAAAATATCAAGTAATCCGGCTAACAGGTGCCGGTGGCTGAACGCCGCACAAAAGTATAAGCAAGAGTTGTGGAGAAGAAACCCACTCGAGTCCCCGACCAGCCATGCTCCTAGTATGCACCATGGAGGTCAGGAAGAAGGATCGCGTCCTCTGGCTCTGCTACGAGATCTGGCCAAACAAAACCAGCGGGGTCAGCCCCGAATAGCAAGTACCGCCAAAGGGGCATAAGAGTTAAGATAAAACCCAGTTATAATGATAAGAATAAAGTTTATGCTGCGGCTATAGGGTAACGCTACATCGTCGGACCCATCTGGCACCCTTACAACCAAACAAGGACAAAAGGTGCCACATGGAGCCGGGACGCGTCGCACTCTATGACCTTCACATAAGTTTACAGATATAAGTAAGAAGAACTCCTGGTCGTGACTTAGGTCGACAGACCATCGCAGCACAATAACCAACCCAACAATCAAACAAGAACATGGGTTGGATCACGTACCGCGGTGGGCCATGTTCCTTAGTCATTCACAGGGGTAACACATCACAATCAAATTAAGGCTTCCGTTCGTAACTTCGGTCCGCAGCCTGTCATAGTACGATAACCAACCCAACAATCAAACAAGAACATGGGTTGGATCACGCACCATAACAGTCCGCTTTCCTCAGTTGCTCGCGGAAGGTAAAAGAAAAAATACAAGCAAGTCATTTTCAGGGCCAGTCAAGTCTACGAGTTTCTAGTATGGCGAGGTTATCCTCGCATTAAATTATCAGAGTCCTCAGATCGTATCTTTCCAGCAAGGCTAGCCAACCCAGGGGTCCGCGTAGTCAAGAATTTATTAAGCACAGGTCCCTCATAAGGCTACCTTGCAGGCACAAGTTCCCGTAGGGCCACCTTGCCAAAACTTATAACATATCAGGAAATAATCGGATACCGGCATCCACTCATTGCAGATGGCACAGTATCCGTGGTGACCAGCTGGCGCGTCGAGGCAATACCTCAAGGCGGCTGGGGTAACACGATCTCGGGATTCTGCCCTCTCCATGCATCTAATAGATTTAGTTGCCTAATTTAAACCCTATGTGAAATCTTGGATCCTCATGATGTGGCCTGCATGATCATCCTCCTAGAATGTCGTACCGTAGTACGAGTACCCCAAGTGAGGATCCATGCCGATCAGTAGGTCGACACGTTCCACCCTCCTTAGTGTAATGCAACATTGCAAATGCGCCACGGGGGATTACGAGTCATTTGTCAAGCATGAACGGGAACCGGGACATTCAGGCACATGTAGCGAGTAGGAACACTTTGTTCTCCAGGGTCGGATTCATGCTCAGGACAAAAGGCGTAAGGATATATCGCATACACAAACCAATACATATACAAGTATAAGCCAAGGTAGCATGAAAAATGGAAAACCAGGGACATGCTGACTAGGTACTAAGGCAAGGTCGGTCAACCAACGCGGGCGCGTCACATCCATGGCGCGGGCGCATGGCGGGCGAGGGCGCGGTCACGAGCGCGGACGGCCACACGGGCGCAGGAAGCGCCGGGCGCGGGCGGCCACGCAGGCGCGGGGAAAACGGCCGGGCGCGTGGCGTCCACACAGGGGCGCGAACACGCGGGGGCGCGGGCCACGCAAGGCGCAGACACGCGAGGGCGCGGGCCACGCAAGGCGCAGACACGCGAGGGCGCGGGCCACGCAAGGCGCAGACACGCGAGGGCGCGGGCCACGCAAGGCGCAGACACGCGAGGGCGCGGGCCACGCAAGACGCAGATACGCGAGGGCGCGGCCTGGTGCTGGAACCACGCGGGCGCGGGAGACCACGCGGGCGCGGGCACCACGCGGGCGCGGGGGCGCGTCCTCCCATCAGCGCGGCGCGAGACGCGCGCGCGCGGAGGGCGCGGGACACAGGGGCGCGGACCACCTATCAGCGCGGCGCGGGACGCGCGCGCGCGGAGGGCGCGGGACACAGGGGCACTGTTCATCTTCTTCCCCTCAACCGAGAGGGAAGAACCATGAACCCTAAAAACTCCAAAAATCATAACTAAGTCAAATCTTAACCAAATCTCGATTTTCAAAGTTCAATCTTGAGTAAAATTCAATTCTCTACAACATGGAACCATTAAAACTTGAAAATGATGGAGTTTAGTAGATCAAAACCAAGGAAAACCGAAAATGTTTGAAAACTTAGATCTACAAAAATTAAAGCTTCCAATCAGAAAATTCCAAGTTCTAATCTAGTAGAGAATGAGGAGAAGAACAAGTTTTGGTAAAAATTTTGAAGGAAAAACGAAAATGATGGATCTCTCCCTTGTGCAAGTTAATACTTGCCTTTGGTTGGGTGAAGGAAGTAAATGAGAGGAGTTATGAGGAATGAAATGAGGGGAGAGAAAAGGAATGGGGTTTTATATAAAAGCCTAAACCGAGTTGGTTCATGATGACCCAACGGGTTCAAGTGAACCGAGAACATGTCACCCAATTAGAGCCAAAACTGTAAACTAAAATCACAGAAAATAAATTACGAAATATTATTTTGTCAAATAATTTGGGATATACATGAAGAAATACAACAAAATAAATATCGTATAAATATACGTAAATACAAATAAGCAGTATACGTACTAAAAATACGTATACCGGAATCAGGAAGTGACAGCCATCCTCCCCATTGTAGTACTGTCTACAACTCTTTAATTACGTCATACAGCATTAGGCTACCTGCCTATTTGCGGTGCTACGCCGATATGACTTGGCTTGCAAAGCCGAAGCATTACGCCTACCTGGGAACCTCATGGTGGAGTCACCCCACTGTAGCATAGAGTTTCACTCCTTGTAGTGCTGCTCTACCGTGCTTCCTGTAAAGCACACCAGGCATTCACTCTGCCTGAGAACTCATTAAGGCGTTTAAGCCAACCTTCTACAGGATCTGTTTTTTCCGCAGAAAATACATAGTAGACAACAGTGGTTATGGGTCCGTTTCCCTTCCATGTTCCAGAGAACAAGTACCCACTGTTACCTGATAGTTTCCTAGTCAGTGATCCTCCTTTGAACCAAAAGTTAGATGCCTAGTAGATTTCTCTTTGAACTAATAGCATAAAACTTTATGGTAGGATTACAAAGACACACTATCAGAATGCCTTCAAGCCCATTTTACAAGCTGTGTCATCGACCAACTGGCGCTTGAGGCCCTTTGTGAACGGATCTGTCAGGTTCTCCTGACTCCGAACATCAACCACTGCAATTACACCTCTTTTGATAAGATCATGTACTGCCATGTGCTTTAACCGCACAGTCCTCTTCTTCCCGT
>JANAVB010030298.1:0-23549 GCA_029216955.1 Iris pallida | reverse complement strand
TTCATTACAAAAACAGACTTGAAATAAAAATAACCATACTCTTCGAGTTTTATGTTGATTTTCATTATGACTCTCCCTTCACATATGCAGATCACGGTGTCCTATGGGACCAAAAGTTTAGAATTTAGATGTTGGGGAAATAGTGGCAGTTGACCCCATTCACAAATTTCTAGAAATTACACCTAAAATTATTTGATGTATATGATAACTAACAAGAAACAGTTTTCCATATGCATAGAGGAACAATAAGGGCCGCTTCATGATTAAATGGAGAGCTTCTAGCCAAAGAGCAGACTGCCGAGCATCATCCTGTTGCAATGAGTCTATATCTGCATCTACCTATTAATGGGCAGACCGACAAAGATATCAAAATCTCCTCCTAAAGAAATTTGCAAAATGTCAACAATAATACAATTCTAATGCAAAATAAAGCTCAGACAAACAAGTTAGTCAATAGTTTTACTAAGCTTTTATTAAACCGGTTAATGTAAAAAAACATCACCTCCTCTGAGCTTCCGAAGCCCTCTAATTCCTGATAGAACTGCTCTTGGAGTTGACGAGCTAATAATTCATCTGATTCAACCTGACTAACTTTTTACTGGAGTCAACAGGAGTTTTGCCACTTTGTTCTGGCAAATTGCTACATTTTAACTGTGTCGGTTCCATTTCATCAACTACCATAACGGGTGCAGAAATAGTGCCATGGTGCTTTGAATCACCACCTCTGGTTAACTCTGGATCAGCAAAATGCCCTGACGATCGGAGATTTGAGGTTTCTGAACCCTCAATTGTAGAACTAGAGGATTCACCATAACTGGAATGAACCGAGTTGTTTTTCCTTTTGCTTATCATAAGCTTTTTCCATCTCTGGCATTGCAAGTTTTATAATTGAGACAATGAAGGTGTTCGAAGAGCATTGAATTTATATACTAAGAGACTTTTAGTACCTGACTTTCATAAAGATGATTGGCATGATCTCTATATCCTGTTGCAATTTCACTGCTTTGATGAGGTACGCATTTGTAGGTGTCTTTTCCTCTCTTAGAAACCTAGGACTCTCTTGCAATGAACATGCAGGTGCTTTGTTCGTAAGATCATGGTTTCCTCTCCAACCACAATCTTCTACCTCCTTCCCCACTATTGAGTGCACCCTGAATCACGGCAGTTCGCATAAAAAATGTCACCAAAATTTACGAATATTCTTATAGGCTAGCAAATATAAACATAGCTCACTCGAAATACCAAAAGTTCTAAGTCAAGCACAGTAGTACCAATTTGTTGCTACATAAATGTCCACATAGCATAAAGCACCAATAACATGAAATATTCAAGGTCTTGCCCATCATAATCTACATTAATAAAAACTGTAACAGAATTTCAAAAAGTGCTTCTAAATGAAGTCCAAGCATCAATCCAATCTTCTCATAATAACAGCTCTGAGTTCAAGAATCTGCTTCATTATTAATTTACCCAGTCATGTGGATCCTTTGTGAAACTTGCTAGTCGTAGGCCAGCTTAGCATGAACCGTGCAACATTGCAGTAGGCATTCAAAGACGAGCATCAGAAACTATAGCAGAACAAGCAGGTCATCAGATTCAGAACCAGACATCAACCTTGATGACGCTAGCAAGTGTTCAATCGAGATATCAAAACATAATATTTAAATATGAGTCTTATAAGTATTATGCATATGCCTGCCTGAAAGACAGGCACTAGGCTCAAGCAGGCAAGCACATGGGAGTTCCAAGAGCCAAAACAAGTCATGAAAGAAGTTGAGCAAACTTTAGAGAACCATTTGCCTCAATGAATGTTAATTGTACTAAATGGGAATAAGCAGGGCCGGTCCTAGGATTTATGAGGTCTTGGGCAGTTATAAAATTTGGGCCCTTATAATTCTTTCATTCTCAACACTACAAATATTAAATTAAATAATATTATTAATTTTCAAATGGCAAATTTTGGGCCTATGTTCATGGATCATAAATTTTTGAATATTTCGTTCTATTTTACCATTATTCAAATTTTCATCAGTACCATCAAGATGATCATCATTTCTATTGCTATTATTCGTATTCTCATCAAGATTATCAATACCATCATTTTCATTGTTCTCTATATCTAATTCTTTCACATGACTTATTTACATTATTCATCAACTACATTTTCTGAAAATTGTTCATTTGAACTTACACCTCTATTTAAAAACTATCAAGGGCCCCTTTTTGGTAATGAACCTATTGTTTTCTTCTTTTTGTCTTTTTCATGCCCGCTTTATTGTTTTATGAATAACACATTTAATTAGCACAAAGAAAGAGTAATAAAATTAACTAGTAAACAAAGACTAATATAATCTGGATTTATTCGTTGGACTAATGTTCTTCTTCAAAAAGAGCATAATACTACATAGACCTGAAGCATAAATTCTATCAAGTTCAATTACTAAATAAAATAAATAAACTATCAACTATATAAACTAAATATGTTTAGAACAAACCTACAAAAAATTAGATTTATATTTAGAGAACATGGAATTGTAGAGAAGTCGGAAGAGAGAGAAAGTGAATGGTAACTGAATTATTTTTTTATAAATAAATAATATTTTTTCTTTAGCCTAATAAATAGGGATTCTATTATATCTTAATGGCTACATTTTTTAAAGCTTAATGTTTCTTTTACTTGCTAGTCAAAAAAGGTTTAACATACTTACATCTAAGGACTATTTATTTAATAGATATGGATACATTTAATCGTAGACTATTTTTTTCATATGTTTTGGCTTTCTTAATCAGAATTGTGCAATGTATTTTTCTTTCCAAGTAACTAATATATGAATTATCAATTTGTAATTACTAGTTATAATAATTTCAGTTTACATGTAATTCAGTTTTTATTTTGGGCCATTGGTTACCGGTATCTTCTTCGACTTTGTATATATATATATATATATATATATATAATTATATTATATATAGTCCGAGGGTTGTGGCCTAGTGGTGACAACGGGAGCTCACGTGGGGTAGACTACGGTTCGAGCCCCCCTTGGACGCTGGCTGGGTGGCTTTGTGCCACGGGCGTGCCAAGCCTACTTGGATGGGGTGGGGGCTCCCTGTTGAGCATTCTAGGTTATAGACTCCTCTCCGTGGAAGGGGGGGCTTCCTGTTAAGCACTCTGGGTTGTAGACCCCCACTCCGCTCTCGGGTTGGCTGGGTGGTTGTGCCACGAATTCGAGAGGACCAAAGAAGTGTGTGCGTGCGCGAGCGCGGGCGGGCGGGCGGCGGGGGCGGCGGGCGGCGGGTGTGCGCGCGCGCGGGCGTGCGTGTGTGGGTGGGTGTGTGTATATAATATATATATATCGGGGGTCCCTATTAGTTTTGGGCCCTTGGCGGTCGTCCATCTCGCCCATGCCCACGGCCGGCCCTGGGAATAAGAATCAAGGAGATGGATACCTTAGTGTACAAGTAAAAGCTCACCAATTCTACTTAGCCCTAATAAAAAGATAATTATCATATCAAGAATGCATATCATGCGTGAGATTTGACACACACACAAAAATTCATTGCCCAATACATATCAGTATTGATAGTTGCTAATATACATAGATGTTAATACATAAGCAAGACCAACCTGCCAAAACGAGGTTTAGCTTTTCCTTGATGATTATCATTAACGAAGTTATCATCCAATCGCAGCTTCTCTCTCCTATCGGCATGCCGACCTTCAGAATGAGGTATGGGTGTTTGATGTGCTGAAGCACCTTCTGAATGTTCACTATGCCCTTGTTTTCGAACCCAATTACCCTTTCCATGGTTTTTATCATGAGCCATGTTGTAATTAGAGACACAAACAGTTTGCACCAGCTGTCTAGGTCCATAATTCTTTCGAACAGCATCAAGCCGATTATAACTCGGAATTCCTGGTCCGGCATCAGGTTGAGCTATATTATCAGAATCAGCTTCCTTCATGCTACCAACTACATGTGATGAACACAGTCCGAAATTAACAGAATTATCAAGACACTTTCCATCATTTGAGTTTCCATCTCTTGATGCAAATGCAGAGATATAACCAGAGTGTTCCGGCTTCCTCTGCCAGACACTTTGACTCCTTCGAGATGCAAATGCACCACCAGCTAAACCAACCGTCTTCCCTTTATCTCTAGCCTCCAACGTTTATCACCTCCATCAAATACACGGAGTTGTTCTTTCCCTTTCTTCTTTCTTGAACCCCTGTGCCGGGAGTGATGGGAAGCAGGAGAAGAATTTTTCACCATGTCGTCAAGTGAGCTCATACTTCTTCCACTCTCATTAGAAATACTGGTCTCGGTTTCTTAATATCATCTTGTGTCTGAGGTACCATATCGAGGGTATTGTTGATCAAGTGTGCTAAACCAGCCCGTCTGCGTAGGTTCTCAGCATCATTTCTTGCGGTACTAGTACTACTGCTGCCCATAGTTTGGTTCCTAGAATCATTCCATTGACGAGTGTGCATGTTCTCTTTCTTGAAGAGGCCTCCTTAGGATTGTACTGAGGAATGCCAAACTCACTACCACCTTCACCCTGCATTCTCTCTGGACCGTTGGAACCTTCGAACACCGGATCAATGTCGATATCGTCCATTTTCTGCACCAACAACAACCTGACAGATCAGACCCTAACACCAAAAACCGCCTAACCGTCTTAAGAAAATTCATTATATAGAATAACTTGACTGGTAGTAAAGAAGAAACAGCTTGATACTTACCAATAAATCTCTTATTAAATCTAAAATTGGTAATAAAGAAGCTAAAGAAAATATATTGGACAATTTAGACTATTTTTTGTCTCATTTCAGAAAAAAAAAATTGCAACAATGACAATGTACTGATGAAATACTTGAACTAGGATAAAAATCCTCTTATCAAACCAAAATAAAATTGGTCCTATAAACTAAATACGAGGAACTCAAGAATGTTTCATTGGTAAAATATGATTATTTTTAACAGATATTTACCAATAAATATTGGTAATAAAGAAGATCAAGAAATACACACAAACAAATAAGTTATTATTCGAAAATTTATGTTTTTCTTCTAGTATTCCAGCCAAAAAAAAATTCGTGCAAAAAAAATAATTAAGCTACGACAAAAATTCTGTTCACATATAAACTAGAATAACGAGGGATTCAAGGATTTTTCGCGGAAAAGGATGAAATTTTTTAACAGAAAATTACCAAGAAATCTAATAAATCAAAATTTTACAGTAAAATAAGATCAAGAAGCCTCCAAAACCCTAGAGGGAGAGAGAGAGAGAGGAGGAGAGAGAGAGATTGTACTCCTAGATGATGAACGAAGAACCATCAAAACCCTAGAGAGAGAGAATGGACCTTTTGTTGTTTTTGTCGATGATGTCGAGTTCGGAGAAGGTAGGATGCGGATTCCAGGTCCGAGTCCATCCGACCCGTTAAGGAGGGGGTGAGGGAGGAGAAGTGGCGGTAGAATGCCCGGAGATTCGTGCGATTGGCGGTACGGGGTGCGTCGATATACGTGCGGATTTTCCGGTGGATCCACTATGTTGGAGTTTAGGGGGGCTTTTTCTAGGCAATTGATAAAGGCACTGCACCTTTTGATCAGGCCCTGATCAAAAATTTCAATTTTTTTATAACAAGAACTGTCCAATTTTCGGACAGTCCTGTAAACTGAATGGACTGTCAGAAAATTTGGCAGTCCTAAGTCTCAGCATGTGAAACAAAAGGACTGTCCATTTTTCTGGCAGTCCTTACTGTATGTAGGACTGCCAGAAATTTGGGCAGTCCTTGTTATAAAAGACACTTCACTTTTTGATCAGGGCTAGCCCTGATCAAAAGATGCAGTGCCTTTATCAATTGCCCTTTTTCTAAGGGTACCACACAAATTATTATGGGCTATCATAAAAATGTTTAAAAATATTACAAGTTTGCCATCATTTTTTTTTACTTGGGGCTACCCAATTTTTTCCAGTAAGTAGGACTGCTAACATGCTGGCAGTCCTAGGACTGCCAACATGCTGGCAGTCCTAACATTATGTTAGGACTGCCAACAAGTTGGCAGTCCTCGGAGGAGAAGAAGAAGAAGAAGAAGCAGCAGCACCTACATCCATCCATCCATCCATGTCTCCTCCTCTCTCCTCCTCCTCCTCCTCCGGCCCCGTCCTCCGCCCCCTCCGCTTCTCCACCGTCGTCGCCTCCTCCTTGCTCCTCCTCCTCCTCCTCCTCCGGCCCCGTCCTCCGTCCCTCCGCTCCTCCACCGCCGCCGAACTCGACTTCACGCACGTCATCCACTCCCGCTACCCCTCCGCTGGAGCAAGAAGGAGGAGGAGGAGGAGCAAGGAGGAGGAGGGAGGAGGAGCAAGGAGGAGGAGAGCGGAGAGAGAAAAAATTCTAATATTGGGCTGCCCCCAAGTAATTTTCGGGACGTCCCCAGTAAAAGTTCCTCAAACCTGGGCTGTCCCCTAGTAAGTGATAGCCCCTAGTAATAGTTGGGGTGCCCTTAGGAAAAGCCTTTAGGGGCTATTTGGATAGATGTAACTCTTTGAAAGTGTGAAAGTGGCACTTACATCATGATGAGTTGCAGTGCACTTGCAGCAAGTGGCACTTACCAAAATGTGTTTGAATATAGTACTTTTTGTCTCTTGGAAGTGGAAAAAAATAAGTTTGTTGTTTGGATGGTTGTTGAAAGTGGAGAAAAAATGAGATCGGTCGTTTGGATGGTTCTAAAAGTGGATGATATGTTATAACTAATAAAATAAAAAATTTCTAAAAGTTAATTAATAAAATTATAAAAATATTGATTATTTAAATTATAATTAATTAAATTACTAATAATAATTATTTAAATTACAAAATTAATTATTTTTAACAACTAATAGTATTTAAATCACGTGTTGGTGGGTTGTTTGGAGGGGTAGCTTTTTGCTACTTTAATCAATCACCCCCACCCCATCTCTCTCTCTCTTCCATCTTCCAATTTGTTTCCTGACTCCATTTTCTCCATTTTTTTTCCTTAGTTGCTTTGATGGTGGTGTAGATTGTGGGGGTGCTCCGGCAACTTGTGGAGCAGGAGGTGCGAGAGGCTCCTCTTCCTCTCTCCACCGTCTCCTCTCTCCTCGGAGGAAAAACGCAGCCGGAGCCCTCGTCCTCCTCGGCGCCGGAGCCCTCACCCCCCACCTCGTCCTCCTCGGCGACGATGACCGGACCTCGACCGTCGTCTGGCTTCGGAGCTTGAGGCTGTTAGGAGCTCGCCGCGGCCCGCGGCGAGCCTCCCTGGGCCTCATCGCCCCCTGTTCCCAGCACTCCAAACCCACTTTCAAGCGAGTTGCAGGACAAATTTGATGCAAATAGATGGGAGAAGAAATGCAGGAGACATGAACTGCAAGTGTTAGAGATGTGACACTTGTAGTCAGAGTTGCAGCTCCAACCAAACGGAGAAAGTGTGAGGAGTTTCCGAAAAAGTGGCATGGTTACTCCAGTTTCACTTCACTTGCAGTGCACCTACTCCATACCAAACAGCGCCTTATTGATGAGTAATGTTATTTGAAACTAAGTGCAGCACTCAATTATTTCGCAGCTGACATGAGATAAATGGGTTAGTAGAAATATTTAGTAATAGGATATGGAAATTAGAGTTTGGATTTTAAAAATGACCAAAGTTAAAAGTTTAGATTTCAAAATTAATATTCATTAGCCTACGTGAACAGTGATTTCGAGACTCAAACTCTATCGTTGGTCATTTTCGAAACCCAAATCCTACTAGACATATATATGTGAGACCATATTACTAAATAACCCTAAATAGTATTATGTGTAGAAATGAATAATTGATGATTTTTATTGATGGGCTACCGCTACTACTTATAGATGGTCCAACCCCTCTTCATAATACATCTTCCGATGTGGGACTAAAGTTCCTTATTGGTTCTCAACACTCCCCCTCAAGATGGGTGATAGATATTAATCATCCCCATCTTGTTACATAGCTTTGACAGACTCAATGAACTAAGACCTTTAGTCAGACAGTCTGCAACTTGTTCTTCTGAGTGAACATGGTCAATCTTCAGTATCCCTTGTTCCAGCTTCTCCTTGATGAAGAATCGATCGATCTCGATGTGCTTCGTTCTGTCGTGCTGAACTGGATTGTTAGCTATACTTATTGCAGCTTGACTATCGCTTAGAAGATGTAACGGTGCTCCCTTGTCCAGCTTCAACTCTGTCAGCAGTGCTCTCACCCACAGCAACTCTGACACTCCCAGAGCCATTGCTCTGTATTCTGCTTCAGCTGACGACCGTGCTACCACTGACTGTTTCTTGCTTCTCCATGAGACCAGGTTTCCTCCTATAAAAATACAGTACCCCGTGGTAGACCTTCTGTCATCTATGCAGCTCGCCTAGTCTGCATCACAGTATCCCTCAACTTCTATCGTCAATAATAACTTTTTTAATAAAACTAATGGTAACAATAGAATAGTAATAATGACAATATCAATGATATTAATAATGCATATCCTTACCATAATATCTACCTCCCATTTATTAGGCCTGGCCCAATAATAATAATAATTGTAAACATAATAACTAACTAGTCACTTGTTCAACAATAACAAAATAATAATAACGATAATAGTTAATAATAATCATAATGATAACAATTAATAATAATAATAATAATAATAATAATATATTAGGGCTTCTAATTTGGAAAAATATAAGGCTAATCCCAATAATATATAAAATAATAAACTAATTATAATAAATACTGTAATAAATATATATACTCATTGTACTGCAATAAAACATATATCCTAGTATTTATAAATATATGTATGTATATACAAATCAAAATATATTGATACTATTACTAAAAATGAACTAATAACAAACTAACCAATATTTGGAAAAATCATAACAATTTAACCCCTCCTTACTACTAAACCATCCTAAATCAATAACCATAAAATAAAAACAATAAAGAACCTACAAAGTTGCTACTGTGCAGCTTTCCCTAACAGAGTGTGAGAGAGATGCTAGAGAGAAAGAAAGAGACTTAGAGATTGGAAGAGGAAAGAGGGGTCTTACTTTTGTAGAGAACTAGAGAGGGAGAGAGAGAGAGTGAAGGAGACGAATCCACTCGGCCGTTCCAGCGGAGGCGGTCGTCGGCCCTTGGCGGTCACGGTGCGGTGGATGGCGCCGAGGACAGTGGCGGTGAAGATGGAGGCTGCAACGGACGGCTGCCGAGCTCGGCAGTTTGCACAAGGGGCGAGATCTGGCGGTGCTGGCTGGTCCGAGGGGGAGAGGCTCGTACGCGGCGCGCGTTGGAAGCGGCAGAGTGGCGGTTTGCGTCGGGGTCGAAGTTCGACCACGTGACAACATGGCGGAGAGAGGAATTTCTACCGCGGACGGGCGCGGAACGGTCGCTGCATGGAAGGGTCGAGGAGGCACGGACCCATGGAGCTGGGCTCTGGTGCTACGGCACACCATTGTGGCCGAGCTCGCGTCGGTCGGCCACTGCGGAGGAGGCGAAGTGCAGGGCCTCGTCGATGACGAGTTCGACACGACGATGGCGCCGGAAGGTCATGATCGGAGTGGCGCGTGTGCAACGTTGGAGGAGCAGTCGTTCGCGACGGCGCGAGTTCTCGAGTACGGCAGATCTGAGGTCGCGGGATCTCACCGAAAATAGGGCGGAGGAGAAACGGCGCTCGACAGCGTGTCTCCGGGAGGGAGGAGGTCGCGGCGGGTGGTTGTCACGCCCCGATTCCGTAGAATCGATAGTCGTCCCCCCGGGCCTGATGTCGTGCGAACCTAAGTTGCGATCGCACAAGACGTAGTCATAAGGTCATCCGAAACACAACATCAAGTTAGAGTACGTAGAGAAATTGATTGACACATTGAAATAGAAGTAGACTTTTTTTATTTATAATAAAACTTCATTTACATTGACTTTATTACATTCATTGTCGCGCGGGCTACAACATGACTCGACTTACAAAATAAAGCGCCGATGAGATAGTCGTTCCATACATTACATCCATTTTTTTACAAGAAAAATATAATACTTTCCACCTGCTATCGAGGCGAGTGGAGTCGTCATCTTCTTTTGGACTGAGTGCGGGGTCTTCTTCAAAAGGAATCCAGAAACAAGCCTTCACAAGCGGACGAGGCTTCAAAAGTGTCCACGCCGCCTTGAGATTTTAAGCAGCACGCCCTTCGTAGTTTGGGGTACCTGCATGGAGAGCGAGAATCAGTACATTACACTTTATACTGGTGCGTGGCTATTTAAGTTCCAAGCTCTCATTTGGTTGAAGAGTTTATATGACTTAATGTATGAATGTTTCTAACCATCCTAATTGATTTCAACAAGCATATGACAAGCATAATGAAATTTACATTGAACTTGCCCGCGGCGGACCGCACCGTGCCTTATGAAACTTACCATGTTCTTTCCTGTCAATCGTTATCATTTTCATACCAAGTGCAATATTTCGTGTGGTTGGTCACTGGCTCCCAGAGCCATCGTGGACTCCTCTAGCTTTTGTTAGATGGGGTCCTTTCAGCGTGAGTAGCGAGCCCCGCTGCAAGTCTTCGCCTAACCCGTGCCTAGCACAGCTAATTACTTGTTTCCTTTTTCGGCCGCAACGGTCCCGTGGCCTCGGGTTGTCGTGCGGGGAAACGCTCACCTTGTCGACAAGTTGTCCATGACCGTGCAAAGACATGTTTTTAGTTGTTAAGACATAGCCTACATTTTCTTTGAAAACTTGCTCATCCATTCGTGTTCATGCCCTTGCATTTATCTTTTCATTCGCAACAACACTATCGATTTTGCCTAAGAAGGGGGTCGAGAAGAGAAGGGTCAACCACTCACCTTGAGTTTACTTTAGGCGAGAGAACTTTTTGGTCGCGCTAGACGTCGCCTACGCGATTACCTGAAATCGTACAAGCAACCGATTAGAACACTGCATTATTCAAGAAGTTCGATAGGAAATGCGAGTTCAAAATGCAAGCCATGAAACCATCGAAAACATTCACGAAAACGCATTCAGAAAACAAAGCCAAAACCAACGCAAGCGGCGTAAAAAGCAGAGCAACTGGAGGTCTCTTCCGACTCAGCCGCAGAGTTAATCCTTGAGGCGCAACCCGCTAAATATGGGACTTGGTTCCGAAGAAGCCATTCCATAACGGGGAATGGATCTTAATTCAACCGTTCCCGTTCGATCGACTCGATCGATCCCGACCTATCGGTCCCGGCCGAATCGATAGCGACAGTGTTCCTTTCTCGCGCACCTCGTGGATGGAGTACGGGGCACGATGTAGGGACGGGACACTACACCATAACCAACTAAGAAAAAGTTTCGTCCTTGAAACTTAAGAATAGAACCTACCTCTACGAGAACAATGAAGGGAACTTCTCCTTCATTTCTGACTCAAGCTCCTACGTCGACTCCTCGACCGAATGGTTTCTCCAGAGGACGCGAACAAGAGGGATCGCTCGATTCCGCAGTAGCTTATCCTTGCGTTCTAAGATTTGAACTGGCTCTTCAACGTAGGATAAGTCAGACTTCAGCTCCAGCTGGCCAAAATCCACCACGTGGCTAGGGTCGTGAACGTACTTCTGCAATTGAGAGACGTAGAAGACATTGTGCACGCCTTCAAGCGCCGGTGGTAGGGCAATTTTATAGGCCACTGGGGCGACCCGCTCGAGTATCTCGAATGGCCCAACGAATCTCGGACTCAGCTTTCCCTTCGTGCCGAACCGAGTAACTCTTCGCATGGGTGACACCTTCAGGAATACGTGATCGCCCACTTGGAACTCAAGCGGTCTTCGATGGGTGTCGGCATAGCTCTTCTGCCGACTTTGTGCAATCTTCAGTCTTTCCCGAATTAGCTTGAACTTCTGTACGGTCTGCTCCACCAGCTTCGGGCCGAGTACCTGTCGTTCCCCGACTTCATCCCAGCAAATGGGCGATCTGCACTTCCGGCCGTACCGAGTGCGAAAGGCTGACTTTTGCACGTCGTCTGACTTGATTTTGAGTTGATGATAGCCCGAGCGGAGATCAATCTTCGAAAATACCGAGGCGCCTTGCAGTTGATCGAATAAGTTGTCTATGCGGGGCAATGGATACTTGTTCCGAATGGTGGCCTTGTTCAGCTCTCGGTAATCGACGCACAAACGCATGGACCCATCCTTCTTCTTCACGAATATCACGGGTGCACCCCACGGTGAGACACTCGGGCGGATAAACCCTCTGTCGAGTAATTCTTGTAGTTGTGCCTTTAGTTCCTTCAGCTCGGCGGGGGCCATTCTGTACGGGGCCTTGGAAATCGGTCGAGTATCGGAGAATGTATCGATGCTGAACTCGACTTCTCGGTCGGAGGGCATGTCGGGTAGCTCGTCCGGGAACACATCGGAGAATTATGCCACAACGTCGGTCTGACCCGCGTTTGCACCATCCTGTCGCATGTCTCGGACGGACGCCAAGTAGCCTTCGCACCCAGAATGCAGCATCCTCCAAGCAGAAATTGTCGAGATCAGCATACAGGTCGGCGATGCCTCACCACACGAAAAGCACAATTTAGGCACTCCTGGTATGCGGAAGGTGACCGTTTTTCCGGCGCATTCTATGGTTGCGTTGCACGGCCCGAGCCAATCCATTCTCAAAATGATGTCAAAGTCCTTTATGTCTAACTATCACGTCAAGACCGATCTTTTGACCGCCGATGCAGATAATCCCGCCGGCGCAGGCTAAGTTTGTGATTATTGGCGTGCCCGAAGGTATACTTACGCTAAGGTCGAGATCTACTGATATTACAGGAAATTTGTGCTCGGCGGCAAAGTCTGCCGATATAAAACTATATGAAGTACCTGAATCTGTCACGCCCCAGAACCAGAATACTGGAGAGCGGGGGCAGACATAGCCAGCTACGTATATTGAAATGGAAACCACCTCGATATACGGTCACGGCTGTCTAGAATATGTGAGGGTTTACTACAAGCCAACAGTCTCTTATGGTCATGAACAAGCCTAATGTCTCAATCTCAAGCAAGTAAGTAATTAGCAAGATGTATGACCACTAAATATACAATAATAAGGCGTCCCAAATATTACATATTCAGCTGATCATGAAGCTAGTCGTACAAAATGCTAGGACTAGAAAGAGTTAAGTCATACATGATCAACCCTAGGATTTGTTAATCATGTTTACAGCCCGTAGGCAGACAGTAAGTAAAGTGCATCGAGCTAACAGGTGCTCGTCGGCTAAACGCCTCAAAAGAATACTTTACAATAGAGTGAGCGAAACAAAATAGAAAATCCACTCGTAGCCCGGGTTCCTTCTAGTCGCCACAATCGGGCTGGAAGCTTGGTAGATCCTCGGGAGCTGCTCCGAAATCTGGCCACACAAAACCAGCTGGGTCAACCCCAGAAAGAGCAAGTGCCACAAGAGGGGCCATGAAATAAGAACAAAAGCCAGCAAATCAGCACAGAAAATCTAATATTAAAACTAAAATTACGAAAACATGTCAGGATGATATACGACGAGATAACCATAGAACTATTCCGATAGCCAGGTTACAACCCGTAAACCAAACAAGGACCGGGGTTGTAACCCTTCATCTGAACAGAACTTGGTTCTCCACCATTTATCGGCAAGATAATAATGTAAGAAATCAAGACAGGAAGCAATCTTGTACTGGATCAAGACATGACTAGACTGGTTGTACTTCATTCAATCAATCACGGCCAAGCAAATACTACGGCTTACTACTTTAACTAACTAGGGTTATCACAAACCTAATTACTAACAAGATGCAGTGAGATGATTCCACAGCCACAAGCCCTGCAGACCATCCAGGTTACCCAGGTCGAAAATTAGGGGTTGAATTCTGGTGGGTACATCGTCCGGGAGACAAATGTACCCTTAGGTGACTTAGAGGGTGCAACATTCGACGGTGTGCTGGAAATGTGCCCTACTCGACGGCAGGCTACAGATCCCAAGAGCGCCCAGGTAACGGGATTGCCTGTAGTTGTGTCATCTCTTCATGACTACTGTGTTATTCTAGTTATTAACCTTAATCTATTTTAGGTAGGTACCCCTGACCGTGGTACTCAGGAGTCCCATCCTAGACATGATGCAAGACAGGACAAGTGGATTTAACAAGCAAGCAAGAAGAACCACCCACGGTGTCAAGGCAGGTCAAGTTAAGTTAGCCGTCGCAACAGCATTAAGTTATCAAGCCATGTTACAAGTCAGGAGTGCGCCGCCACGGGCCACTATCAAGTTATCAAGTCACAAGGATTAATTACAAGTTACAAGTTAGGTGTGCACCCCACTGGGTCATTAGCAAGGAGATCAGGAAATACCAGGATCATAATTCACAGAAAACCCCAAAAATCGTACTAGTCATAAACAAATACTTAAAAATCGTGTTAGGCCGTGTCGGGTCAAGATAGTCGTGTTGTGTTGAACAGATCTCAGGAAAACTCAATCCACAAACAAAGAAACCAAGTCGAAAAATAAAACCAATACTCCTAGAGCCAATGGGTTAAGCAAGGGGTCAGGGTGCAGCGTACGCAAAAGGGCACGCACAGCGTACGCACGAAAGCACGCACGCATGAGAGCTAAAGTACGCACGCAGGAGAGCTAAAGTACGCACAAAAGCACGCACGCAAGAGAGTTGCGTACGCGAAAAGACACGCACGCAGGAGAGCTGCGTACGCGAAAAGACACGCACACAGGAGAGCTGCGTACGCGAAAAGTCACGCACGCAGGAGAGCGGCGTACGCGAAAAGTCACGCACGCAGGAGAGCTGCGTACGCGTAAAAACACGCACACAGAAGAGCTGCGTACGCGTAAAAACACGCACGCAGAAGAGCTGCGTACGCGTAAAAACACGCACGCAGAAGAGCTGTGTACGCGTAAAAACACGCACGCAGGGGAAAGGATCTTCTTCTCCATGGCTGAGAAGAAGCTCCCATGGCTCCCAAAAATTCAAACCATCACAACTTGGCCATCCGAACTCCAAATCCGGATTTCCAAAGCTCCAACCAGGGTGGAATGGAATTCTCTTCTACATGGAAACATCAAAACCCATAAAAATCCAACCTAAATAGATCAAATCCATGCAAAACCAAAAATAGAAAAAACTTAGATCTAGAACAATGGAGACTCCAAATCACAAAATACCAAGTTCTAATGTTGATCACCATGTCCTAATCTAGCAAATGGACAAATAAAAGAGGGTTCTCATGTGGTGGCAAGGTGCACTTGCCTATGGGTTGGTGTTGTGTAGAGGAAGGGGAAGGGTGTTGTGTAGAGGAAGGAGAAGAAGAAATTAATGGAGGTTTATGAGGAAAGAGAAAAAGTTGGTGGAGTTTTAAAGAGGGTGGGATATGGTGTGTTGAGGGTGGAGCTTAGGCTAAGGTATTCCAATACATATTAAACCAAACCAAACCAATCCAATTAAAACCGAGCCATGCCAAAAACCCAAAATACGAGAAATACCAAAATTCCACAAGTTGAGAAAAATAAAAATACATGCCAAAATCCAGATACGAGTATAAATACGAAATACGGGAAATACGGGAAATGAGGTGACATAATCAAATAGCACACGAGCAGGCACATTATTGAATTTTAGTATACCTGACACTACTGTATCTGATGCCAGCGCTTCGTCTCGAGTCATTGCGTAGACGCGGCCCTGAGTGTTGGAGCGACGGTCTCGGCCATTTTTCGGTGCGGGTTGAGTGGGCGGAGGAGGTCGGGGTGCCTGTCCTCGACTCTCTTGACGGTTTTGTTGTGGTGGGGCGTTACGAGTCTGACGAAAGCTTGGACAGTTTTGAACCCTGTGACCCATATGTCCGCAAGCAAAACATTCATAATTGCGGTAAAAGCAGTGGCTATCACGGTGTCCAAGTCGCCCGTAATTGGTGCACTTAGGTATCATTTTCTCACCCTTGTAGCCGCCGTTATTTGGACGCTTTGACACGTCGTTGTTGCCTCCCGTATAGCTAGGACGTTTGTGATTGGAGTGGCGCACAACGTCGTCAGCACCGGAAGGATGCAGGTTCTCAAGGCGGAGAGCGTGATTCAGAGCCTCGCCCACGGTCTTGTACTCTGGGACCCCGATATACGCACCAATAGAGTGTCGTAGACCCACTTCGAACCGTCGCCCACGACACTCTTCAGTAGGCAGAAACTGACTAGCAAACTTAGACAACTTGTTGAATTCTGCGACATACTGTTCCACTGTCCGGCTTCCTTGCTTCAACTGTATGAATTCATTTTCTTTCGCTTGACGAACGGCTGACGGAAGGTACTGGACTTCAAAAGCTTTGCGAAACGTGGCCCAAGAGATCGGTGCGATGGTGTTGTCCGGTCGGATCGCACGCTTGCGTACGGCCCACCAGTCGTGCGCGTTCAACCGTAGTTGAAGTTGTGCGCAGGCGACTTGCTTTGATTCTTCAATGCCGAGAAGCTCGAAGTGATCTTCCAGCTCTTCCAACCAGTCGATCGCCATGGAAGGGCCTTCGGTACCGCTGAAGGAAGTGCGACACGCCTTCTTGAATTCTGACACTTCAAAGTTGTACTTTTTCGGTGCCGCTAGTTGACGCTCAGGATCCTCCGTATCGACTTCAATGGGTTGGTTCGTCGGCACGGTGGCAGTAGGTGCGGTGACGGTAGACGCCGTCGCAGAATTTTCGTTGGCCGCCATTGTTTGTACAATCTGCTGCAGGGTATCCAGCTGCTTTTGTTGAAGTTTGGCATGTGCGTCGAAGCGAGCTTCGAACTGGGCCTGTTATTCCTCTATCTGTTGATGTCGGTTCTCGGACTGGTTCCGCTGTGCCTCCATCATGCGCAACATCCTTTCGATGGTATCATTAGAAGGTCCGGCCCGCGGACGATGCGAGCTACAGGAGCCGCTAGAAGCGCTCTGCTCTCGCTCGGCCGTGGGTTCCGTCACTTCTGCGATACGAAGGCAAACGCATCAGTCACAAATTATTACAGACTCATTGTATGGAACAACTTATCTCATCGATGCGAGGTCAAAGTGTCACGACCCGGTCCCAATTTTTTGGGTCGAATCGGATCATGCCCAGCCTGCACCGTTGTTGAGACGGCGGCAGTAAGCTGTATTCAGTAGTGAAACATATGCAGATAAAATTCTAACGAATATAAAAATCTTTTATTCAATTTAAAATTTTTGAAATACAATAACTATTAATTACAACAACTACATTTGATACATTGGTTACTAAAAAAAATTACTATCCAGCTCTACTGATCTTGGGTTTCAGGTTCTGCGGGAACATGCATCAGATCTTTAATGACTCAAATCACCTAAAAATGTTGATCTCCAGTCAGGAGGAAGCAAAGTACAAATTCATGATATTTTAACAATTGAAATTAATAATGGAATTATGCACTTTTAAACAATTTTGAAATCAACAATTTAAGCAGTTACAGTTTTAAAACAGTTACAGTTCTGTGATGTGAATAGGCAATAAAATATGACCGGCTTGGGTTTGTTACAGTAAAGGATATGGAATTTGTTACAGTATGGTCATACTCATTACACTATTCCCCCAGTCTCCAATAGTTACAATAGTTACAGTCAATGCTCTCAAAGAGAGTTCCGTGTTGTATCGTGGTTTAAACTTGCATTAAAACAATTATTAACTAATTGTAATCTACCACAAAAATGTACTTGCCTTGATTGCGACTGGATTCGATGTTGGTTCCGGGATGATGCTAGTACAATCCTCGAAATCCTACAATTTAGAATTCCTGACTTAGCACCAATATTCAATCCATATCTAGGTGTGCTAGTTACAATCTCTAGAATTTGTCCTAGTCAAATTTTAGGTTATTTATAACTCTACTTTAGAACGCTTATCGAGGTGAGTTTCTAATTTACGAAGAAAAGTCAGTTTAACTTTGTATTTGGAAAAACTCGTAGTTATTGATTTACTTGGTAAAACTTTATATTTTGTATTATATATAAAATTAATATTTTTCTTTAAATAAGAAAACATGAATTTTGTTTAAATAATAAAGTTGTAATTTTCCTAATTATTTTATTGTGAGAAAATGATATTTAAATTTTTATAAAGTAATTATATTATCATTTTACGTTTTACGTCAATCAACCAATCAAAATAAAATTTACAATATTACAAAACCACAGATAATAAATAAAAGATGGGCTTATGCCCTTACAGACCAATTTACATAAATTGAAATAAGAGAAAAGGTTAGTCAGCTCTAAATAATATCCTGCACTTTAATTATTAAAATAAAATAAATATTATTAAGAGTCTCAGACTTGGTCCAATCGTCACAAAATTAGCTAATGCCTCAACGTCCGGAAACCCCGGTTTCGTTTGCATTTCGCTAGGGCCCATGGACCGGTATGGTCGTCGCCCGATAATAAAAAAAACCAAGTTAATAAATCTTTTGCAAAAGCCAATTTTGGGAATTATAGATTTTATAGAAAATCTCCTTTTAAAAATATTTTCTGAAAATTCGGACAGCATTCCCTCTGTTTTCGGGATAACCCAAAACTGGGAAAATGCGCCACAAATACACAAATAATATATATTCCAAACCAGGGAAAACCCATAATTATTTCCACCATAATATTAAAACCCGAAAAATATTATCGAACCCGAAAATACATCCACAGCCTATTTCCGGATATTCGGTAAACCGAAATTAACCAGAACCCAAAAATACCATAAAACCAATTCACAGAAATGTTTCCGAAAATTATTCGGAAAACCTGAATTGGAAATCGGAAAAACCCGAAGCTCCTCGGAAATTCCAGAAGCACAGAAGCAATCTGTCACGACCCGCACCCACTGTGAGGGTACGAGAACGTAACAACGCCCAGCCTACGTCGCATTGTCGGCGGTAGAACGCTGTCCTAGGTCACAACATCTAACAATATATATCTAAACAGTTTATACTCCCCGAATGGGGGTGACATAGCAGTAAAACTCAATCACAACTAAGGAAGAGATAGCACGATATGAAATAGAACTCAAGGAAATAAATAGATGAAAAGTAGTCTAAGATAATCCCAGCAATATCCAGCAGTACAAGGTCTCAGATACAGAATGAAAGAATATATACAACTCAGAGTAAGTCTAGCTAAACATGTCTGATGACTACAAGGAAGATAAGTCTAACTAATCTAAACTAGGCAATCGGGGTGATATCCTCAGCTAGAGCTGGGTCCTCCTGAGGGTCCAGCTCGCAGGTGTCATCTAAGGCTGCCCCGTAGTAAGTGTCATGGCAAGCCTCCTCCTCGTCCTCTGTAATATTTTTAATAGGTCCAGTCAGGACATGAGCGAGTACAGTACATCTCAACAGTTCATAGCAGGTTAGAAAATATAATCATGCAGTAAAGTAAGATACAAGTACTGAAAGAAGTGCAGTATGTAAACAAAGAGGGAAAGCTGTAATAGAAATATCTACTATAAATAGAGAGCTAACATGTGGCTAGTGAGTCAGAGTACAATATAGACATGTAAATGGCATAGGAGATTCTGATAAGACACTACGGAAGAGATTCTGATAAGATACTACTTGGATAGTATTCACATGTCTATTTCTACTCCCTCGTACCCCCAATCAATACACAAAGATCCAAACAGGTTATGTTATGATTCTATGTAATAGCCCCGAAGGGTGGTACATAGTAGTCCCAAAAATGGGGGTTCTAGGAGATTCTAGGATACCCAGTAAATGGGATAAGAGATTCTAGGAGACTCTGTGATCATAAGGGTATATGTCACAAGTAATCAAAGAACCAAAGAAGCATATGGTACGCTATGTAAGTGAAACGCACAGAACGTAGAGTACCCGATGCTCCCTAAGGATAACATCTCAAGAAGGGATCCATATAGCACCAATCCGTGTGACCATCGTGACAGTACAAGTAAAGTAATCTACCGCAGGAAATAATTCTAAGCAGGATATAAAATGATCAGAGAATGTACTCGCCTGTATCTGAGTGTCCAATATGAAACGTACTGTCCAAGGAGTGGTGTCTGGCTCCTAATCAGAACAGCACAAGTCACAACAAGTCTAAAATGATATAATGAAGTCCTAATATGCATTCTACATGATTCTAGGTCAATCTAGGCCAAAGTCAACTCTTGGTCAACTCTGGTCAACCCTAGAAGTCAAACTAGGTCAACGAGTCTAAACTAGGCTAATCAAGTCTATACTAGTCTAAACTAGGCAAATCAAGTCTATACTAGTCTAACAAGACTGCACAAGTCTAATCTAGGCCCTAAACTGACACACAGATAGGCCATAGGCTAAGTGACTAGGCCATGGGCCAATAGGCTATACCATGGCTAAGCAACCATATCCATAACTATATCTAACCAAACACACATATACAATACATTATATCATATGGTATCACATACACTATATATATATCTAATATATATATACACATTCATATATATATAGGAATCCTATATATATAACAAACTCAATATATATAAATACATATACATATGAAAGAGAGAGGAAACACATGGATACAAGTGTGTGTGAGGGGAGTGAACTGTGAGAGACAATGTGAGGGATGTGTCAATGGGAAGTGGGTGGCATGGTGTGTGACACAAGTGTAATGTCACATGTGTTTAGGAGTAGTGGATGAGTGGAATATAGTGTCACTGCCTAGTACAAAAGAAAGTGTCAAAAAGGATTTGAAAATAGGGGTTAGGGAACCTGTGTTCAACAGAAAGGATATCAGTGATGTACATGTAATAGGATCTAATACTGCACATGTAATAGAATCTATTATGGCAAATTAAAACTAATCATTCAAGTACTGCAAATTGAAACCAGTCTCCATTCCTTAAGAACCAAAACTCTGTTAAAACAGTCCAACAACTTCAGTTTTTTATACAACCCGAAATCTCAGAAATTGGGAAACCAATTGACAGTCAAAAACCAATCAATGTTAACCTATTCTCAGCTTCTACACAGTACAACATTTCAGTTCAGATTAGGAATTCAACATTCAAAACAATTTAATCAAATCAACCCAATTCGAAAACATACTTAATCAAATCAAAACTCTCAATCACAAAAACAAAAGAAAACAGTCCTATATTGCAAATCTCAGATATCTAACATGACAGGAATGCAATCTCAGATTTTGAAGGGAAAAACAAACTCATTTATACACATTGGAAAACATCCACACTTCATGAAATCTCAGTTTTTTCCATAAAACATATATAACAATCAAACTCAAATTCAGTCCTACTATTCTCAGGTATAGTATATCAACAATTCTCAGATTCATTTGTGTATAACAGTGGGTGAATCTCAGTTAAAATCAAATTCTCAGTTTTGAGGGAAAAACCTTATCAGTTTTCAACATCCTATTTCAGGTTCTATGCCTAAACAGGAATCAATCAGTCTAATCAAAAAGAAGGAAAACAAATTGGCCATTCAATAATAAAGGGAAACTCAGGTTAAATAGTTAGGAAAGGAAATGAAAACAGTTATCAAGTACAAAAGGAAAACCAATGTACAGTCTAAACATACTAAACTCAAAACAGTGTCAGTTGTATGTGTGCAGGAAACACATGACAGGAATGTGTATGTGTGCACAGTGAACTCAAATCAATAAACTCAGGTTGTATGATCCTGGGGAGAGGAATTCGATCCAGGTTTTTACTACAACAATTGCAAACTGGACAGTAGCTATCCCATACATCAACCTCCCTGCCTCCATTCTCAGGTTCAACATGGGAACCCAAACAGTCCAATGATTTCTCAGAAAAAAGGAAAACTGGAAAGTAACACAGTTTAGGACACATTCAGTCCTAAAAGAATCAACCATAATGTCAAAGCCAATTTCAAACTCCCAATTCAGTTTAATGCAAAGAAGTAATCTCAGTTAAACAGATTTCGAAAACCGCACATTAACCAAAAATCCTATTTTCAATACCATAAGATCAATCGAATGTAAACATTACATTAACTTAAGCTAACAATTATGTGGGGGTATATAACAGTGAATAATCAGCAAGAAAACTGAGGTTTAAGAATTTGGAATACACTGAAAATATTAAGTATCAGAACAGTATCATGAAACATGCAACCAACCCAATTTGAATCCAATATTCCCCATTAAACCTAATTCAATCATGTAACCTAATGTAACAGAGATTATACTACATATATAGGATCTAATTAATCAATTAAACCACAGTTTAAAACATTAAAACGAAATAAAATACAGAGAACCAACTATCACACTGCACGCGCACAGCACACGCACAGTGCACGCACGAATACGTGTCCGACACGACACGAGGACTCGTGCAACTCGAGGAGCCTCGTGTCAGTCATGGACACAACGTGTATGTCAAGTTTCAATGGCCAAAGTGGCGTGTGCAAGGAGAAAACAGCCCCGAGTAGCAGGGCAAGTTTCCTGCCCGCGCGCGCGCGTGCAACCGCGTGTCCGCGTGTCTGTGGGGACTCGACACGACACTAATACACGCTCAGAACACAGGAAACACGTAAGCGAGACTAAAACCCTAATTCCTATTCAAATAGAATCCTAAAATCAGGTCGAAATGTCCTTTGAGGCATTTCGACAAATAGTCATGCACATGGACTGATACGTGTCCAGAACGGACACGAAACCCATGACACCCGACACGAATCCTATCCAGACTCTTAGGGGACCCTTAGGGCTTCCTATTGATGAAGGAAAATCGAAAATCCATGGAGAAATGGGAAAGTTACCTATTGATGAACAATGGGTGAAAAAGCCCCAAGTGGAATGATTTCCTCAAACCACCAAAATCCCACAAATTGTTTCCTTCCTGCAAACAATCAATACCAACAGCAAGAATAATAATATTAGGATCTAATACAACTAGTTTGGGGAAAAAAGGACCTAAAATGGATTTATAATGAATTTCTAAAGATATGAACTCACCTCTTTCTTCTTGAAATAAATTTCCTAAGGAAGGGAGGCTAGCCCTAGATTTTAGGAGGGGTTTATAGTGGGGGAATCCCTAGGTTAACTAGTGGTGGCTGGCCATGATGGGCTAGGTTAGGGTTTGAACTAGGTTGGCTAGTCCTATTAGGTTAAGTCACAAAATGACTTGTGAAACCACAAGTCATTTCTCAACCCATTTATTCCTAATTTCTTAAGTCAATTTCTAATGAATCTAAACCCACTAACTTAAGTCATGCTAGGTTAGACTAGAGTCACTTAGCCTAACCAAGTCAAACTAACTAGGGTTAGTTCCTAGGTTTGTCTACAAGGGTCAAGACTAGTCAAAGTCAACCTAATCTAAACAATTCCAAAATAATTCCTAAAAATTCCCATAAATTCAAATAAATTCTAATAAATCAAATAACCCCAAAATGTCTAAATACCCTAATCACATGGCTAGGCTCTATGGTAGACAGTCTCTACGGTTCACTAGCAAAACACCTAAAATCTCAAGTCATGAATTTAAATAGTTTAAAAATAATTAAAACACTAAAAATC